>VRYO01002772.1:79156737-79170197 GCA_009812075.1 Sialia sialis
CAATAGTTAACTAAAATTTCATGTAGACAATTCAGTGTTCACAACAGAAAAACTATGGCTAGGAAAAGGAGAAAACAAACCACACCGACCTTATTCTAAAGGGTAGATCTTCAGATTGCATAGAAGAGCATAACATTAGTGTCAGTAGAATTATGACAACTGATACCAAGGACAGATGTGTCAGTCTCTGAGTAAAACTTACATGATGCAAGGTCTTTTTCATAAGGATTTGTTGAGCTTAATAGGTTGTCAACAGTTGTCACTGGGCTTTCATTTCACAGTTTTTGAAACAGCAACATCTCAGCAATCCCATGAGGGAAATAAAATGTCATATGACCGAAGCACCCAGTGCAAATTTTTAAAATGAAGTGTTCCTAAACAACCTTACTAATCCATGAGAAAATGCAGATGCCAAATCTGTTCTTAACCAATTTGAGCAGTACTCACATAAGTCTACCACCCACATCCTGCTTAGTCAAATCTTCTAAGCTTTCCTCAGCCCTAGCTGTGGTGGTGTCCAATCTTTTTGAGGATTACTGAGGCATGGCTAAATATAGAAAAGACAGTCTAGAAAAAAGAACAGCTGTGAGTTCATGCATCAACAGGGGGACAAGCAACAGCCTCTAACTGTGTCTGAAAACAGCAACAGTCCCACAGAGAAAGAAGGGCTTCAAACCGCTTCAGCAGAAAGACCAGAAATCTTCTGTCATTTCTACGTCCCTTACTGGGAAGATATCAGCGTGCCTAATGATTTGATGAACTTCCACCCGTGGCACAGAACCCTCCCAGGGTCAAGAAATGTGAGAAATAAACCTACTGAAGCGAACACAGAGAATTTTTCTTTCGCTAGCAATTTTTAAATATCCATGAAAGCCAAATAAAAATTTGCCTTTTTTTTTTTTTTTTTTTTTTTTTTTTTTTTTTTTTTTTTTTTTTTTTTTTTTTTTTTTTTTTTTTTTTTTTTTTTTTGCCAGGTCAAAGCCCCCATTTGCTTCAGATTATGTTTTGGTAAGGTTTCAAGGAATCAGAAGAGTAACTGAAGCACAGAAATATCTGTCCTAGCAGAACCACTCGAACTCAGCATGGATTTGTAGTCTATCATATTTAATGTTGCTGAGTGATCCAAACGAATTAACATTGATTTTTCTATATATTTGTCCCTCTCCAAGATGTAATCACTTGTTAATAATACCAAAACTGCTATTCTAAGAGATAGTTTGTCTCCAAATTATTGTGGGGGGTTTTTTAATTTTCATATTTGTCTCTTCTTCAACATGTTATTAACAGGGTCTGGGAGCACATGTGTACTAAAACTGGCTTAGTACTTCCTCCTGTAAGAAATTATACCATAATCAGATAACCTGTCTCTCCATCTTTTCCCAAATCATGGTTTCATTCTCCAATGTGTAGGATTATTTCCAACAAATAAGTAACAGCTAATTTGTGCAGAATGGTCTACATGGCACATCAGACCCTTTTTCTATCAACATTAATTTTTTGACCCCTCAGGAGCATACTATTTTTCTGATCACCTTCCCTCATATAACACTATTTTTTTATTGAGGAAAATACTATTACTATTACAGAAATCTTGTAAAGTCTCATAAAATGCAAAGCTTGTGCATTGACAGCAGCTGTCAGCTCAGCATTTAGTTAAAATGTTAAGAGACAGAGCCAAGGATAAATTTGAAAGCATAATCTCATATATATCATGATGAATCATATCTTGAAATGTCTTACCTTAGCTAGCCTGGAAGGGTGATTGTAAGTAAGTTGTAAGTGAGATGTCTGAGCCATTTTGGAAAGGAACTACATAGCGTGTGGCAAATTTATGTGCTGGGGGAATTGAAATTTACTAGCAGCTCTTAAAGATGGTGTGAATATGTGTTAATTAGCAAAGTTATGGTGACATCATTGGTAAATTTATTTTTACAGAACTACAAATATAGTAGAGATGTAGTACTGTAGGAAGCCATGTAGATATAGGCAAGAAAATCAAATAAAAGCTTTGCTGGTGATCAGGATCTCTAGTTGAAGTTCAGAACAGTATTTTTTTTCCATAAGGTTGAAATGCTAAAAATACTTTTTTTGGCTATAAATATACATAAATGCTAGGATAACATCACAAAGGTACTGGGATGTGGCATCATCATAAAGAACAAGATTTTCCTGCAAGATCCAAATATCCAAATATTAAGGCATGTGAATAATACATGATTGAGCCACTTTAGGTTTTTATAAAGCACATCTCTTAACATCACTGGAGACAGGTACATTAATTTCACAATTATAAGCCGCACCTGATTATAAGCCACACCTCCTGGTAGCCCGGCAGACCACAGGATTTGTCCATATATAAGCCACACCTGAATATAAGCGGCACTTTTTTTTTTCTTTTTTTAAAGCAAGGATCCATGTGTAACAAAGTAACGAGTTAGTAACAGAATCGCACCAGTGCGGGGTTTGGTGTCAGGTGCTCAAGTTGCAAACAGTTTTCATGGACCAGCCAAGCCTTTAAAGGCAGCCCCAGGCACCCTCCCCGGCCGGCTCTCACTTCCAGGTTGGCATTTCACTGGGATTTGTCCATAGATCCATAGATAAGCCGCACCTGAATATAAGCTGCATTACTGGGGTAGGCTGGATTCTTCAATGAAAAAGGTGCAGCTTATAATCATGAAATTGCTGTACTTTTTCCATGCCCCCTACTCCTTGCATCTGTGTTAAACCTAGTATCATAAAAGGTTAAGGGAAAAAAGCAAATCTAAACTTTTTCTCAAAAATAACCCGACACTGTCTAAGAAGGCTTAGGACAAATGTCACATTATAGATGCATAGCCACATTGCAATTGAGGACGGGGTAAGTGTGAAAAATGAGCACTGCAAAGTTTCACAATATGTCTTAAGTGCAGAACAGTTTAAGATAAAAGATCAGAGTTTAAAAACAAAATAAACCAGAAGGTGTCTGAGGATGTTATGATCTTTTTATTAGAGAGATGCCTCCACCAAAGTTAAGGTGCAAACAAGACCATCACCTTAATTCAGTAGTACAGATTTTATTTACTGATAAATGTGAGGTAGAGAGAGGTAGAAAGAAATAAAAGAGATGGAGGGGGAGGAGAGGGGTACAAGACAGAGCCAGTTAAATAGAAAGTGCTACTACCCATGGGTCCAGCAGCATCCTGTTGTCCTTCTTCACCCTGGCCTTCTCAGTGATGGGTTTCACAGAGTTTCAAAACTTCCCAAGATTTCAAAACTTTTCACTACCTACAAATTTTAGCAAACAAAATAGTTAGTGCTCACTGGATACAAAGCTTGTGATTCTATTTGTTAAATTATTCTCTTGCTTCCAATACTCATCAGTCTCATGCTCAGTCTTTCTCTTCTTTGGATGAGATGGGTTTTGGATTCTGTGGGTTGTGCATCATCTCTGCTGTCAGAAGCGCCTCCACCCAGGACCTTGTGGGTGAGGGTCTATAGTGACACAAAGTTCCTAGGCAGTGCAAGGGAGAGATGCTTTATTGCAAAACCCAGACCGTTTTAAGCAGTTAGCTGGTTATTAGTTACTTATTTTTAAATTGTGACATAATTCAAGCAACCACCATACAGCATGATGTGAACGCACAATGGTTACAGAATCTATTTTTCTACCTCTAGTTCAGCTGTGTCTCTTCCCCACTGCCCTTTTCTACTTAGCCCAAGTAACTGGCCTATGCCATGATTTTACAAAGCCTCTCTTTTATACAGCCTTACTTATTAGTAACAGGAGCTGCCCTCAGCACAGTTGCTGAGTTTTGCTGAGTTTTCTTCCCTTGGGGATTCTTCGTCCCTTTCCCCCAGCTTATTTACCTCCCCTCTAAGCCTGAGATAACACACAGAGAATGGTACCACTTTTATCTTGTTTCCAGTTCCCATCAAGTGCCTTGACTGACAGTCCAAGTTTCAGGAACTCAAAGGCATATTCAGGGGCCAGGGGGACACTTTAGTGGCCACAGATGCCATCTGCCCCGTACCCTGAGCTGATCTTTGACTGTCACTTTGCTTAGGTGCTGTTGTCCCTCCACACATTTTGGCATAATTGGGGAATTTTTGTCTGGATTCATTACCCAGAATGTGCTGGTCAGACTTCACCAAGCCTGGAGTTAAAGCCATTCTGTGCTTATTTCAGGGTAAAGCCTTTCTGTAGCTTTAACAGAAGATTTTGTGATCTCCTTACAGAGGTTCAGAAGTTTTTGGGAATTATTTGCCCCTCATCTGCACTCATTAGAACAAAAGACAACAAACAATTCTGCCTGTAGTATAGTGAGGGACACAGAGAAGACCCCCTCAAGGAAAAGTTCTGGAATAAGGACTTTCACAAAGTTTCACAAAGAAATCCTGTGTGACAGATGGAACAATTGTAGGTATGAAGTATATTTGACGTTTGCATTTATTTATTTTTCATTTTGTTTTCTACTGTAACTTTTTTTGCCAGTAAATAATCAGGAACTTAGCCCTTTGCTTTTACTATTTTTTATCTGAATGCATATATAGCGTTTAAAGTGACTGCAATGGTTCTTAAAAAAAAAGAAAATGGGATGTTTGCACTTCCATGGAGATAAGATATCTTAAGCAAAGAAGCCTTCCAGAGAACTAGGAGCCAAGACAACCTCGGGACTTCCAGAGTTGGTTGGTTTCCAACCACATTCCCTTTGTGAGCTGACATTGTGAAATAGGATGGAAGGAGAGATTTCCCTGGGAGATTTGGGAGATTTTTCCCTATTATCCTGACCCCCATTGCAGGTGGTAAAAAAGACAAGACATGTTTTCAAGAAATTCCACGTCATTGCTGAGTGTTATAACCATTTTTTAGTATTTCTGTGAGTGAGAGGCATCCTGTCCTTACCATCTCTTAGTCCATATGTCACCTTTTCGAATTTTTTTTAACTTCACATCAGCAAGCGCATTAATAATTCTGCGCCAAGCCTGAGTAATTTCAGGACTGGTTTATTGTCAAGTTAAGAATGGAATGGCCAGCAAGTGATGACTGCACATCTCAGGTTAGTACTGCCAGATGCTCCTTTCCCTCAGTCCCCATTGCCTTGGACAGAGCTGAAGGAGCCTGTACTCCCACCTCTCTTTTCTCTCCTCTGTGAGGAGGTGACCAGCACCATGGGATGGGATGGGATGGGATGGGATGGGATGGGATGGGATGGGATGGGATGGGATGGGATGGGATGGGATGGGATGGGATGGGATGGGATGGGATGGCTCTGGGCCCTCCTCTGTGCAGCAGCAAAAAATCAGTATGTTGTGCTCTCCACAGTAATTCAGGAGAAACCAGGGTAAAGACTGTGATTTATTAATAATGTATTTATGAGATACTGTGTTAGAAAGCCTTTACAATTACTAGGGAAAGAAAACAACCACCACATGGCCAGTTGCTTTGAAAGCAGTAAGAATTCACCCAGTTAAATACCAAGCATCTACAACTTGCTCCCTTCCCTACAAGCTCAGGGCAACAAGTTTTTATACAATCAAATTCTCAAAGATTTGGTTGCCCCTGTAATGTCAGAAAACTCAACTCCGAGGCACAGCAGAACCTTGTTGCACAAGGACAAGGACTGACTAATGTGGAGATAAGAGGTTTTTTTTCCATTTGGTTTTATGTGTGAGTAGGAGCTCCAAGACCTTTGACCCTTGAAGACCTCAGCAAATTGGGCTTCAACTGCAAGGTGCAAGTCTGCAATCATCGTTTTTGCTTTCCCTGAGAACCAAGTGACAGGTACCTATAGAAAAAAAGGGGGAAAGTCTGCTACAATTTAGAAAGTGAATAGCTCAACCAATCCTCCCTGTGGGGAGAGGGGATAAGCACAAGAACAAACTTACAATAAGTGTTTAGTGTTATTAAACAAAGTACAGTCAACATACTTCTGGTATTACATCCTGGCTGCAGGAAACAGGCTCGGGCAGGGTGCAGTAGGATCATTTTCAGTTGAGAAAACAGATAAATAATTTCTCTTTCAAAGTCTTAACATGAACTGAAACTTGGGAGAGTCTATTAGAAAGCTCATTCAAGAAACGTAGGATGAGTAATTTGTCTCAAGTACACATACCTGAAAGATCTTCTTCAGGTTCACAGATAAATCTAAGATCATGTCCATTCAGGAATGTTAATTACACAGCATAATCTAAGAGCCATATTATGAAACTATTTTAGAAATGGTACAGATCTTAGGTCAATATTAAAGGTCAAATTTATAGTTTCAGAACTGAGAGATAGTAATGAGGTTTAAATAAGTATACTGATATAATATTAAGTGTTCTTAATTAGAGAGAAGAGTTAGTTTAAAAGACTGATTAACAGTTAAGTGAGCTATCAAATTAACTAATAAAATTGAAAAGCTTAGCATAACTTTGATATTTTTGTTTTTAATGTTTTTTTTTCCATGACTAAACCAATTCTTTCTACTTTGTCTTATCCATCTGGGCCCCTGCTGGGAAATGTCATTAATGTTTCAGACCCCACTGAGTGGCAATAGTGCTACTTGCTGAACAGAGATAATTGAAAAAGGGACAGGTATTTCTGAAAGCATTTCCAGAATTCCTTAGAGACAGACATATAAATCTGGGAAATATTATTTAGCTTCCTGCAGAAACTGCTGCAGCAAGAGGGCAGGTACTAGCGCTGCTGCTGATTTGCTTCTCAAGTACAATACAGTATTTTGGTCTGGTTTCTATCAGGTGTGCAAGGCTTAGACAAAGGCTGAAACTTCTTTGAAAGACACTCAACCACCTGGAGAAGGAAAGCAATTTTATAACTTAAAAAAGAAAATAAATCCATATATTACTTACTCAGCTGTTCCATCTTTCTGAAGAAAGTGTCCTTGGTGCCAGTGATGTCTATAAGCTCTCTTGTGTAACCATCTCCTGGCCAGCATCTCTGGAAGCCACAACTCCATAACTGGTGTCTGAAAGACAGTGGTTGGAGAGAACAGACACACAGCCAGTCAACAGAGCAGGGCTGTGCTCACCATCTGTTTGCCACTGCAAGGTGACCTCAGAGTTCACCTCACCACAGCCAGCAAACACTGACTACTCTAGGTGGGATGTGGTGGGACTTTAGAGTATGTGGGGTGCTTTAGGTAACTGGAAGGCACACAATCTTCTGCTGTGGCAGATGTGGGTGTGCCCCTATGTCCAAAAGAAGTTACAGTAATTTCACAATTATAAGCTGCACCTGATTATAAGCCGCACGTCCCAGCAGTCGGGTAGACCATGGGATTTGTCCATATATAAGCCGCACCTGAATATAAGCTGCACTTTTTTTTTTTTAAAAGCAAGGATCCATGTGTAACAAAGTAACAAATTAGTAACAGAATCATGCCAACGCAGGGTTTGGTGTCAGGTGCTCAAATTGCAAACAGTTTTCATAGACCAGCAAAGCCTTTAAAGGCAGCCACAGGCACCCTCTCAGCTGGCTCTCACTTCTGGGTTGGCATTTCACTGGGATTTGTCCATAGATAAGCCGCACCTGAATATAAGCCGCACTACTGGGGGTAGGCTGGATTCTTCAATGAAAAAGGTGCAGCTTATAATCATGAAATTACTGTAGTTAGTTAGTCTGCAAGAGTAAGAGCATGAATAGTGCTTTTATCACAGAGGTCCTGTGCACCTGTCAATGCCACAAAGGTAACAGGAAGATGCTGAAAAGAGTACAAATGAAAGAGACATCTATGGAGATGAGAGTATTTTCTATCAAGTGTCTACTTAGATAATCAGCACTTGCCATTCTCACAGTGATCTGGACAATCAGGGAAAGCGAGTGGAAGGGCCATGGAGATTGAAGGAAGCCCCTACACACAGTGCAGTGTATGTGCTTCCTCTCAGACTGCTCCTGAGAACAGCTGATGCATTCAGCTGTGGCCACCATGCCTGTTCTGCAGACCCTTCTCAACAGGAGGCCCCTTCTGAGGGATGCAGGTACATCAATACATACAAACAAGCTTCCCTCCGCAGAGCCCGGGCTCCATCTGCCTTGTTTATATGCCCATTCTGTGGATACACAGCAGCATCCACGCTGTGTGAATCATTATAAGCTGCAAACTACTTGCAAAGTATGGGCACATATGTACTCCAACCATGTAGTACAGCAAAGACAAATAACTTTTAACTGGCTAAATAGACATTGGCTAAAGCAGTGAGAAAGTCTGTGGTACCACATGCAGCAGCTGGGGACTGGTACTGCCTGCCTGTCTCATGGCAGCACTGGTGAGAGGTTTGCTCAGAAAGCCCCAGCAGAAAGGATGTTATTTTACACTGCAGGTGGTTTCCAAATGACTAACTCCAACACTGGAAACAGCTCGAGCACGGCAACCCAGAGCTCTGAAGCCTGGTTTGTCCCGTTTCACAGCAGCTTCCTGCATAAACAAGCTCTTCCTTTCACACATCTTTTTATTCTTTCCAAATCCCATCACATTGCAATGCAAAGGAGGCTGAGTTCTGGATATTTTTTTTTTTACCAAAACTGTTCTCACTTCTCTGTAGGTATTTCTACTGAAAATATCCCAGCTGGGTGTAGTGACAGCATCTGAAATGTGATAAGACATCAGAGACATGAAAGAGATCAGCACTCAGCCTGCTTGGAGGGGGTGGAGGAGGGGGTGGTTTATCTCCTCCCTGATATCACACTGCTGTTTGAAGTGATTTCTCCCTACCTTGGACCATTTGAGGCTGGATACACCATCAAGGGCTCTGCCTGGGGCTGGGCACCTCAGCCCTCTGAAAGCCATGGCCATCCCCAGCGTGTGGCATGAAGGTAGAGACTCACAACTGCTCCCAAAACTTCCAGCTCTTCTCCTGCCAGCGGCCACCACTCATGCCAGGGAAGTGACTCAACCTACAGTCATGGTGCAGGGTCAGGCAGCTGCAGGGATGTGAAGGAGGGAAATGTCTTCAGCATGAATGGATGGTGGACCCTTTAAATTCAATTCTGCATCTTGGAGATGTCAAAGAATTATGATACTTAACTTCTCCAAAGAAGTAGCGTACAGCCTTTGGAAAACACAAAGCTACAGAAATGCTTCACCGAATTTCCCTTGGATTTAACCCAAAGCTGGCATTACTCTGACTAATTCCACTTCTTTCTCCCTTTCATACCCTCAAAACCAGCTAATTTTAGCAAGAAAGTACTGCTCTTTAGACTCAGCAAGGCACTCTGAAGTTTTTTTTTTAACAATTATTCCGCTTACACACTGTGTCAGTCCCAAAGAAAAGCACGGCTCTGCAGACCCAAATACAACATGACAGGATCTGCTCCGGGTTTCCACATGGAACAGCTGTATCCCACTGCTGATCCACAGTATTTCTGGACTCCGTCAACTCAGCAGCCTAAATTTCATTTTTTAAACCTGAATGTAAATTAAGCTCACTTAGACACAGAAATCAGGATAAATTTCTTGGCTACAAAAAGGACGCTTGCCTTTCCACAGTGAATTATTTTGGAATTCTTATCCCATCATCGTAACCACATTTTAAAAGAATCACCTTGCTATCATAGTAGCTTCAGCAACTCTACAGAGCTAAGTGAAAGTGTAGTTACCTATTGTGTGGGCTGGCTGGAAAGAGCCAGTCAAATTTTGCTCAAAACAGATGTGCGTTATTTCCACTTACCTGCACTTCTCTTTGGCTGCATCAGTGAAAATCAAAAACTCAAAGTGTTCATAAGAAAAAAAAAAATCCAAAACCAAAAAAATACATCCACCCACCAAATATGGTCTTTTTGAATTGAATTACCAGGCACCATTTTAAAATTAAACACTTTAATTATGATTCGTAGTGGAAAGTTTATTATATATTTTCAGTCACATATAGGTACACCTGTGATATTATCCCCAACCAAAAAAAAAAAAATGGTTAGAACATCTCTACTATGACATTTCAAAAAAATTGCCACAATATTTCACTGTCACTGTTGGCGAGTCACAAAATTATCAGAACAAAGTACAGTAATTTCACACTGATAAGCCGCACCTATTTCAATGAAGAATCTAGATGATCCAGGAAGTGCGGCTAATCACCAGGTGCGGCTTATGTATTTATGGACAAATTCCAGCGAAATTCCAACCTGGGAGTGCAAGCCAGATAAGGAGGGAGCTGCCGCGGAGCCCTGCCAGGTGGGCAGCAAGCCGCAGCCATTGCCAAGCGGGCGGCCAGCCTGGCTTCACCGCATTCGCGTGGGCGAGCGAGCGCCGCACTGCCGCCTCCCTTCACACCACGCCGCTGCCTCCCTTTGCACGGGCAAGCGAGCTGCTGCCGCCGCCTTCGTGGGGCGGGAGTGCCGGGGCCCACGGCACAGGGAGGGCGCCTGGGGCAGCATTTAAAGGCTTCGCCGGTCTGTGAAAACTGTTTGCAAATTGAGAACCTGACACCAAACCCCGTGCTGGTTTGATTCTGTTACTAACTCGTTACTTTGTCGCACATGAATCCTCGCTTTAAAAAAAAAAAAAATGCTGCTTGTCACCCGGTGTGGCTTATTTATGGACAAATTCTGTGGTCTTCCTGGCTACCCAAAGTGCAGATTATAACCAGGTGCAGCTTATGGGTGTGAAATTACTGTACAAATGAAAGTATCAAATAGAAGGAAAAACCCAAGCAGCACACTTTTGGGCTGTGAAATTAAAAATTTAGAAACTTTGTCCCACCCCAAACTTTTTGAAAGGTGACATTTTGAAAATCTAGGGTTTTGTTCTAAGGCCAAACTAAAAATCAGTTTCAATATGTGCAACTTGTGCAAGTTGCTAACAAATTATTTCCCTGAAAGCAGTAGCTTCTACAACACCATTGTGAACTGATGTGAGATTCCCAGACAGGTTTTATAGGTCAAAAGGAGAAAGGGATGTTTTAATCAAAATGACCTCTCCAAGTTAAAGAGAAATCTTTAGACTTTTTGATCACACTTCAGACACAGAATACAAGGTTGGGGAATCCCTATTCTTTTCCAGTGACATAATTTGCACTTGTCTTGCAAAACCAGGCTGAAATTGCTTCACATCTTATGAGAGACATTGCCCTCACAGACAAGCCAAAAAGCCTTATCTACAGACAAAATAATCTGAGCAAGCAGAAATAAGGGTTAAAGATTTCTGTAGGGTCCCTAGAGGAAGTGGATCTGAGGGCATCAAAGAGCATGGGGAACTTTCTGAAATACATTTGAATCATGCCTATGAAATGGGAAGAATGGGAAGACTTGAAAAGGGATCCACATCTCTCTACTCCCTGTCTGTGCAGGCAGCACACCACTGAAACTCTCAGGTCTTAGTGCCTGTCACCCAATTCTTAGAAAGCACCAGAGCAGTGCCCTGGCATTGATGAATCAAGACAGGGAGCAGCAGCTGAGGCACTCTCCAAACTGGCCCAGTTACTGCTGATTTCTCCCACTCCAGCACTGTGCTTGGAAGTGTCTCAGGTCAGGTGGAGCCTTCAGGTCTCATCCTCCAGGAGCACTAGAGAGTTGAAGTTGATCTGTCCGAATGAAAAGTGAAAACACTGGCATCTTCTATTTACCAGCCACATCCAGTGAATGCATTCCCTTTCAATGCAGCAAGGTTCACCTTATCAATTTCAGCCTTTTATCTTTTGTTTTCTGTGCTGAGATTTTCTCTGAACTGTTCCCCCAGACCTGACTTCAAGATTTGAAGCACATATGATGGAATATGACCAGAGTAAACCTTGCTCAGCTCTAAGTCTCACAGTGAGGTTTCACAAGATGACTCTTCCCTCACATAATTGTCTTTTCTTTTTTTATTTTTTTTTTTTACAAGCCAGTTTAGGAAGGCAAAGCAATTCACCAACAGGCCAGATAAGAGTCCAGGCCACAGTTAGTGAAGCAGGAAAGCTGTTTGTTTGAGACAGGGAAGGACAAAAAGGTCCTACATTTTTTGCCACCTCCAAATCTTCACTCAAGGTATCCAGTCAAACCTCACCCCTGAGAAGCACCAAAATAAAGACTACAGGCATTCCTTACATCCTTGCTTCTGTTTAGATAGTATCACAAAGAAAGGGCCTCTTGCAGCTTTGTCATCTGGGGTCAGATCCAGCAGGGGTGGGGGTTGAAGTATGAAGTTACCTGTGGAGCAGGTAACACCTGTGACCCCTGAAAGCCCTGATGCAGCTCCACTCATTCTTGCCATCCTTCCTAACATAAAGCTTGGGAATTAAACTGCCCTTAGCACAAGGTTAATGATAGAATTGCATCTGTTTAGAGACAAGCAAGGGCCACCCATAATCTGGTCTGTGTGGATAAGTGGTTTATAGAGAGGAATAGAAAGCTCTAAACCACAGAAAACAAGAAATTGAAACCAAGCATGGCACAAAAATGTTTTGGTTTATATCAAATGACACATACACAATTTTTGAACCACAGAATTTATGTGCTTTCCTAGTGATTAATATTTAAAAGGACTGTTTGGCACTGGACAGTCAGTACATGTCTTGCAAGGACTTGGCACAGAGAAGAGGTAAGTAATCAGAAATGTGCCAAAAACTTGTCAAGGAAAAACTTACGCTCAATACTAATCAAGCTCAACTCTGTGCCAGTCCTCCCACTCATCCTTTCATAGGAGGAAAGTCTTGCAGCGTGAGCCTGCCCATGCTGCTTCAGAGACAACCAACACTTCCAGAGTCAGATGACAAAAATGAAAGTTTGGGAGGCTGGAAACAGAAAAAAAATACAACTCACCTTCTGCTCTGCAGCAAGGATCCCTGCTGGGCACAGAGTCCTGCCTGTTCTGCTCAGGGGATTTCCAAGAGTAAAAGACTTAATTTGCATGTCTGCAGCACTAAGAAATAAATTTCATCTTGCCCCTCATCCAGTATGTTTTGGTCCCCAGTGCCATTGCCCTGGCAGCTTGACAGCAGCCACCATATTTTTCTGCTACGAAAAAATTCATGCGAGAGGCTGTATCAGAAACACCAAACTCATTAAGAGTTGTCCCTGTCTGGACGAGAGATGCAGTTGCAGAGCAAAGTCATCTCTTTACTTGGCACTTCTGGCATTCAGTGTGCTAAAGAGCTCCCCTGGGGTACAGCCCATGCCCAGCAATGGAGCGGGACAGGGACAGTCAGGTGGGATTTGTCTGGAGGGGGACAGCTACAGGCAGGTTTTGTCTGGCACTCTGGGGCAAGTTGGTGTGCTCAGGCTGGGTTTTGCTACTCTTTTTAGAGGAAAACCTTGCACAAGACAGGCACAGACACCATCTCTCAGAGCCAGGGCTCTCTCTGGAGCTTATGCACAGCCCTCCTCCTGCTCTGTGCTTCCTCACCTCTCATCACAGTTAACATTTACAGTAATTTCACAATTATAAGCCACACCTGATTATAAGCCTCACCTCCCGGTAGCCGGGTAGACCACGGGATTTGTCCATATATAAGCCACACCTGAATATAAGCCACACTTTTTTTTTTTTTTTTTTTTTTTTTTTTTA
>VRYO01002772.1:79174620-79194930 GCA_009812075.1 Sialia sialis
GGGAGAATGGAATGATTAAGGAGAGAACTGAAAACACCAAGAAGACCAAAAGGCAGGGACAGCATGAAGGGAGGGAGTTGGAAGGGCAATGACACAGCTTCTCACCAGGGAGAGCCAGCACATCTGTGCAGGGCAGGAGCAGCCCAGTCATAGCTGCACATCCTTCGACTCATCTCCCTTCCCTGGCCCTCCAGGGCTGCCCCCAGCTGCTGGGACCCAGAGATCCTGGTGGCACCGTGGCAGCAAAGTGGCACTCCAGAAAGGGGACAATAGGGAGCCTTGTCCTTAGCTCCTGGATCTCAGGTATCTTTACTAGACTGTTTACTAGCTGCATTTGGAACAGCTCTGCTCAGCCCCTTCTTGAGACACAGAACCAAGGGTGACTCAGTTATCCCTCCACAGACCCGACCAACCCCTCTCTGATTAGCATTCAGAGGGGCGCTCAGACTGGCTATGAAGATATCAAGGGATGGCAAATCCATAATTCCTTTCATTCATTGGTTCCTCTAGTTAATCCTCTTTACTGGGAAAAAAAATTGAGCTTCACATCTGAGTCCCTTATAATCTGTCACCCTCAAAATATGAAACTACAGTCCTGGAAGCTAGATGTTCAGGATAGTTCTGTGTAAGTCTCTCAAAAAATATTCTCTTGGGCAAACAGTGTTTGGACATCTGACGAACCAGCCACATCTGGCTGAAAGCAATAGTTTTAATTATATTGGCATATTTTTTTGGATCAACTCTTCTGCCAAC
Organism: Sialia sialis; assembly: GCA_009812075.1. Classification (NCBI taxonomy): domain Eukaryota; kingdom Metazoa; phylum Chordata; class Aves; order Passeriformes; family Turdidae; genus Sialia; species Sialia sialis. Next base: position 79,175,374 of record VRYO01002772.1, read on the forward strand.
ATTGTGTACCTGTATCATCACATTCATAACAGTGCTTTCCATCACAGAAATTTGCAGGGGGAGCAGGAGGAGCCAGGGCTGCCCAGAAAAATATTTGTCTTCACACACAAACAAACAGGCAAGAGGTTTCGTTCAAGTATGTGTTTTGTAGGAATTCTAAGAGAAAAAGAGAGTGGTGGTTTTTTTCATGTAGACTCAAAGATGTCATTTTCTGCCCAGTTGCCTTTTTTCATGGAATGTAAAGTAAATCTGCCCATTTAGTAGACATAGTCTGGCAATAAAACTCAGTATGTGAACAGAAAAGGACTCCTTATTTTGCTTTAAAGTATCATAAATCAAATTTGTCCTTACACACGAACTTGTGCAACAAAGCTTGTGGAGTGTGACCCAGCAGGAAATTTAAGGAAATAACTATTTTAAAAACAGCCACAGCATCTGAACATGACAGTAATGAAAACTTATGCAAAGATAACTGCCCACAGAGAGAAAAATGCACCTGGTATTAACAGTCTAGTAAAGATACCTTAGAGTATCAAAGGTTAATGGAGGTTTTTAAAACATTAATGCTTTAATTTCAATTATTTTAAGAATAACCATATAGTTAATGCTTTGCTGAGACTCCTTGGGCTTAGTTTTTCAATAGCTTTGGGATCTCAGCAAGGACAGTTCACCACTTGGTATAAGTAGATAGCAATTTAATAAGAGCATAGGACAACTATTTTTTCCATATTTATCTGACAGATTTTTATCTACTTTCAATCAAAACTTTCTTCCCACTGAGATATTTAATTTGCTTAAGTTGAACCTTAAAATTCCCTTGCAGCCATCAGGCTTGGGGTCTTTCTTAATATCACTAACAGTTACCAAAAAAAAAAAAAAAATCCTTTTATGGCAACACTTGAACCTTTTAGAAGAGTTTTCTTCTCTTCCCAATACTGCAGGGAAGTTCAGAATTAAGCTATCAGCAAACCATTCCATAAGAAAGATGAGAGATCAGATATAAACTCCAGACCAGAGCATGCAGAATATTATGCAGCCAGGGGAAAAAAAAGTGCCATATGTGTGTTTTTAAAATGTATTTCATTGGAGGGAGTTTATAAGAAGAATTCATGATAGTCAGAACTCAAATCTTATCTCTCTAAAGGGCAGTGAGTCTTTTGCAGAGAAGAAATGCTTTCAGCTTAATTGTGGAGTTAAGTAAATAACTATATTTTTGCCTAGGCAGAAGAGCAAAGATTTGCAAGAATTTGAATTGCATTTGAAATTATCTGTGACTTCAAATTAAGATGTCTCTAGAAATAATGCAGGGTATTATCTTTTACATAGAACTGAAAGTGAAATTGGCTTCTCTACTGAGAAGGTCCTCTCCACAGTACAATAAATTGTATTAATCCATTAGCAGAAATGTCAAGCTCAACTGATAATTATCAGCTGGCTTTGTAAAACCACCAGCCATTCCTCATTAAATTTATGTAAGAGATCTAACTGGAGAGGTCTATTCTGAGATATCTGATGATCTTTTACTTCATGTAACAACCTTCTTGCAGCACAAGGCTGACTTTGCTGCAAAATGGACCTTGACTTCCAGGCTCCAGGGTTTCACATCAGGCTGAGAGGGCTCAGAGCATCCTGCCAGGATGAGCAAAACAGCACTACACCTGACCAGGAAACAAGGATGCACCACAAGTCCACTGCTACCATGGAAAATCTGGGATGGAAGATGTGTCTGTAAGGCAGGCACGGGGATGTGAGAGCTGGGGCTCGTGGGTGATGGGGAAGCAGAGGTGTTTGGTGTCAGCACCAAGTAACAGGTCCCCTGGCACACCCAGAGCAGCCCAGCTGGGACAGACCCTTGTCTTCTTTCTGACACAGCAGAAAATCTGCATCTGCAGGACTGGATTCAGAGCACCTGAGGGAAGTGCCTGGCTTTGCTGAACACAGCAGTGGATTTTCCAGCAGTGCTGGTGTTTAGAAAAAGAGCTGTGCAAAACAACACTGGCTTGCTGGTGAGAGGCATGAGCTAGGAAGATTGTTCTGGTTGACTCCAACCCACTCTGCTTTATTCCTAATGGATAGGTTTATGCAAAAAAATGCAGAGAAATGTATATCAAACAATTCTGATGATGGGATTTTTTTTTTTAAATCAAAGAAATTTTGCCAGTTATGCTGGGAGGAGAAAAAAAAAGAAAAAAAAAAAAAAAAGGAAAAGAAAAAAAAAACCCAACAACCAGAAAGTCTGCCTTAATTTTAGACAATCCTAACACTTAATTTACCATAAAGACTATGGAGATACCCAGACGAATTCTGGAGGTTTGTACATCAGGGTGACACTTTTTATGGCACAGTCTCAGTGAACACAAGGAAGGAGAAGCAGAAAGGCTTAATGTGCTCCCCCTGGAAACCAGAGCAGTGGCCTGATGAGGCAGGACTGGGCTGCTTGCTCTGTAGCAGCATGTATAATGGATGAGACTTTCAGGAGGTGGGTGTGCAGGTGCCAAAAACTGATGCTCACAGAACCGTTAGTCACTTCTGAAAAGCCTTTGGCAGGATCCCTAACTACATGGAACCAATCCATAGCTATACAGCTCACAAGTGGGATGCTACAGACTTAATGGTCTGTTCTCAAGCAGATATATGGTTTGTTTTTGTTGAGTTATTGAGTTTGTTGATGGCTTCTTGGAGCAGAATGGGATTGAATGAAAAAAGGAAGGTGATTCACAGAAAAATGGTTCAGCTGACCAAAATACACCTTCTCTATTCTGTGTCACTGGCTGTCACTGTCAGTTCCAACTACAGACAGCTTGGAAAGATCTTTACCTTCCTTTCTTTTTATCTCTCACCTCACAACAACATAAGTGTGTGTCCCTCTCCACAATGACTGATGAAGGCCTGAAAGCATTTTAGGAGGAGGAGGCTAAGAAGAGAGGATGAAGAATAAGCCTGGCCCTACTTCTGCCAGAGCAGAGAACTATGTGGATACACCACATCAGAAGGGAAGAGGTGGCAGCACCAAACCTCTAACAAGTTGGTTCTTGGTCACCAGGATGAAAGGGGCCTTGGCTGATTTCCTCCTGGATCACTGACAGTTTATTTACTCTCAAATCAACAACTTAGTAGCTGTAGCCAACGCCATCTCCTTTCTTTTTTGTGATTACCCAAAAGAATTTAAAAACTGTTGTTTTTACTGCCACTTACTTTTAGAACTATTCATGAGAACAACACCAAAACAAAACAAAGATGCCAAGCATAACAGGTAGCAGAGAGCAAGGATACACACAACAGCTCCTCAACCACAGTGGATCTGAGCAAAACAGAAAGCTTGTCAAGCCACAGAGAGCAGGGGCAAAGAGGCAAGTTGTGAAAATATTTGTGAGCAGGATATAGGGGGAATGGCTTTAGACTGAGTAGGTTTAGATTAGATATTAGCAAGAAATCGTTTGCTGTGGGGTGGTAAGGCAATGGCACAGGTTGCCCAGAGAAGCTGTGAATGCCCCATCCCTGGAAGTGTTCAAGGCCAAGTTAGATGGGGCTCTGAGCAACCTGGTCTAATCGAAGGTGTCCCTGCCCCTAGCAGGGGATTGTAGCAAGAGCATCTTTAGGATCCCTCCCAACCCAAACCATTCTGATCCTACAATATCTTAAATCCTTGCTTTTTGTTCATTATGGACTTTGCAGTGCCATCTGTTTCTCCAAGCAAAACATTTTTCTGGATGAGTAGTCCAAAACAAGTTTTGCAATTCTGTACATGTACCCAAACAGCCCAGCCATCCCATTGCAGCACACAAAATCTACTGTGTTGGCATGGGTGGTTAGCAGTCAACACAGAAACCAATTCAGCCAAAATCTGACAAAAAACCTCAGCCTGTTCATTTGGTTCCCACTTACCACACATAAAGGAGATCCAAGGGGGTTTTCAAAAAACAGCCATGAACAGTGCTCTGACACTAAGTTATGATGTTAAAAACCTACAGAAGGGCTCTGGTCAAACATCCCCACGGGTCCCTCCTCACTTACCCCAGGGTGAATTTGGCAGTGACATGATCAGCTCCTGGTCCTCTAATGGTGCAGGCCTGTCAGACTTCACCTACCTTTTGTGATTTGTGCATTTGACAGGCGTGTCACCTCTCTGCAGGGCTCTGACACAATCTCAGGCACTGACAAGGGAATGAAAACCATTTGGCTTAGGTACCAAATTGCCAGTCAGGAGAACAGGACATTAGTATTTGCCTCTTCCCCAGGCAGCTTTTGACATTTTGCAATTTGCAAGCATTACCAGAGGGCTTTTCACACCTGCCTGGAAACAGAAGTTAGAGCTTCATCGTGGCAGGTCAAGTCTAACACTCTCTGTCACAATGACTTTCAGAGCAAAAGTATCCAGCTCTGCTATATGAAATCAACACTTCACCCATAGCCCGCTTAACAAATCAAGAGAAATCAGACCAATATCAAATGCTCTTTTAAAAGTCCTCTGGAACTCACCAGTACAGCAAGTAATAGGTCAACCTGTCTTTGGGTAACTTATTCCTGGTCTTCAAAACAGAGATAATCCACTTTTAAGTAGCACTTACTGGAAGGCTGGATACCTCAACTAAAAACAAAACAAAGCAAAAACCTTAAACTCAAGTATTTACAAGCAGACTAAGCCCCTGTTATACACCAAAACACCAGTAAGTTAACCAGCTTAACAATTACAAATCACTGATTTAAATCTCTCTGCTATCCAAATAGCTTATGTTTAGAGCCGTAACATCAAACTAATTTTATCAGCCTAAACAGATGCATCTCATTTCTATTTTCATCAAGACACTTGGCACAGGCCAATAAATGGGAAAGGCCAAGGTGCAAGGAGGGAAGGGATGGAAAAAGCACTACCTGGCTTGCTCAAAGCACAGCAACCATTGAGATTGGGACACAGCAAGCAGCTAAACCTGGAAGCATAAAGGCATTCAATGAGGCTGACAGTTTTCTACCCGCACTAAAGCACATGGGCTTGTCACCTGATGTTCATTGATCTGTGCAAATTACTTGCCAAATGTAAACTAACTGGGGCATAATTTGCATAATCAGCGACATGAAACTGAGGGTAATATAGCACTTGAGTATTTATGCCTCCCAGGACTCAAAGAAGGGCAAATATCAGTGCATAACCCTATCCACTATAGGAGCTCACCCAGGAGACAACTCCAAAATTTTGTTTTCTCCATGGGACGTTATGTGCTTATCACAGATGTGGGGTAGCCTGCAGCCATATCCCTCCACCTTGGAACTACTGAGCTCAGATGAAAATAGCAGTAAAAAATGAAGCCTGACACGTCCATGCACAGCCCAGGATAGGAACATGCTGGCTGAAGCCTGCAGAGCATCTTTGTTCTTCCAGACCATTGCTGGCAAAGCCAGGTGAAGAGCAGTCCAAACCCATACCGAGTGCCACCATCCAGGCCTGTAGCATAATTCAAGTATGTTTTAGTTAAAACGTATTAGACAAAATTATCATTTCGCTCTTTTCAACTAAATTCACAATCATCAAACCACAGAAAAGGCTGTTGCCGCACCTAAATACCTGCAGTCAAAACCAAAGGTAACTTGCATTTTTTTGTTGATGGTGTCTGCATGAGGGCATTTAATTGCAGTAATTTCATGATTATAAGCCGCACCTTTTTCATTGAAGAATCCAGCCTACCCCAGTAGTGCGGCTAATCATCAGGTACGGCTTATTTATGGATAAATCCCAGCGAAATGCCAACCAGAAGTGAGAGCCGGCTGGGGAGGGCACCTGGGGCTGCCTTTAAAGGTTTCGCTGGTCTATGAAAACTGTTTGCAACTTGAGCACCTGACACCAAATCCTGCGCTGGCACGATTCTGTTACTAACTCATTACTTTGTCGCACATTGATCCTGGCTTTAAAAAAAAAAAAAAAAAAGAAGTGAGGCTTATAAGAAGAAGTGCAGCTTATAATCAGGTGTGGCTTATAATTGTTGAATTACCATACTTCATAAATCTGAGTGTGAAAAGGATTGATACTCCCATTTTTACCAATTACAGTAATTTCACGCGTATAAGGCGTGTGATCTGAACTCTGAAGTGCGCCTTCTACGCTGGTGCACCTTATATATGGACAAAGTTTGGAAATTTGCCAACCTGGAAGTGTGAGCCACGGCGGCTGCCATGGCGAGGGGGGCCGCCCACAGCAAGCGGGGCTGCCCTGGCAAGGGGGGCCACTGGTGCCAGACGGGAGTGCCAGGGCCCGCAGCATGGGGAGAACACCTGGGGCTGCATTTAAAGGCTACGTCGATCTGTGAAAACTGTTTGCAAATTGAGTACCTGACAACAAACCCCGCCATCTGGGATTCTGTTACTAATCGTTACTTTGTTGCGCATGGATCCTCACTTCAAAAAAAAGGCGAACCTTATAGTCTGGTGCGCCTTACGCGCATGAAATTATTGTCCTCATAAATATGCTGGTCCACATCATACGTATTTCTGAAGAGCATGTTAAGGATCTTAATAATATTCTGCTCTCCTGAAAGACTTTAAGAAGATTTATCCAGCCCATAAGCAAAGACCATTGTGGAGAAAATGTGAATCCACCCACACCAGCACTGTGGAAATTTTTTTCTCTTCTGAAATTGAACTACAGTAATTTCACAATTATAAGCCACACCTGACTATAAGCCGCACATCCGGGTAGCTGGGTAGAGCACAGGATTTGTCCATATATAAGCCGCACCTGAATATAAGCCGCTTTTTCTTTTTTTTTAAGCGAGGATCCATGTGTGACGAAGTAATGAGTTAGTAACAGAATCGCACCGATGCAGGGTTTGGTGTCAGGTGCTCAAGTTGCAAACAGTTTTCATAGACCAGCCAAGCCTTTAAAGGCAGCCCCAGACGCCCTCCCTGGCTGGCTCTCACTTCCGGGTTGGCATTTCACTGGGATTTGTCCATAGATAAGCTGCACCTGAATATAAGCCGCACTACTGGGGTAGGCTGGATTCTTCAATGAAAAAGGTGCGGCTTATAATCATGAAATTACTGTAAATTATTTTATAAACTGTCCAGGAGAAGATATTCTAAGGGGAAAAAAAGGGAAATATTCTTAATTCCCACATAGCAGATGGGAAAACTGTGTGTCTCCTTTTCCATGGGAGTGCCCAGGTTTAAACCATTGTTCTGAGGAATCCCAGGGCCTGTGCTCTGGGCTTGGGTTCCTCAGGCACAAAGGGATCATGCAAGCAGCTGGCTCCTACTCCAGAACTGGTGTTGTGAAAACATCAAGGACCCAGGAATAATGTGCATGTCTGCTATGTATGTCCAAGTCATCTCACTGGAGCTAAAAACCCAGAAGAAAGAACCTCAAAAATTACTGGAGCTATGAAAAAAATTTAAAAAAATCCTTGCAGTGAAAGGCATCTTAACTGTTCCATTCATCCAAGAGAAGGTTGAAAGTTGGCTTGATCACAATTTACAAGGGGCTGCACCCAGCTTACAGCTAAACCCCCTCACCAGCAGGGAAAAAAATGCATTTTAGCAGACTTTGATGTATAGTTAAACAACACATTGCTATTCTTTAGTGCTTCTGCTGTAGGAGAAAGGAGTTTATTTTATACAAAGGCAAGGCTTACCAGGAATGTTTGATGGAATACAAGGAACCAGTTGGATCCCAAATAAGTTTAGAAGAAGGTACAGCTTACCTCTTTCAGGTACCACAGTGGAAAGAAGACTCACTTCTTTAGTGGCATGACTTCCTACAAATTCTTCATGTTTTTTAAAGAACTGTAATTCTTTCTATATTTTTGAAAAGAGTTGTTTTTTTCTGTACAGTTAACACTTGCTGTTGCCAAGAAGTGTTATCAATTTCTGTTTGAAACATAGGAAGTGAACCATCATAATTTAGTACGCATTTGAAAACAAAAAATAAAAAATACCTCTCCAGGAAATAAAACCAAAAACCCAGACTTGAAAACTTTACCAAACTAGAGGGGAATTCATAGCCAGATTGATGACCAGATTCCTGGGATATCTGATTCAGCAAGTCACAGCCTGAAGTGGGAGCGGTACTTCTCAGCAGAAACACGAAGCATTTTAGCTATTGAATTTTTCAAGTGTAGTGCTGCAACAAAGACCACTGTAATTGGCAGCAGACTGATCACCTGGCTTGAATGCAAAGGCTAGAGCGGACTAATTTTTATAATTAAACATAAAGTGCTGAAAAATTAGATGCCTGGCAATTACAAGATGGGAGAAAACACATCTTGTTCTACAGTAGCTAAGTCCAAGAAACCCATGTGTTCGTTTGATAAAATTCTTCACTGTTTTTTCTACATAGTTTTGGAAAGTTGCATCATGAGCTTATAAATAATTTGCTTCATCATACTTTCCAAAATATCTCTGGTTTCGGCTTGGTAGCTATACCATCCATCCTGGTCATGAATGTTTAGGATTATGCACCATATACATGTATACAGACATACACATATAAATGTGTATGTGTGTGTATACTCACATGTACATTTTACACATAGGTATATATTTCTATATGTAAAAGTTTCCACAAACAATTTGACAGAGATTTTACCTTTCCCATCACTGAATGCTATTGCATTTTGACTATTAATGAGTAGCAGAGCTCACAAGTTAACACACGGAACAGGCAGGCATTACTTCTGTGCCATGCTTATTTGTGGACCTTGACATTTCTCTGAAGTTAGCCACTCAAGGAAGCAGCCATGGCCACTTGGAGGGCTTAGAAAAATGAAGGATAACCTAACAAAATCAAGCAAATTTGTGATGACTCACTGTCTGACACATCAGTGTATCCATCACAAGATCCGCTGGGAAAGAGGACTTGCCCACCATTTCCTCAAACTCATATATGAATTGGAATCACAGAGTGATGCTAATCAATATAGAGAGCTAGAGTAGCTTTAGAAGGATATTCAGAAAAATAATTATACATGATGCAACATTTCCAGACACCTTTCAATCCACTTGGCAGGATGATACTCAAGGAGCACAGAAAGAGCCAACATTCAGCCATGCCCTTTAAACAATTTGCTTGTAGAGACAGTACATGACTCACAAAGCAGGGTATTCTCAGCTGAGAGAGCAGCTTCTGACTCAGCAGCGAGCAGCCAAATGTCTGCTAGTAAAGGTGATGAAAAGGTCAGTCTGATAACTTCAAGTGAAGGAGGAGCTGGTAGCACACTTTGGCTGGAGAAGCAGTAAGGTGTCCTTCCAGTGCTGCAAATAATCACTGAAGCAGTAAGTGCACGTTGAACTGGTTTACTAGTTCTCATAACTACACCTTCCAAAATCAAGCCTGTTCTTTGGAAGTAGAGGATGACAGGTGTGGCACTGCCATGCAGAATCTGTCCTGCAAGTTCTTCTTAAAGAAGAGGAATTCAAAAGCAAAACTGTTCTTACTTTTAATAGACCTTAAGCAAAATATGTCCCAGGCTAATATTCATCCATGTCTTCTCAATAAATTATACTTGCAAGTCAAAGTATGTCTCATCACAAAAGGAAATTAATGAGTCAGATGTTGAATTGGTCCTTTGGATCTAGCAGGGAGGGAGCCACCCTGAGCCCCAGCGTCTGTTGCTGTCCCCATGGAAGGACAGGAACCTTGCAGGGACAGCAGGGACACAGCAGTAGTTCTCAAAGTCCTGGGGTACCACATAGAGGACAGGCAGTCAGAGAGGACAGAAGTTTCACAAGTAACATGATGGCTGACTATTGAGAGAAGTCCCCCTTCTCCTGCATTGCCTGTAAGCCAGAAATGATGGCAATTTGAAATGAAGACAGTAAAGATGAAGCTAAATGTAAAGAAACTGCACTTGAGAAGATGCTTTGTGGTCCTGATTTCCTCTTGGTGAGGAGTTCAGAGCATAACAAACAGCCCTCTAAAAGAAGCAGCTACAAAAACTCATCATCGCTTTATGAGCTGTGTTCATGCTCTGCAGTGGCATTTTACTTACTAATAGCATCTTACATTACCCAAAATAGACCATAAAGAAGACCCCAAGAAAATCTTTAGTATAAATTTGAGAAAAGTATTATGCACAAACTGAGAAGAGATACTGCAAGGATGCCATGAATTATCCAACAGCTAAAGTTTCCCCTTTTTTGCCCAGATTATAAGTTCACTAAGGAGTGTTGTACTTACTTGACATTGGCAGTGGAAAAAGTTTAGCTTGCCCTTTTAAAGGTGGAGTGAAAACTTGCTAGAATGACAAGACTCAAGCATCAGAGGACTCCCATCCATCAACTCAAACGTGCTCCACTTATTCCAGTCTTTAAGTATAGGTCTGTAAAGAGCAAGTGTTGGACTGTAGATGATACAATTCCTCCACAGCCATCTTCCCCTGACCCCTGAAACTTACTATAATAGATAAAGTCTCCTAGATATCAAGGCTGAGCTAAATTTCTTAAGAATTTTGTCACTTTCCTAACACCTTAGAAGATAATTGGTTAGAAATTAGTTTGTGTAATTGGTCCGTTCACCTTTAGAACTTTTGACTTAGATTGGATTGCATAACTTTTTATTGGCTGTAGTTTGAATCCCCCTTGAACCTATAAATATGACTGTCTCCCCTTTGTCTCTTAGAATCCCTGCTTGAGTCCCTTTGCATGAAATAAAGATTCTTGTGGAATGCATCAAGTAAGGCCTCCGGTCTTGCTCTGCTGGCTAAATGTAAGCTGCTGAGAGTTAGCTGATCATACAGCACTCTCATGTCCTAAACACCTACCAGAGACAAAAAGCAAGTTTACATTGGACCATCATGACTTTGGAAACAGAGGAGATTCAGATTTACTCAGATGAAAAGAATTAAGACCAGATGAGTTCACTGAGAATCTGGTGCATAACCTGTGGGTGTGAAGTTTGGTGTGAAATCAGAGTGCCTCTGCTGTGCCATGAAGACAAAACTCTCTGCATGCCTGAAGGATGGTGTGGGGCATGGTGGGGTGTCTGAAGGTGTCAAGCCTGCCAGAATAGCAGTGGAGGCCTGCTCAAAGTGCAGAGAGACAAACTTGGTACAATCACAGCCCCGCTGCTTTTTGGATGTGGCTGCTGCTACCAGCTGCTTCACAAACTGACTGGGCAGCATCTCAGAGAGCACTAATGGGCTCAGGCCAAGCCAGTCAGAGGATGTGCTGCTGTTCAGGCAGCGTGGGCATTCAGAGAGCCAGCTCTCAGGGATGCTCAGTGTTATTCTGCTGCAGATTTTCAGCCAATGCAGCTAGGTGTGCACCATCCCTGAGGCTGAGGGACCACATCCCGCCCCTGAAACATGGCATGGCTAGGGAGGGAAGGAAACTCACCCCTCCTCCTAACTCTTCACATTTGGGTTTTACCTGTCCTTGCAGAAAGCTACCACTACTGCTGAGGTTTTTTTCCTCTTCTGCAGGTGTCTTTCCATGATTGCCTGCAGAGATCAAGTGTCCTACAGAAAATCAGTGCAGATGCTACAGAGCTATCAGATGGCAGTGATTCCCCAGCTGATTGCAATATAGCCTTTTCAGTTCCTCGAGTCACTTCCCAGAAATTTAGGAAGAAGGGAGTTCCCTGCAGCACAGGATATTGTCATTATGCAGCACAATCAGGCACTGTGATTGAAATGCTTTTTCAACAGGGCTCCCATGAAGCTCTGAGAAGACACAGAAGCTTGTGAGTCTGATGGGGCTGGCAGATCTTGGATTTCTCTCAGTCAGGTATTCTGAGCTCTGTGAATAAATGCCACAGTGCAGATGGACTTTGTTCACTACATCAGTCAGGTGTCATCCCCTGGCCTGCAGGCAATGGGCTTCCCTCAGGCAGTCAGGAGGTCTGTGATGGAACCTCCCTGCAGGGCAGGGCTTGAGCTGAGAGGCACCTTCAACCCACCCTGTTACACATCACATATCCAGAGTAAAACAGGGAGAGGGGAGGAAACATTTTGCTGCTCACAAAACTGTCAGGCTTCTTAACAGCGCAGGGGGTAGGTATGGCTGAAATGAGAAATCTGACTGCAAGCCTGAGCACCCTGGTTTCTGTTGGGTTTTATGATCTTTAACAGCATTTGGTCATACAGAAAACTATTTCATAGCTTACCCATGGCATTATTCTGTGGCGTGTAACCTGCAACCATCACAAGTAATATATCCCAATTTCCCACTCTGCAGGGTAACTCGTGAGTGAAAAGTGGATTTGATTCTCGAGCAGTTGGTCCAGATGCTGTGGCCGACACTGGCTCTCCCTCCTGCTTCTGACACAGGCCACAACAGAGCACTTCAGTCTGCAAAGAAACATCAGCATGTCAAGAAAAATCAATGAAAGCAAGGGGAAAAATGCCTCTGGCTCTGTCGGGCTTTTAAAGCATAGCTGCACTTCAGAGCTTGAAAAAAGCACAACGCTGAGGAAAGTCCCAGGAGAGCAAAGGAACTTTGGAGTCACCTTTGGCGGAGTCTCAGGTCTCCCTCTCTCTTGCCGTTTTTTCTGATTTTAACTAAGGTAGGTCAAGTTGTGTGTTTCAGTGGCTTTTCTGCAGTTTACCATCTCTTTCAGTGGGATAAGGATCTGCCAAGTACTACTGCAAACCTCAGTGCCAGGCATGCTTTGAACCTGCCTCATTTTGAGAAATGCAGCAGGAACAAGCACCAGCCAACATAACTTGTATCTTTTTATTTGTGCACTCAAGTGTTTTTTCATGAGCAAGCAGTAGATATGGGAAGTTTTTGCCTACACAAATCTCTTCATGGCCATTTAGCACCGAGTGCCCTTCAGAAGCTGGTAATGTGCCACATGCCAGGACTATGGTCTCCAGAGCACTCAGAATGTAAATGCCATGCTGCTGGGCCAATGACTTGGGCTTCTGTAGCTTAGGATGGTGAACTTCTGGCAAATCAAAGTCAGGTTGCCATTAAAGAACTTGAGTGAAACTGCAGACGTGAGCAGCCACAGGAGGAAAGACGTGATGCTTTCACTCCAGCTCAGGAGAAAAGAGCCAGGTCAGCATTCCAGGCTTCTTGCTGTGGGTTCAGGAGACCCAGAGACAGAAGGGAACCTCTAACTGGAGTTCCAGACAGAAAACCAGCTGACAAAGGTATCAGTTGTTCTGAGCAGCTGGCAGCATGACTAAATTTCACACATTTTAGAAACACCTGGTTTCTGAAATACAAATTTCTCAGAACTTCTGATGTGCAGGGCATTTTGAGGTTGTCCCAGAACAGCCTGATTCCCACCACAGCTGTTCTTGAGAAACGTGATCCAGAAATTTCACTCTTCACTCAGACTAATTCCATACTCTTCATCCAACAGCTTCCTACTAGAAATCTCAGAATGGCTCCTTCTTGTCAATGCAGCCTTCAAAACCTAGGCCAAACAATACTTCATGTACAGGTCTTTCAGCTTATAGAACTGTCTGTCCCCAAACATTTTTTTCTCCTTTTCGTCTTCTCCCTCTTCTCTCCCATGTATAGTAATTTCGCGATTATAAGCCGCACCTTTTTCATTGAAGAATCCAGCCTACCCCAGTAGTGCGGCTAATCATCAGGTGCGGCTTATCTATGGACAAATCCCAGTGAAATGCCAACCTAGAAGTGAGAGCAGACAGGGGAGGGCACCTGGGGCTGCCTTTAAAGGCTTCGCTGGTCTATGAAAATTGTTTGCAACTTGAGCACCTGACACCAAACCCCACGCTGGCACGATTCCATTACTAACTCATTACTTTGTCACACATGGATCCTCGCCTTAAAAAAAAAAAAAGTGCGGCTTATATTCAGGTGCAGCTTATATATGGACAAATCCTGTGGGCTACCCGGGTATGTGGCCTATAATCAGGTGCGGCTGCTTTCCTGAAGTCCATCCCATTAATTTCATCTATGTTTCAGCTTGGCAAAATTATGAAATATTATTAAATGTCATGTCATTCAATGGTTCAACAAGCAAAATACTCATATCATAAATATTAAAATAACAAAATGCATGTGTTCAAAATGATGGTTTTTTTACTATAGGTAGTAGAAGTAGTAAAGTCTTAGTAACACAAAACAGTATTTTATTTAAACTGGAGCATGTTGCGACTTTGAACTGTTTTTTTACCAAGTCTTTTGGTCACATACTCAGAAAAAGTGGTTACACTCAGCCACATATCCATTTCAGAGGACATAGAAGCCCCTGCAAACAGGTTCATGAAGCAGGACTGTCTTCCTACTCCACTGCACACCTCTGTTTATCATTTTCTGCTCATTTTTCTTCAGATTACACTGTTTGAGTTAGTTTTATCTGACTACCTGAATCTTTTGTTCAGCCCAAAAGTTTACACAATGTCTATTTCACAAGGCTCAGGGTGAAAAAAGTCTGTTGTTCAATACATCACACCAATAGAAAAAAACAATTATTCCCACTATTCTTCTTCAAATACCTATCTCTACTCTTTTCCACAGTCAGGCAAACTCAAAGACTCAAAGGGATCCCTCTGTCAATATCTCTTTTGCAGGGAATGAGTACAAGAGAAGAATACTCAATGGTGCTGATGCAACAAGGAAGATGCTGTGTGAGCCCTGGGCCACAGAGACAGTGCACAATGCTTGCATTACCATTTCAAGAATATTTTTCAAATCATAGACCTTGAAATCTACTGTTTGCAAATGAAATTGTTTTTCACCATCCTAGGAGTAAGGGTCAAGAAAAAAAGCTAATGATGGCCTTACAAATTTTACACACAAAATAAGCATCCCTTACGTGCAAGGCTGCTCTCAGGAGATCAGCTGCAGAGTCTGAATTTTTTGGTCCTAATATTTAGACAGGAGTCCAAAAAGCCACCATGAATCACACAGACATCTCAGGCTTAGTTATTCTCAGTGAATCCCAGCAGCCCTCAGTTTGGAGTGTGCCTGGCTGAACTACTCCACATATTGTCCCTGCTGTTTCCAATGCCAGGACACCACCCTTCTCCTTCAAAGGCCAGGTGAACTGAGACCATTCCATCCAAGAGAGCTGTGGCTTCAGATTCAGCCAGCAGAGGAGAAAGGGGATTTGAGCAGAAACTCCTGGTGTAGTTCATTGGGATCTATGCCTAGCTCTGGGGTTCTGGCCTGAAAGGGCCTTCCCAGCTGCTTTGTGCACATTATAATGTTTGTACCTTCTTTCAGACCCACTGCTCTGGTATGACACGGGTGTTTGTGGCTCTGTGCTGCCAGCATGGCAAGACAAGCACTATTGTATGTAGAAACTACAAGTGGAGTACCAAGATCAGAGATTGGGAAGGGTTAAAATGGCTCTGCCATGAAAATGGATCACCAGGAACCCCCCTAAGATGTTCAGCGGAAGAGAGGTTTTCTCAATGAAAATCAAAAGCCAGTTTCCTACTGAAACAAAACACCCCAAACATGCCTTGCTACTTGAACATCAGCCTTGCTCTATTGCCTTTCCAGCAGCTCTACTGGCATCCTTCCCCTCAGGGCTAGCTCTAGCAGAGCTACTTTGCTAACTCTAAAAAGTAAAACTGGAGTTAAGATATTGTAATGAGGGACTAGAAAAGAGTAACTTTCTTGTGTCACAGGTGTTCATGGCCCATTTGGTAGAAAAAAGTGTATTGCTCTGTGGAGCAGTAAGTTCAGCAGCTTTCTGTGCATTAGCAGAACATGGCTGCTCAGCAAAACAGCCCTGATCCACACACACATCCTCCACACTGGCCCAAAGAATTAGGCCAGGCAGCCTTTTGTCACTCTTTTCCACTCTTCAGCCCCCAGAAGCCGCACAAGAAAGAGTGCAGACACCGGATTCTTCCTTTAAACACTTTTAAACCACTCATCTCAACCAAAGCAGGTCTGAATTACCCCTCTGAGAAGGAAACTATCACACCTACAATTTTATTACCATGCAGCCCAGTTTGTTGACCTTCTTGAGTTACCTCCTTCGTGGTTCATCTGAACAATGCAGGGACGATTTAGCCAGACAAAGGCTTTTCTTTCAGAGCCTGGACTCAGCAGGTTGGGCTGGGAAGGAGGAATGCAGTGGGGACCATTCTGGGATGTACAGCCTTGCTATCCCCTCTGCCCATCCAGCCACCAGGTCTTGTCCTGCACACTTGGGGCGAGCAGTGTCACAGACACAATATTGTTGATATTTGGCTGCTCAGTTGCTGCCAGTCACTGCTTTAACTTACCTCAGGAGGAGTCAGCATCCAACAGATGACCAGTGCTATTTCCACCCAAAATACTCATGTATCAATCTTGAAAATACCCACATTCAAGAACAAACCCCAGTGGGGCATTTATAACTCAACCAGACACTACAAGGTTACTCTTTTTTGCACCTGACTTTCAGGAAGGTGGCTCCTAATTTCACACCAGCTTTCCAGAAGCAGGTCAGTACTGCCACCCTGGCTTGTCATTCCAGTGGTGACAATAAAGCAGTAAATACTGAGTACATAAAGAGTAAAAGATGAAGAAGGAAAAGGCAAAAAATGGGGCAGGAAGGGATAAATCTTCTAGGTCACTGAAGTAAGAGGTACCTGTTACCTTCTCTGTGAGAGATTTCTCAGTACGGTGCTGCAGCCTTAGCTAGTGTGGATTATCCCTGTGATTCCCTGTCATTTCCTGGAAGACAAAAACAGGCCCACAGGCTGCACCTGTCACTGCTCAAGCTTCATTATGCAGAGTAGGATCCAAACAGGCATCTCAATTAATCATACTCATGTATTAGTAAGTAATTCATTAATTCAATAAATTGCTTTAGGCCATGGCATAATCAGTCATGTCAGAGATTATAACAAAAATCACAAACCAAAGTGTTAAACATGGACCCATCCTTGCTGATTCATCATTTGTAGCAATCATTCACAGTAGAACAGGTATACTTTATATACTTTAGGACAGGTGACGTGAAAAATTTATCATCTTAATTGTGCATATTTCCTCTATCAGATCTGCTGGTTGGGCAATATAATATCTAAACTGCAGAAAAGTCACATGCAAACCAACTAAAAAAAATTACAGTAATTTCACAATTATAAGCTGCACCTGATTATAAACTGCACCTCCTGGTAGCCGGGTAGACCACGAGATTTGTCCATATATAAGCCGCACCTGAATATAAGCCACACTTTTTTTTTTTTTTTAAAGCGAAGATCCATGTGCAACAAAGTAACGAGTTAGTAACAGAATCACTGCCAGCTGGGTTTGGTGTCAGGTGCTCAAGTTGCAAACAGTTTTCATAGACCAGCCAAGCCTTTAAAGGCAGCCCCAGACGCCCTCCCTGGCTGGCTCTCACTTCCGGGTTGGCATTTCACTGGGATTTGTCCATAGATAAGCTGCACCTGAATATAAGCCGCACTACTGGGGTAGGCTGGATTCTTCAATGAAAAAGGTGCGGCTTATAATCGTGAAATTACTGTAAACATTTTTGTGATCTGCTCACTGATAGCCAGTAAACACTCTGCTTGATAAATGGGACTTGCCTGTACAGTAACATGTAATTCCTCATCCTGCAACCCTCAGGCACAGGGCCGAGAAAGTGCCAAAGAACCCAAATCAGCCCCAGCTAGAGCTCTGAGAGCCCACACTGAGCAAGCTCCCTCTGCAATGCCATGTCTCCATCATTCTAATTTCTATTGTCTCTTACCAAATAGGCCACTGTATCACACAAAGGAAATGTCAATCAATAGTTTCATTCATTTAGACCTATCCATCAGGTAATGCTTTGATGGCAAGGAAGAAAGTCTGCATCACAGAACTCCAAGATCAGGGCTTGAAGGACCTCAGACCCTGATGTCCACTTAGCCATACCTATCTCAGCATTTGCAGATGCCCATCTAATTTGTACTTGCAGATCTCAAGTAAGATAATCCACAGGAAATGCATCCCACTCTTTTATTCTGTCTATGTTTAGAAACGTTTCTTACTATCTTCCTACAAGCTAAACTCATACACTTCTTTTTATGTCTACCACACACTTAGAGAAGGTTCTTCTCCCCTGCTTTCTGCAGTAGGCTTTCCTTTTGTGCCTCTGAAGTTTGCTGCCTTCTTCCCCATCCAGTTTCTCTTCTGTACTCATGATTCAAACTGTGATATTTTGGGGTCAATTTCCCTTACCTATGCAGGAAAAAAATGCAGACTCAGCTAGAACAAGACTGCCTGTAGATTAATACTCATGTCATTAAGTTGGTTAAGATAGGCAAAATTAAATTAAAGTTGGAAAAGGAGAGACAGAGAGAGCCTTTTTTAAAAATTGCCCTAGATACAACACAAAAACTCATTCCTACTGACAGACCATTTCTGTATTTTTTTAAGCCCAGGAGAGGGCAAGTTACAATGCAAGGAACAAAGTAAGATGATTTCTCCTCCTTCTGCAAATGAATTAAGTTCTAAGTTCTATAGTTATAGTGAGCAGAAATTGATAAAACTTGCTGAAAAATTCCCAGTTCACCTGTTCCCAAAGAAAGAGCCCTTTCTCATCCCCAAAAAAATCCCATTATTTGACAAATTGCCATTAAGTGAATACACTTTTGCTTTCATTGTCCCAGCTTGCAGATGGCATTTGGAAGTTGAGTTATGTAGAGGTGTGTTACTGTTCCATGCTTCCTGGATTGAAGAACACACGTTGTCACATGTCACACATGGTAGGGACAACACAAATGAAAATCTAGTAGTCCAGTGCAATGGCTTGGACATGACACAGGCTGCATTCACACCATAAATTCATCATTGTGGTTTGCATGATTTGCCTTTAACTAAATATGCAGTTCCTTACATATCCAAAGCTGTTACTTTTACACATTAAATAATTACCTCTCTGATGAGATAGATCTCATGTGGTTTGGATTAACATTTTATCTGCTACTTAACAGCCATAACAGGCCTTGCTCTTGGAATTGTGCTTATATGCTCTGCCTCCTTATAAATCAATTCTGAACTTTTCTAGATGTTCATTACAAGAGATGCTCTGAGTTGTCAGAAGCAATGTGGGATCAGCAAAGGCCTAATCCTGAGGAGGGCTGTGTACTCCTGTCACAGCACAGAAACCCTGACTGCTGCTGAAAACATTCAGCAACTGAGGAGAGTAAGTTCTCTGTAGGAGTGAGTCCTCCTCAAAATGGAAAAGGTCATAGGGATAATTATTTTTATGTGGTAGGTGTGGATAAGCTCAGTAGATATTAGATGTTTTCAAGCTCCTGCCTGCTGTATCATTATTTTCTTCCAACTGAGAGCCAGTACACCGAGGGCAAGATCCATCACACAAAGGAGTCTGGTCTATACTCAGCAGGTTTTGTCCCTGCAAAGCCAGCAGAGAGAGAGAGATGTGTCTTACAGAGGGCAATGAATTTTATCCTAGAACAGATGATGGAAATACATGAAGTGGCTCCTAAATACCTGTTGGAGATTATACATACAGCTTCACAATTTTTAACATTCTGCAGCACGAATTACCTGAAAGGTAAAAAACTACAGTAATTTCATGAATATAAGCCGCACCTTTTTCATTGAAGAATCCAGCCTACCCCAGTGGTGCGGCTTATATTCAGGTGCGGCTTATCTATGGACAAATCCCAGCGAAACGCCAACCCGGAAGTGAGAGCC
>VRYO01002772.1:79195843-79210465 GCA_009812075.1 Sialia sialis
TGAAATTACTGTAATTATTTTCCAAGCAAAGACCTGGTTTTATTTGAAGTTTGACACTCAATGCTTTGAGAGGGGGTTAAAGGAGCTAGGCAGCAGCACATAATGTGAAGGTTAGGGTGATTCTAATGTCCAGGATGGTCCCATAGTGGTGCAGCCCATGAGATGCCACTAGCTGGACCCAGGGTATATCCAGGTCATCCTCTGGTTGTGGTACATGTTTTACAGGTAGGCATGAGCTCCCTGACCTAGGAAAGAAGGTGCATTTCAGGCTCTCTTTGCTCAACACAACCTCTTGGGACTTTTTAGTCACATTTCAAAAACTAAACAATGCAGGCTTTCTCCTGCAGGGAGCAAGTCCAGCTGACCTGTCACTGAGATGCAATATGCCAGCTTTCTTTCTGTCTTGCCCATCAGTGGGAAGGAGAGCCAGCTCCCATCTTTTCCATCAGGGATATGTCCATGACATGAGTTTCCCTGACACAGAGCACCACTGACTGACTGCTGCCTGCCTTTCACATCCTCTGCCACTCCTACACTGTCCCTGTAGTGAAAGCAGAGATCCTCTTTTGTTCTTGCCTCAGCCTCAGCTGAATGTCCAGACACATGGAACTCAGTAAAACCCAGAGCTATTTCAGACATTCACTCTGGAGATGGCAGAGCAGAACTCTCCCTTTGTAGAATCATTCTGCTAATCAGCAAAGCTGTTGACTTTGCAGCCACCTGAACATAACACACAAACATCTTAAATCACTGCAGTCCAGTTTCAAGCTAGAAACTCTTCTCCTCACCAGTGCACTGCAGGAGAGGTTAGAGGACGTGGAGGACAGACCAACAAAAGGATTTATGAAAAAGTGCCTGAGGTACAGTGAGAAGCATGTTTGATCTTCCTTCTCCAAAATCCAGTAGTGTTTTCTACTGGTGTGGCAGAAAACCACAGTGACTGCAGTGGCTGAGAATGCAGAGTGCCCTGGTGCCACCAGCCTGATAAGCAGAAGCAGCTTGCTTCTGCTGTCAAAGTTTTCTTTCTTTTTTTTTCGTAATACTGCTTATTTAACACTTCGTCCAGATGATATCTGGCTGGCAGCTGTGCATTAAGAAAGCATAGAATGAACTGCTTTTGCAAATTTCATTATCACTGAAATGGTGATAAATTACTCAGAACTTGCAGGAAATTTTACCGTCAGGGAAAGCCATTCTAGCAAAAGGCTAATGATTTCTAACAAAAACCTGTGATTTCAAAACTCAGAACTTCTAATAAATAGTATTCAAATGCATGCTAAACAGTCTCAGTATAATTATCTACTAGAAATCTTATTGACAATATTTACCGCTACTAAGCACATTAAGATAAAAGGTTCCCACAGCAATTCTAGGGTATCAATTTTATATTTTTTTATCATACATTTTATAGCTTAAGAAATCAGTAATTCTACATTCAAGGAAAAACATTTTGGAAAGAGCAGATAAGTTGCAAACATCAATATTACAGTGCAGAGCTTGAAATAAAATAAGTCAAAATGAGTTTTGGTGTCCTCAGAATGAGCATCCCTGGATCTAAAGCTATTTTTTGTCAATGGGAAGGCTCCTCTAAGTAGTCTTTTGGAGGCTTAGAAACGCTTTACAGTCAACAAAATCAAAGCAAAAGTCTTTGCTTTGGACAGAAACAGCTTGGAAGTATATAAAAAAACATGCAATAAAAATCAAAAGCAGAATGGTCTTTCCTGAACAGCAGGAATTTCCTTTTAACTTACACAGCCTTGGACTGGTGAGGAGAGGTGGAATCCTTGGCTTTGTGGATGTGTGTCTATTTGCCTGTACTTTGATGCAAATATAAGTATTTTGTAGTAACTTTAAATATTTTTTTTTTAAACACAGTAACAGAAAAACATTAAGACTTGTATGAAATGGTGGGAAATCTCAAAAATGGTTTACTGACACAAAGCTGATGGATTTTGCCCATCTAGGTAAAAGCTACTGTTGTGTCACAGAAATACTGGATTTACAAAACTTTACATTTCCCTAAAAAACAGATAATTTTCTCTCAAATAAACTGCTTCTAGGTAATTAAAAGGACAGAATATATAATCAAAAAAACACAACCAAAGGAAAAAAACAACAACAAAACCAAAAAACTTTCCTAGTGTAATTAGAGTTGCTCAAACTAATGGTCCAAGGAATTCCCAAATACTCAGATGCCCTCTTAATTGCAACTGAGCAGCTATAATGGTAAAAAGCAGTTCCAGATAACTCAGGGCTGGAGGGTAGACAAGCTATAAAACTCATTCTTGCTGGAAAACCTGCCAAGGCCAAGCACTGAAGGTGACAGCTGCATTCAGCATCATTTCCCCATTCTGCAATAAAGTTGACAAATTAAGTGACATTTAAAACAAGAAATCTTGCTTGAATGTATGTGCAAAAATATGACACACTTCACTCCTGCAAGGGAATATCCTAAGACTGAGGAAATGGCCATATCAAGGGACAAAAGGCCCAAATATTCTAAAAGCAAAGGGCTGTCTTTTCTGCACACATCCCTATTCTCGTTAAATATGAAGGATGAAGACCAATTCTTCCCACAGTACAAACACATTCCTGACTTTAAGTGGATTTAACTAGACGGCTTCATTGGGGTACTCTCTCCATTAGGCATATGTTTAAGCACCTCAGTAAGCCCAGGGCTGATTTTTCAAACAATTTTATCACACAAGTAAACAGCAATAAAAGGAAATTGAGAAATAAATGTTCAAAGAAAATCCTAATTAGTTCCTAGATTTTGAGGTTGAAACAAGATTGTCTCCCAACACAGGGTGTGAAAGAGGACACATTTTACAAAGAAACTTAGAAGCCAGTTCCTTATTGCAACCCTAAAACACCACTGGCCATTTTGAAAAAATGTGACCATCTCTCAACAATTACAGTAATTTCATAACTATAAGGCGCACCCTTTTGACTAAAATTTTGCTTGAAATCTGGAAGTGTGCCTTATAATCCTGTGCACCTTATATATGGACAAAGTTTGGACATTTGCCAGCCTGTAAGTGTGAGCTGTGAGAGCCGGCAGCCACGGCAGCTGCGGCAGCTGAGCCTCACGCCGTGAAAACTGCGGCAGCCGGCGCCGGGTGGGAGTTCCAGGGCCCACAGCACAGGGAGGGCACCTGGGGCTGCGTTTAAAGGCTACGCTGATCCATGAAAAATGTTTGCAAATTGAGCACCTGCCAGTAAACCCCACGATCACGCGATTCTGTTACTAATTCGTTACTTTGTTGCGTACCGATCATCACTGGGAAAAAAGTGCACTTTATAGTCTGATGCGCCTTATATATGGGAAAAGTCCGGAAAATTCACGGAAGCGCCCCTTATAGTTGTGAAATTATTGTACCTAAGTCCCAAAAATTGCATGTCAAGGCAGACAGGTCAAGCATTTCAGAGCTTGCTACTCCAGGCTGGCGCTCAGTAAATTTTGCATGCATCTCCTGTTTGAACTGAGATTTTTTTATCCAGGGGTTTGTAGGTGGGGTGGAGAAGAGGAGTGTAGTTTGGAGTGAAGGAAGCAACCTCAGACCAGTCCAGTGGAGGGAGGACAACCTCAATGGGCAGAGGACCCCATTTGGGGGGAGGGTGGGGAAGCTGGAGCTGTTCAGACTGGGAAGGGAGGACTCAGAAGGGATGTACTCATTGCCACAGCTGATGCTACACAGCAGACAGAACCAAGCTCTTATCAGGGGTTAACAGCAAAAGAGCAAGAAGAAATGGGCTCAAGTTAAATATGGAGAGCAATTCTCCATGAGAGTGATCAGACACTGGAGCCAGTATCCAGAAAGCTCAAGGCATCACCAACCCTGGAAATATTCAAAACTTGTCTGGAAAAGGCCATGAGCAACCTGGTCTTAATTTTTAATGTTACCCTTTTTTAGCAGGGAGGATGAATCATACAATCTCCAAAATACCCTTGCAGCCTATACCATGCTATGATTGTGTGATCCTCTCTATACAAGGATTGCAATGCACATACATTTTTGGAAAATATTATCAAAGCACTTTTGGGTGATACTTGCATATGGGTGTTCTCATTTGCATACCCAGAAATTCCGGGGTGTTAAGCAGTATGCAGGTTTTTCAATTTCCTTTTTTGCATTTTAACTGTGTTGTCTGACATCAAAACAAGGAACAATAGCAGACAAAACCCCTTTTCTTCTATTACATCTGAGATGCAGAATGGCATTTCCCCTTAAAACATCTTTTCCCCCAAAACCACTAAGATTGAATATATGTTCCTATATGACTATATTCTAAAAAGAGAAAAATATGAGCAAGCATTATGATGGATGATTTAAATTATAAATAAATCTTTTCACTGCCATGACTGGAGTATAATAAACCCATAACTCAGTTTCATGTACCTTGACCTAAGGATACATGAACTTTTTCAGAACAGTGGTACTTCCCTAAGTATCACAGGTTCAATATATCTCATTTCTCTTTTTCTCCAGACACACACAAAGAAACCCACTAAATGTTTTGGATTTGGCCAATACATTTGAATATAATTTTTTTCTGTTTCCTCAGAATTCTCTCCAAAGTGAGACACATTTCTCAGTGGCTCAGACAATAAATACAATAAAGAGGGAGATTTTTAAAAGCGTAAGAAAATAGAAATAGCAACAGTCCTGTCTCTGACTGATAGTCAGATGCTAAAATTATGTTTCCAACAGCAGCCAGAACCAGACACCTAAAGTGGAGAGTAACAGCAAGGTGAATAAACTACTTACCCTGAATGCTCCTCCAGCCTGCACCAATCTGCAGCTCAGGGACTTTCAGAGCCTAAGGTGATTTCCATGTACTCAGCAACCTCTATAGATTGGTGAGTGCTAATGGCCAGGTTAGTCCATCATTCTTATGTATGAAGTCAGGATTGTTGATTTCCAGTATGTCCCATTTTAGATTAAATTTTCTTTTTTTCCTATTTTACTGCCCAATCCCTAGCCATGCAATATTTTTCTGCAGTTCTGCATCATCAGCTTTCAAGTTTACAACTCTGAAAAATTTAGTATCATCAGTACAAGCTTCTCAACAGTCTATATTCACCCACTTTTACAGAACATTATACATAAATTAATTCATGAATTCATATTTTGAATTCCACAGGTCTTGGCACAAAGCATTCTGGATCTCTCTTCCCTGGGAGACTTTGCTACTTTAACCCTCTGTTACCTATCTTTTAAACAACTATTTCCTTTTTTTGCCTTCCCTCTTGTCCTTGGATATCTAGGTTTGTAAAGGAGTTTTGGGGGAACTCAACAAAAAGAGGCGCTGATCTCTTCCCCCTGGTATTCAGTGGCAGCATGTGTGGGTATGGTTCAAAGCTCTATTGTCAGGGGAGGTTTAGACTTGTTTTAGAGACATTAAGAAGCATTTCTTTACTGAGAGGGTGATCAGAAGCTGTAACAGACTTCCTGGAGAGGGGGTGGATGCCCCAAGCCATCCATGTTTAAGAAGCATTTGGACAATGACCTTAACCATATGCTTTAACTTTTGGTCACCCTGAAGTGGTCAGGCTGTTGGACAAGATGTTCCTTGTAAGTCTCCTCCAACTATTCTATTCCATTCTATTCTGTTCTATTCTATTCTATTCTATCTACTGGGAAATCTATGTGGGTACTGTCAACCACATCTGCTGCAGCTATAGGCAAAGAGCATCAGATTTTCCCTACTCCCCTTAAAAATCAGCAACCTATTTAATTCCTAAAAAAATGGCAGAAATCAAGGAGTTCTGAGCTGTTTTATCCCCACGCTCCTCTGGAGTGCTGAGGTAAACACCATCTCGTCCCAGTGACTCGCTGTTTTTCATTTGGTGTCTTTGTTCTAAAATTAGTCACATATTTTTTGGTGATTCAAAGCTGAGCTAAGAGCAGAGCACATTATATTCCAAAGCTGTAAAAGTGCCTCACTCCTATTTTTAAGAAATAGTTATGAGCATGATGTCTTTAGATGAGCTACACAGATAGATTCCATAGATATAAGTATTTTCTAAATTGAAGTATCCATTCAAGTAGCTCAGGTGGACCTGTTACTATACACTCACTCCATTCTTACAGTGAACTTCCAGCTGCACAGCCCTGCCCTTGTCTTGAGGCACCCAATTACCTTCAGTCCTATGTGCATTTAGGATTGTTCAGTCAATGAAATATAATCAAATGCCTAAGCACAGCAGAAATGCCACTGATGTAGATCTACCCCAGGGAATTGCATTTCATAAACTGTTATCCTCTTTAAGTATTTAGCACAAATGCACATAAAAGGAAAAAAAATCCAAAAAAATTAAAATTTTGCAAGCTCCTCTCCCAGTTAGCACATTTCAGCTGGCACACTTACTATGCCATGGTAATGTGTTCATGGACTCACTTTCTTTAGCAAGAGCTCAGCTGCAGACCATGAGTTCCAATAGACCAGTACAATCCCGACCTATTTTTCCACAGTGGGAAAAAATATGAGCTCAATGTTTCAGAGACTGAAAGTTTCCGTGCAGCAATATGAAATTTTAAGTAGATCCATTATATATCCCTATGGGTTTAGAAAGAATGCACTTCCTTGCCTCTGGAATAATTCTTGGATGCAAAAAATAAAAGTCTCTCCCTCTAATCTGTCTTTCTGGCAACCAGGCCAGCCCTTTATCATTGCCCTAATGTTGTCAATTACTTTCAGTTAATGCCAGATCCCTCTCATTAATGTCAGGAAAACATAAGCTCCTCTTTTTCCCTGAATTCCCCTTACGGAGGTAAGCGTTGCCTGTGGTGGAATGTGTGCCCAAATGCAGTCAGTGGGAA
The DNA here is from genome assembly GCA_009812075.1 of Sialia sialis. NCBI lineage: Eukaryota > Metazoa > Chordata > Aves > Passeriformes > Turdidae > Sialia > Sialia sialis. The sequence goes on from VRYO01002772.1 coordinate 79,202,668, forward strand.
TTGCTATGTGAGGCTGTAAACACGCTGGCTGCCTAATGCTCATGCTGCTTAAGACCTGAGAGGATGAATAAAAGAAGTTTCATCACTGTATGCCTCTTTTCTAACTCAAAGTAGGGAATAGGAATTGTGAACTTTTTTTCTATTGTAAGCTAATAGGCATAATAATCCTATCAGCGTTTGTATTTTTGCACCGGTGACTTTGTTGAGCAGTCTGTACCTACCTGAGACAACAGACACAAAAAATACTTTAAAACAAAGCATTCAGCCAGTGCAGCATGTGTGTCTGTGCAGGGACCTGTCTATGCCTCCACCCAGCTGTAGCAGTCTTTGCAGATCCACCCAGGCAGCCCATCACTTCACCCAAACCCCCTCCCTTACCTCACACCACCTCCAGCATCTCCCAGCTGCAAATCCTTCCCACTACTCGTCAGCACCAGATTTGGCAGAAGCTTTTTTACATAAATCTGTAGCAGAGAAACCCATGGTGCTGGGAGTGGGGAGGACAGCATATTTATTGCTTTTGCAGGGCAGAGGGGAAACTCAGATTATTAAAGCTCAGTTTCCACCATTGGTGGGAAAAAATAGGACTAAAAGAAATGGTTTTACAAAGCATTTAAGCTGCCCACCCACAGCATGCACTCAGCATGTGTATTCAGGTCAGCATACTATTTCCTATGAGTCACGTTCAGCTGTGCCTTAGCTGCATATTTTAGTCAGAGTGATCTTAGCTGAAGCCTGTGCTGTGAGGAGGCTGGCAGTGTCCAAATTTGTTCTGGTATCCTGGAATTTGCTCCTTTGAGTGTTGTGACTCATTATGATCCTACAGAATTAAACTGTTTCTGTGTACCGTTCCCACTGAGCTAATGAAATAGTTAAAAACCCCATCCGTGGTACAGAATTGTAATACAATTGTTATAGAATTAATAATACAATATGGAGGTGGATTATATAGCTCCAATGCAGCTACACCAGCATTATCTAGCTGAGCATGTTGCTGAAGGAAAAAGCCAAGGCTTCTTTTCATAATGCAACTGCCTGCTTGAAGTTCCTTATTACCCCTCAGCTAGCAGCATGACTATCATTTTTGGATATATAAGTGTGGGAAAATAGTCACAGAGCTGCTCAGGAGACTACTCAGCCCACAGAGAGATGGATGCTCACCCATGCTTACTCTGCTGCATCTCCCATCCTCTGGTGGCTACTGCAGACCATGGCTGGGGCACCACACGTGAACCCCCAGCCTCCCCAAGCAAAGTAACAAACAACCATGTTGTGTCTTCAAAAGAAACAGAAGCTCCAACTCTAAATCCACCCAGAGAAATATCCATGTTGTCATCTTCCTCTAACCTAGCTTGTCCTGGTCCCATGAGCACTACAGAGTACATTTTGCTGGAAGTCAGCTGCTTACAGGAGTTTTATGGCTCCTTAAGGCTTGCCCAGCCCTTTAACAACCCAAACCCAAGGACTTCAGTACTCGTGGTGTTGCAGCAGCAAGCTGCATTGTTAAGAGATGCTTTTTTGTCTTGCAGCTCATAAGTACAACCTCTGTGGCTGCTAGGGGGACAGGTGCCACAACCCCAAGGGATGAGGAAGCTCCTCACAATAAGTGGGGAAGGGGAACAGCCAGGAGCAGCAGAATGGAGCAGATGGGAAGATCAAGCAGTTTACAAGAGGAATTTGTTTTCCCTGTGATCAGTGAGCTCACACCAGTCACTGCAGGGCTGAGTCCCTCACCCACCCTTGGCTGCACACAGAGGAGCAGCAGAACAACTCCTCACACCCAGCAACCATTTCACCAGAGGCAGAACAATTTACTGACTTCATGTTAAATGGGTAGGCTCATCACTTGGGATTACAATTAACACTGGAAGGAGTTCCAAGAAGTTGTAAAAGTTTAAAGGGATGCCTGTCATGTAATATTCTCTTCAACTTAAATTATATCAAAAATCTGGAGCATATGCCTAATAAGTAGAAGCAATGCCCTAGCTGTCAGCAACAGTGCTCTGAAATGGTGACTTACATCTAATTACATGTTCTTTTAAAGCCTGGTTGCAATCAGTTAGCTTCTGCCCCAGCTCACAAAGAGAGAAACCACGGCTGTGATGTGAGATTACATATCACAACTACAGGGGCATTTACACTTGTGTCAAAATAGTTAAAGCTGAATGGTGTCAACACCTCCAAACTCAAAATGAGAGCTTGCAACCAACATCCTTCAGCTCTTTATGCCTGAGAAAGGGCACAGGAAAGCTTCTGTCTTTAATGCATAGTTCAGATCCATTTCCTTTTGATCCTCACTCCAGCATCCATGCTGCCACCACCAACTGGCCAGGCCAAGTCACTCCACTGCAGGGAAAGCCAGGTAAGAGACTTCAGAGGCTTGTTTGGGTTTTTTCAGGGAACCTCTAACGTCCCCTAATACGTGAGGTTAAGATAACAGGAGCTACTAGAGACCATAAGCTCATAACATTCTTAGGGTATTCTTAATGTTATGTTTCCTAAGAAATCATAACAGTAAAGCAATCTAATCATCTTAGAAAAGGCTATTCTGAATTTTTACTTTTTTCTCCTAGATGAACTAACTTATTTTTCTGGCTTAATGTCTATTTCCATACTGAAGCCAATATCCACTGTGGGATATAAGTGAATGAGTTTTATTAGCTCTGTTTCCTCAAATGCAGATCCACAGCAAAAGACCATATCCCCCCTATGCTATTTGCTAGAGTTAATACCGCAGTAAAATAAGAGAATTTTAATCTAGGGAATACTTCTACCAGCAAGGTGGTATAACATTTTGGGCCTACCATTTCACACTAGCTTGTATCAACCCTGAAAATGAGGATTGGAACTAATGAGCTACCGATGAATGAAAATAACAGTGCCCAAGAAAAGAGGAATTATGTTACAACCAGCCTTTATGCTGAGATGTATTAACTCAACTTTGTGTTAATTCCTAGCTGTAAAACCACATCTCATGGCTGACTTGGCCCACTCTGCTCCTCTGCACACTTGGATACTCCCAGAAAAATGCATTTTTTTCCAAGGGCTTGCTGTGGCCCACAGTAACTTTTGACAGTGCATGAAGTAAAGCTGGTGAGAGAGGCTAAATTAAAGTTTATATTCATATTGAAAAACCTGTCTCATGATTTCCATCAAAAACGTTTTTTATTAAACCCCCTCTAGACACAACTGATTGGTACTTTTAATAATGTATTCAGGTTTTCTCCCATCAATCATCAACCAAATTGTTCTTTTTTTTTTTTTTTCTTCCATTATTATTGAAATATTAGCTCCACCATGCAGCACTAATTAGGAAGGAGGAGTGATTGAAAAGGCAGCATTTCATTGAACAATTGTTATCCCATTTTTTTGCCAGGTTAAGGCAGGCTTCTGCCATTATTTTTATGTAACCTAGCCCTTAGAGATAGAAGCAACATCCTGCAGAGAGCAGAAACTACTTGCTTAGGAATACATCTATAAACCTGACAAGAATCAGCATCCAGAGACTGCTCCAACTCCTGTCTGCAGTCTCTAAAGTTTTCAGCTGAAGTATAGTGAAAATTAGTTTCTGCAGTGCTGGATCCCAACCAGAGAAAAGAGTGGGTACTGCAGGTTTTCAGTCAGGAATCTTCAACAAAAAGCAACGAGAAAAAAAAAAATCCCTTGCTTTTATTTGATAAAACAGTCTGTAGCAACTGTCTGTGTGAGGAGGGTAAGAAACTTGTTATTTTCCTTGGCACTGGGAGAGCAAATAGAAGCCTCCAGCAGGCAGTTTTGCTAATAGGAACTGATTTAGTGTGAGAAATGGTCTCTGTTCCATCCCGGGAATGCAAGCTGGGGAGGAGTTGCCCACTGCAGCTGAACTCACATCTAATCCAAATGAGTGCAGAAAGGATAATCTAAGGGACTGGCCATAGACATTCAGCACCTTCCCTCTCCCTCAAAGGTGAGAAAGCTGGAGTTGAAATCTGGACCTGGGGCCAGAAATCACACAGCAGCAGTATCTTCATAGCAGATTGAAATAACCCTGAAGGAGACACGTCAGCTCCTTGGTATGTGCCATTGTATTTTGACAACATTCATTAGAAAGAGGCCCAAATTTCAAAATATGGATATCAATTTGGCCTGTCCAGTGTGTCAGGACCTAGATGCACCGCTATCTTGAGAAGATGAAGTTAGGCAGCATAAATTCCTGGGCAGGATTTGCATTCACTTCAAGGTATCTGAAATTGGAGCGGGTTGGGAGGAGGGCTGAGGCATGAATGAGTGATTTCCCTATGAAATAGCTCCTGACAAACACAGGAGGGGCCAGAGGAGCTGGTCCAGCTACAGGAGCATCCAGCAGCCTCTTCTGAAGTGAAAGGATACTGAAGGAGGAAGAAGAAATAGATCCTTCTGGTTAATGAGGTGAGCTCATAAGGACATTTCATGAGCCCAGGGAGCTGAAGGAGTAGCCAGCTTAGATCAGAAACTCCAATAAACTGTACATAGTCCTAACATAATCCTGAAAAATCCCTCACAGGTCTCCTCCCTTGAGTCAGTGGGTCTTCACAAAGAAAGAGAAATGCCTGAGTACTTATCGTACCTTTATTTCAGAGTTTAGCCCAGGCATACTGCACAGCAGCCTGTTTTTTCAACAGCACAGCAGGAATTTCTTTCTCTCTCCAACAGAAAGAAGCTGGGATCAAGGAGAGGACCAGAGATATTCTAAATACATAGGAAAGGGATAAACAGACCAGAATTTTACCTGAAACTAGGTGTTAAAAGGAGCAGATATACTGTCCTTTGTGAATACCCTCTGCTGAAACCAGAGAAACCCAATTTCCAACAGGGTTTTCATAACACTACCACAATATTTAACTACAGTAATTTCACAATTATAAGCCGCACATCCGGGTAGCGGGGTAGACCACGGCATTTGTCCATATATAAGCCGCACCCAAACGTAAGCCGCATTTTTTTTTTTTTTAAGAAGCGAGGATCCATGTGTGACAAAGTAACAAATTGGTAACGGAATTGCACAATCAAGGGGTTTAGTGTCAGGTGCTCAAGTTGCAAACAGTTTTCATAGACCAGTGAAGCCTTTAAAGGCAGCCCCAGGCGCCCTCCTGGCCAGCTCTCACTTCCAGGTTGGCATTTCACTGGGATTTGTCCATAGATAAGCCGCACCTGATGATTAGCCGCACTACTGGGGTAGGCTGGATTCTTCAATGAAAAAGGTGCAGCTTATAATCGTGAAGATGCTGTACTAATAGAAACAATTTCTATCTGGATTGATGGGAAAATACCACAACACCGATGATTTCATTGATCTCAAGAAAATGTATGAAAATTAATTTCATCAGGGTCAAGGAAGAGCAGCTTTTCAAGCCTATCCCCATTTCTCCACTTCCTAAAAGCAAGTCCCTCCCCTTGGTCTCACCTCCTTCATGAGTCTTCTTTTCTATTTCAGACCAAACCAAACCATGCTTGGCTCTTGCTGGGTCAGGCCACCAGAAGGGAGCAGAGGAATGGAGGCAGTTTCTGTATCCCTTAGAATCCTGAGCTCTGTGTTTGTCTGTAGGCAGTAAGTAGAAGGATGCTTCAATCCACCGAGATCACAATTTGCCACCATCTGACATTGCTCCCACTGTCCTCAATGCATCCTGGTTCAGACATCCAGTGAATCAAAGATTCTGTGCCATTTCTCTCCAAACCTCAGCATCTCTCCCCTGAGGCAGGTAGTACTTCCCAAAGCTGTTTCCTTCTCTTTCTCAAGGAATCCCAGCACATCAGCTCCACCTCTCTGCAAGGCTCCTCAAGAAAGTTCTTTTTGTATAAAACATTGGCCCTGATAACTGCAAATGAAAGACAAATTCAGCAGATAAATGAGCTGGATATTATTTTATTGTAATTTAAACAATCATTTTTGAAATGTGTAAGATTATATAGAACCTGTAATCAGAGCCAAGAGATGTCACTGAATAATACATGACATGATATAAATTAAGGAAAGAATGATTATATGTAATAAAAAGAGTAAGAAATTTCTTCTTGCAGAAAGGATAGGAACCACATTATTACTGAGCAGAGAGTGATAAAAATCATCGCCTTATGAATAAAGCAATGGAAAAAGGAAATGCCAGAGACAATGGAAACGACCAAGGAAGGCTTGGCCAGGACTTAGTAAGCAAAGCCAGGGACTTATAACTCTTCCCAACAGAGCAGTGCAGTGATGCTCACAAATAATTTATTCCACAACCAGTGTATAAACTATTGATGAGTATTTTTTGTTTTTCAAAGGGTTTTACTTCCTACAAATTCTTGGCTGATAAAAAAAGCTGGCATCATGATGAGCTGCGTTGTGTCTAGAAAGGGAATTGTGAGCCAGCAGCTTCCCCTGTGCAAGGGCACAAAAGCCTCTCCTTGCCTGGTGTTGTGCCATGGACACCCCTGTTCCACCTACAGATTTACCTCATTCTGAGTCAGCTGAGGGGTTAAAAGTGCATTCATTCCATGGAAATTCAGGCCTCCACTATCTCCTGTATTGAACAGCTATATCATAAAAGAAATTGCCTGTTTCCAGCCACCCACAGCAGGCTAATCACTCAAGACAGGATCATCAGCTACCGGCGTGTGATGATACCTCTGAGAATGTAGCAGCACCAACACTCAGAAGCTTCTAGCTTGTAAGGACAGTATTTATTCTTGCCTGTCCTTCAAAAGCTTCTACACCCAAAGAAAGCATGGCAGACTATAACCTGTACCCCTTAAACCAGAATTAGTGATGGTTGAATAGAAGTTACTATAGAGTTGAACAACTCTTCACCCAGCTTAGAGAAAAAAGATGAGAAACAAAGATGTGCCATGCTGAGGACAGAGCAGCAAATAACTGTACCTCCTGTCCTGTGACCTGAACCTCTACTGCCTTGAAGAATGAAAAAGAAGGTGGTGCCCATACTCCAGACAAAAGTTCTGCCACAAAGGTAAATTGCAGGGTCAGATTTGTTAGACCAAAGAGGTGTTTTCTGCAAAATTAAGTGACTTACCCATGGTGTGAGATGACAGTGAATCTGGCATTCATCTGCTGTGCTTAAGAACTTTTACTGGAAATCAGACAAAACTAAGTTCCTGTTAAAGATAAACCATGATGTTTCCAGGATAGAGCAATAGACAAAGATGTGCCTTCATGTAGTAGGTATTAATGACAGACTGGACTGACACCATCATAAGCCCTTTATTAAAAACTTCTCATGTCTTCTCTCAGTGGACTTCTTTCAGGCAGCTCTAACTCCTTTCCTCATAGGCAGCTCCACACAGCACTGACTCCTTTCTTCATTAGCTGCTTCACACAGCTCTGACTCCTTCTCTTAGAGGCAGCTCCACACAGCTCAAACTCCTCTCCTCTCTGCACGGCTGGCTAAACCCCCACCTGACCCTTACCCAGCCACCTCACACAAGTCTGTCCTCACACAACATCTTACCTTGTTTGTCCCTTGCACAACCACATGTCCCTTCCTCCTCACAGCACAGCCAGCAGACTCCATCCCAAACTTTAGCAGACTCTCTATCTCTAACTCAAACAATAACTAGTAGTCAGCTAACCCACTCTTTTATTACCCAAACTCATTGGGCAGATACTTCCACTCGTCAGTAATCAGTACAGCTGTAATTCAATGGGAGAGATTGCCTTCTACACCATCCTTACAAACCTTCTCCTACATCTTCAGATTGAGAATGAGCAAAGTGCAAAATAATCACTTTTGCATCGGTTAAATTACAGTAATTTCACAATTATAAGCTGCACCTGATTATAAGC
>VRYO01002772.1:79211465-79221474 GCA_009812075.1 Sialia sialis
ACAAGTATTTCAGCATGCACAACACCCTTTCAGTTGCTTTCTTCCTTTGCAGCCAGCAGGAGAAAATAGCCTTATTAAGTTGCAGCTTGGGGGTAGGAGTAAGAAGGGCTGCAGTGCTCACTGGAGAAAAGCTGGGTCAGCAGCCTGAGCTGGCATCCCAGCTCTCCTGCCTCCTCTGAGCAGCAAGCTCCCCAGATCCCAACACAGCCTTCTGCAATAAGCAAAGGGTTTGTTGGCTGGGGTTTTTTTTCAATGCTGTGAATTCTAAAGAGGGAGAAATGCCCCGTTAATCAGGAAAGAAATTATGTTAGCACAGCAATTTAGCATATGGGATTGATTTCCAAATGAAAAAATATGCAGTCTTAACATGATGTCTGGAGTAATTTCATGTGCAATACATACTTCTCCATACTTTCTTCATTATAAAAATGAATTCTTTCAACTCCTACAGCTACTATCTCTGATGGCTGCATATCCATTTTTCCTCCACTATCCGTTTACAGTGTAGAATGTCCAGCAGACTGTCTCATAATGTTTTTCCAATGAACAACATTTTAAAAAGGGCATTAACACCTGCATTTTGCTTCATATATTCATCAGGTCTCTGTGATTCTGCTGTGATCTCCCTTGGCACCTGTGAGTTTGGGGTTATTTTTCCAGCTGCTCTCACTTTCTTGGGGCCATTGCAAAACCCTCCCAGCTGGTGCTGGTGTAAGGAGAGTAATGGATTCAATTTCATTCAGTGAATGAAACTTCAGACTTTATAGTTTATTATTTTATTACAGAATTTATAGTTTGTTAGCTCTTACAGAGTAGTCTAGAAAAAAAATCTGGCTAAAATTAATCATCTGCATTAGATAATTCAATTCTAGGTAAAAAAATAAATTCTATGAAAGCGATGTTGTAGATCCAAGAGAGAATTTCTAGCAAGAAAAAAGATTTTTGCCTACTCTAAGTGAGGACTTGCAATCTTAAATCTTACAGTCACAGAAATGCATGAGCTCAGAAAACAACCTTGCAAATTCTACTTCTTCTGAAGTGACTGAAACTTTCATTTTAAAGATATGACGAAAGCTTGGAAATTGTCTTTTCTGAGTAGCAGTATTCATGGATCTTTTTTTAAACTCTATCTGTCTCTTCCGTTGGCTTGAAAGTTAGAAACATTGAGAATACCTTGCTGAATAATAAATATTAATGCAAATATTCATTTATTTAAACTGTTTTGAAAGACTCAGGGTCATATCATGCCTAAAGAGACCCATTAACTTCTTGAAATTTTTAATCTTTTTAAATACCTATGATCTTGATAACCCTCTCGTGGTTTTCTCCATCTCCACTTGCTAAAAGTTTTGGATAAAATTCTGTTAATAAAGCCCAGTATATTATTAGGTGAATTATTCTTCTAATTTTTATTTTGCCCTTACCTGGTCTCTTTCAGCAGAGTTCTCAAAATATTTCATAAGAGCACATTGAGTGATAGATAAATTATGCCTAATAACACACCAGGAGGTAGTACAGTTAGATAAACATCAACATAGAAAATGTAATTGTCAAAGGTCAAATAAAAAGTGATTTTTAAAACCAGGGCAAGCACCTGAAGAGTCCTAACTAGGGTTCCTGCAATTTACTCTATGAAATATGTCAAGCCTGATTTGCAGCTGCCTTCATCTTTGTGTAATTGCTTGTTGTAGTGCAAGTGTAAAACAGGAGTAAAATTGGCGCCAAATCAAAATAGCACATGTATGAAAGGATGAACAAGGAAGAAGACAATGTAGAATCCCTAAATTCTTGCCCATCATGATCAGCTTGTCTCTGGTTCATTAACTCTCTTGTTTACCTACCAACATAAATGATAAATTCTGTAGTGCTCTGTTGACAAAAGGGTTGGCTGGTTATCATTTTGCTGATGGATGACTGTGCAGCAAATTAAATCATTATAGGTGTACTCTAGGTGTCACACCACTTTTTCCTTCTGGTTTTGCAGCAACAACATGTAGGTAGAATTAGAATTCAGATTTGTGTGTGTGTGTGTGTGTGTTGTATATCAGGTGGCTAAAACCTGGGTCTTAAATTTAACCGATTTCTCTTAAACACAGGTTTATATCACATACATAGACACCTGAACTCTTACATCTTGTTGCCTATGCCCCAGGTGAGACTTGTATCATGAGGGACAATGTTAAATGCAACTTAGTTGGAACAAGTTATAGAAAGTGTAAGGTAACATTAAAATACCTCTCACTGAAATATAAAGTTACAGTAATTTCACGATTATAAGCCGCACCTTTTTCATTGAAGAGTCCAGCCTACCCCAGTAGAGCGGCTAATCATCAGGTGCAGCTTATTTATGGACAAATCCCAGTGAAATGCCATCCCGAAAGTGAGAGCCGGCCGGGGAGGGCGCCTGGGGCTGCCTTTAAAAGCTTTGCTGGTCTATGAAAACTGTTTGCAACTTGAGCACCTGACAATAAACCCCGCGCTGGCAGCGATTCTGTTAGTAATTTGTTACTTTGTCACACATGGATCCTCCTTAAAAAAAAAAAAATTAAAATGTAAGAAAAAAAAAAAGGACATGCGGCTTATATTCAGGTGCAGCTTATAATTGTGGAATTAATGTACTAATTTAGCAAACTTCTTCTCATAACATTATCCCTTCTTGTTACCAGATGTTCCCAGCCAGCACTTCAGAACACACTCATTCTCAGTAGGGATCAGCAATTTATATTAAAGCATTGGGACATTAAGAGACAGTCACTGGACCCCCTGTATTTTGGATTCATCCTACCTAAAAATGAACTAGAAATGTTACATTGGAAAGATATTTTAAAGGCTAATGCATAACCTACATAATAAAACACTGGTGAGGAGGAGGAGATCTGATGATCTGATCTTTTTGTTTTCACTAACCACAAAAACTTTTAACTCTTCTCCAGTTCAGATGTAAATATTTTATTTTGACACAAAATGCTTATGTTTTGAAGCAGTTTGGCTGGGTTTCACTGTAATGGTACACTCTCCTGCTTTTGGTCCACACCCACCTTTGGCTGGGACATTTTTCCTGAGCAGTCTCACCTCCCCTCTTACAAAACAGCCCTTTCCCACTACTTGCAAGACCTACACTTGACTCCAGAGAAGGTAAATACTGACAATAACATTTTCAACAGCCTAAAGAGAATGTTAGAAAAAATATAATTCAGAAACTGTATTTATGCCCATTTCATCATTACCCTATGAGAATTATTTTTTTAAATGTTGATGATTTGTTGGGTTGTTTTTTTGGGGATTTTTGTGGTTTTTGTTTGGTTTTTTTTTTCTTGAGAGGATAGAATCTATATTAGGAAAAAATCATTTTAATTTTCATCAAGGTCTAACTTTATGTCTCCTAAAAATGAAATCAAAAAAGAAAGACAAAATATTCCTTTAAAAAAAATTTTAAAAGAAATAAAAGTATAAAAAGGACCAACAAAATAAAGCACGCCTTTTTTTAAATCACAAAACCAGAAGACACTTTTAAATTAGCAGCAACACTGGCTGATTCTGCTGAATATTATATTTTTTAAACTGTTTTAAAACAGAAATGGGAGGCTACCAGGCTGAGTGTTTTCTGCAGTGATTCTTTGACTAAAGTGCTTTTCATGGTACTGTCCATCCAAAGACCTCACAGCAATTTTCCAGCACTGATGCGCTAACTCCCCTGACATTGACAAATACACTGCTGTTCTCTTTAGCAGTTATGGGAGCTGAGTCACAGAATATAAAATCTCTCACAGGAGGCTTTACAGGAAGCCCAAGTTTTCTGGGTGTGTCAGTTCTGTAACTCAACAGGCAGACAATTTCCTCCACCTGCAGGTGCCACGTTCAAAATCCTCAGCTGTACCTTCAGCAATGTGGGTCTCCCACACCCCACTTCCCCCTCTATGACACGGGACTTTTTCTGCAGCCCCCATCACTACTGCCTTGTCAACACCTCCAACCTAAATATCCTTAATTTTTCCACTATAAAGTATGCCTGGACACAATTCCAGAAAGGTCTAGATGGAGGAGTTTGTGTGCTCTGCTTGAAAGCCATCATCAGCTGCAGACCTACCCTAAGACACCCAACTGTTGTGTCCTGGTTCTTCTTCCCAAGCTGTGTTTTGTTCCACATGCTCCTTAATATCCAGTTCACTCCCAAAGCATCTCCCTCACCTCACTCCAATTCCCACTCCACTTGTCTGGAGAGGGGCTGGGAGGGTAAAAAACAGAGAGGAAGAAGAAAGTTTGCAATTAAATGGACCCTGGAATACATCCATGCTACAGTGAGAAATTGTGTTATTCTTGCTTTCCCCACTTCTCTTCCTCTCCTCCCTCACCTCTACTCACCTGCTTATGATCTGTATTTCTCTCACAAAGATTTGATGATACTTTCTCAGGGCAAGAAGACGAAATGTGTGTGCAGGAGCTCACAGTCCTTTCCCCAGCCCCAGACCAGGGCTGCACCCCCTGTGTCCTGCCCAGGGTCCTCCCCAGGCAGGGGCTGTGTCTCTACTCCTGTCCATCAGATGATTTGTGTGTTTGGGAGCACATGGGAAAAATACAAGCTAAAGAGGAAGCAAGCCCTTCAACTTGGCTCAAATGCAGTTTTCAATGCTTAACCTTTTAAAATGGCATCAGCATTGCACCACAATTAGTTTTTAATATATCACTGCCTAAATCCATGTAGCTTCATTCCAAGTATTATTTGCTGTAGAAAACATCTTATGATGACCTGCCACCACAGCATCCACATCTGAACTACATTCCAGGATTAATTAATTTATCAATTATCATAAAATATCATCACCAGCTATTTTCATCATTGGCTTGGGTACACAAGGTAGGGAGTACACACACCTTGTCTGAGGTAGCACTGGCTTGCATAAATCACAATTAGGCAAAAATCACAGTGAATAATAACTAGAATTCACAGTACAGCACAGTCATCTTAGGGAAGATGAGAGTGACCAGGGTGAGAAAAAGACTCCAAGATCAAAAGACTTTGCTTGTCCTGGCAGCAGAGGCTGGCAAATGAGAAATACAATGAACCCAAAAGGTACAAGCAACTAAATTTACCATTGGTTCTTGTAAGCAATGTATGATCAGTAAAACCCTGCTGGAGACATATTTGAAGCATATGAGGAAAAGAGGAGAGGGAAAGCTTCACAATAGGTGAATCTTCCTGGGCCATGCCTTGTTTTCTACAAAGGCACCTAGAAGTGTTGGAAGCGATCTGTGGAACAGCCCTTCATACCAGAAAAACATACAGCAAAACAATGTTTCTTCCCCTCTTACGGAAAAAAACTAAAAACCCGAGTTCCTCCTCATGGCTTCCTAGCAGGGCAGTGGGAGCTCCTTTTCTCCTGCTCAGCTTAGCAAAACCATGCAGGAAAGGGAGGTGATAATCCCCTGGCGACATTTCACTTAACACTTCTCTGGGAAGCAATAATTCCTGTGTGCCACAGGAACCAGAGTATTGGAAGCAGCCTCTGTCTCAGAGAAGTGTGTTAATATACTTGCAGCACATAAAGGACATTATTATGAGCTTAACCCAAGTTTGGATGAAAGCACTGTAAAGCTCTTGTAAGGCCTTGGTGATATTAGGCACTTTCATTTCAGAGCAGGTGCTGTTTGGCAACCCTAAACACTGAGAGGCTCCAAACCAAAGGAAACCCAGTCCTGACCAGATATGCAGATGGATTCCACACACTGAGAGAATTCCACACATCCTCCATCCTTTCCTTTCAGGGTGAGAACAACAGTTCTGGCTTCAGTAAATAAGAAACATAAGCACAGAGAGAAAAACCCAAAAGTAATAAAAGGTCACACTGGAGCTTTTCTGTATAAGGGCTGTGTGATGAATTTCAGTTGCTAATTCACAAGAGAAGGCTGGGAGCACAAAAACTGGGCAACTGAATCCTATCCCTTTTTTTTTTTTTTTGACAACTTATTTCCTCTCTAGACATCCCTTGGCTCATCCCCTTTTCAGGCACAGGTTCTCTTCAGCTTCTTTGTGCACCTAACATCAAGTTTTCTTCCAAGCTGGTATCTCTTCACCACCAGTAACAGCAGTGGTTACTGCAGCCCGCATGCCAACATATCCTTGTACATTTTTAAGGGTTGTCATGGACTATGTTTCATGAAGAGATGGAGAAAATAAAAGAGAGCAGAAAAATGGAGCTAACCAGGGCTGAAAGTGTTAGAATATCACTAAGAAAATGTATCTGTAAATTATGGCCTTTGCTAGTTGTAGCTATCATTTCAGAAACAGCAATAATGATGAATACCACCTTTGTACCTCAACTCCTCAAAAGCAACTTGTCCTCATGACTTTGCCACTGCTGCATGAATAGGAGATTCTCCCTAAGCAGACAAAAGAAGGCAGAGCAGCTCTGAATGGGACTGTGCCCAGTGATTTAGCTGCAGAGCTGCCACTCATTTTGCCATGTTGCTGTAGAGAAGCTAATTAGCCCCACTGAGAGTCAAGCTTTATTAGCCTCAGTGCATGTTTGTTAACCTTGTCTCACCATCAGGGACAACACTTGGCCAGCACAGGACAAGGGTCTTTGCACCAGAAGCCTGCACACAGACATGGCACATGTTCTGGGTCTGTCCCTGCTGCAGTGTGCTGCCCCAGGATCTCCAGTGCCATGGCCAGGTGGGGAAAGTGGGGGCATAATTCACCCTGCTCCCCATTTCTTTCCCACTACCTCTTCTCCCACATGCAAACATGTCAGAGCCTGCACCAGAGACAGCATTCTGCCCTACAGCTGCTGCCCACCATAGGAGCAACCATCTTCACTTACAGAGGGCAACTTCAGCTCTGAACAAAGCTGATGTTTATTCTCAGCAAACACTTTCCCCAAGTGTTTGGCACCTACATTCCTGTTGCTCCAACCAATCTTACTGCAAGCAAGACTGAGGATCTGGTCCTTGAGGCACCTTGGCCTGAACCTGCCTCTCCACAGGATGCAGGAGGCTACAGTTCCATGGCAAAGCACCAAAGGTGTTCAAGCTTGTGGAATTGCTCAGGGACTACAGCTGCATGTTCTGGAGCAAATGTGGAATGTGTATGTGTGTGGAGATTAGGTCAGATGACGGCTTTAGGCTCTCACCCTATGAAGGGAGGGAAAAAAAAATAATATCCTTAATCTGAAGAGAAGAAAATAAAAGAAACAATTTAGTCAGAACCACACCAGATTGCCAGGCCAGAGACAAGAATCAAAGCTGCCTTGAGTCCTTCCTTACTCCTTGTATTACAATCCAAGCCTTCCTGCTCTAAATACTTTTGGTTACTACTCAGAACTAAGGTTGTGCATCATCTCTAACAGAGATGTCTCAGATGACCCAGGGCATTGGGAATGAGTTCTTAAGCCTTTTGGCTGGACCTCATGAGCTCATTTCAGTTTGTAGACCGTTTCTAGAGCCTGTTGCCTTTCTGTACTGAAACACAAACCAGGACCTGGGCAAAAAATTCTCTCCATGGCCTGCCTTCTACAGCCACCCCTGGGCTGGAATGAGCACATCTCTGCAGTGACTCTAACAGGCACACACTGTCTCTATGGCAATGAGAGACAGGAAGAGCCTGGAAAGATGCTGCAAAAAGGACTGTCTGGCACCAGGAGGAGACAGCAGAATGTGCAGAAGACCAGAGGGAAACATTCCCTGCAGGAAAGTGACGTGGCCACGGTATGACTATAAGGAACCCAAAGGAAAATAGCAATAAGTGTGAGTTTGCTTCAAGCCAGGTTTTCTTTACCAATAATGTTTTCATTAGCTTTTATTTATAATGGATTAAATTTTAACCATGCAGTACTGTAAAAAGTGCTTACTGCACACCACACAGCTCAATCTCCATCAGGCTCCTGAAAACTGTGAAATGTAACCTTTTCAGCTTTCTAGTGCTGAGCTGCACTGCATGTTATGTACTTTATTGCAGCACAGGAAGAGTTATTAGGAAATTACAAGTACTGCATAAGAGTACTTTCAGGTGGTCTCTAAATTTGTGTCAGGCTTTTCCCTCTTTGGAAGAACTGCAGTTAAAAGGCACTGCATTAGCATAAAAACCATATTTAACTAAAAAACATACCTACTATTATAACTGATGATTCAGAACAGGAAAGAAAAGAAAGTAAGGCTTCTAATTCACTCTTACCTATTTATTGTTTGTTTCCTTTTTAACACTTCATTCAGACAAAAGCAATGAAATGGCCTTGCCAGGCTCAGCCTCTGTTTATAGCTGCCTCTCAGTTCTCAGGTACTAGTTCCTTCTTGCCTTATCTACAAGAACAAGGGAAGTATGTCTGAAAACGTACCTGCTTAATTTTTTCAGGATGTGATGTGGCACCAGAGAAAATGCAATCACAGTCTACAAGTTTCTTCTCCTGCTGTAGAATAAACTACTGATCATGATCAAGACAATATGACAGTGATTATTAGTCACATTAGTTGTTAGAATTCATACTTACAAATTGGTTTTAATCCTGCATGTAGCTGTGTTCTTTCAAAATCCAATCAAAACAGAAAGGTATTTTCTTTACTTAAATCCCTAAAAGGAAGTTATCTAACAAAAGCTGCTGCATTTCATCTCTAATTTCAGGGGGCAGATTAAGAAATGGAGCAATTTTTTACTTGCACCAAGTAAATCAGGAAGAAATGCAGCATGTATTTGCAGGCTTATTCACCTGTGCTGTACTCCTACTGCATGCTCTTTCACAGCCACCTATTCTCCACATGTGGGTAGGAGTGAGGGAGAAAGTAGGAAGAATGAAATATTGGGACAAGAACTATATAATCCTGAAGTCACTGGAGAAATCAATATATTAGTAGTATATTCAAGTTCCATATGTGTGTGTAAACAAAGGATCAGGACTTATATATAAATCTGCATATGGTATATGGGACCTCTGAAACAACTCCTTGAGACATATATTGCTGCCCTACTGCTGTGCTTTTCAAAACCCACATCTTTTCCAAAAGAGAAAATGTCTGCACCTAGCAGATTCCAACTTTGTGTGGGTGTGTAACCGACTTGGTTACCAAAGAAACTAGTTCATGTTCTACACTACCGAAAACTAATATTACTATTAGAATAAATAATTGGAAGGAGAGGAAAGGAGAGGGAAAGGAGGGGGAAAAAAAAAAAGAGAGAGAGAGAGAATTACTGCACTGCAGATTTGTAACAACCAATTAATGGCCAGGGAGAGAAATGCCATAGCCTCTGTCACAAAATTTTCAGTCTCTCTACACCAACCAAACAAGCCTTTGCTTTCAACGCAAATATTTCAAACCCAAGCCTACACTGCTGTGTCCACGCACCACTGCACTGCCTACACGACGTGTTTTCTGCATAAGTGAAGGAAAGTTGCAGACATCTTGTACTGTTGCCAAGACACTCTGACACTTGCTCAGAGACACTCTGCTGCTGCCGCTGCTGCTCAGGAATCCTCTGACTCCCTACACTCCAGTGCCGCACCTGGGCACTCCCCGGCTGCTTCTGCCTCGCTTTTCCACAGCATCGGATTTGCCTTTTTTCTCGGCAGCAGCGTCCAGCTGTATATGTGGAAGGTGAAGAAAACCCCAAAGAGCAGAACCGGACCATTTCTTTGGGGCAGAGATGCTGTATTACTTCATTCTCGCTCTGCTGGCAGGGTAACACCCATATGCTTAACGCAGCTTCGCGCCAGCTGCTTTCTCAGGGATTTCTGGCCGGTTTTCCCAAAGTGCCACACCAGAGCCCCAGGTCGCCGCCCGTGTCCGGCGGCAGCTGCTGCGCGGTGCCGGGTCCCGGCGGGGCGAGGCGGGAGCGCCCGGCAGCGCTGCCCGACACCGCCGCCCCGCGGCCCCGCCGCCCCGAGCCCGCAGCGCCCGGAGAGCCCCAGGGCTGCCCGGAGAGCCCCAGGGCTGCCCGGAGAGCCCAGAGAGCCCAGACAGCCCGCAGCTGTCTGGAGAGCCCAGAGCTGTCTAGAGAGACCGGAGCGCCTGGAGAGCCCGG
>VRYO01002772.1:79234614-79245993 GCA_009812075.1 Sialia sialis
CTTTTTTTTTTTTTTTTTTTTTTTTTTCCATTTGCTTTTATTTGCTTTGGGTGAGTGAGAAGGGCAGTGTGGCTTGCTGAAATAATTTTTTCGGTGTCTCTCTACTCGCGTGGCAGTTGTAGTCCCGAGTTAAGGCGTCTCGGGCTTTGATAAACTTCAAAAACAGTTAGGTACCAGTCTATCAGGCTGCCGAGAATGGTTTTGGGGGCTGCCGCTGTGTCTAGACTGCACTTCTGCATGGGGAGGGGTAGCACAAAACCTTCTTCTCACTGCTCATCAAGGCAAATGACATAACTCAGCAGCTTATTTTTAGTGGGTAGTGTTTTTTCCCCCTCCACTCCCAGCCCACCACCACCGGTTCCAAAGATGAAGAGAAAACCCAGCCCAGCTGTAGACTGCAGGCATGGTGCAGCCTGTGCTGCCGATTCAAGTTAGAGCGGGCAGCATCAGCCCACTTGAGCAGCACGGAGTGTGCGAGTCACAATCTGACAGGACATCTCGCCGTGCCATGTATCATAGCGTGTCAGAAACCTGCCTTTCTTGAACTGGTGCTCTAGTTTATACCCCAGTAGTTTTGAACAGTCCTAGGAAGAAAAATAGGGATGATAGATGCAAAAACTTGAGTGTTAAGAGGGTCAAGTTCACTCAAAAAGAAAAGAAAGGAACATTTGGAAATAACCAGAGGTGTGGCTAGCTCTATCCTGCACATTTTTGCTATTGCCTTGTGGAAGCCCAAAAGATTTCAACATTGCTCCTTTTTTTTTTCCCAAATGTCAAACTGTCAGCCCATATAAATGCCAATGTTAATTTTTCCTAATCGCTTCAAGGAGTGTCTCTTCTAAAATGAAAAAGCAGATGCAAAAAACATATTGTAAGAGACTACAGGGAGACCTCTTTCTTTACTAAACAATGAAATAACTGTTACAGAGAATTTATTTATATTTTATTTCCACTGTAGACACATACAGAAAAGAGTAAAGAGCCACTCAGTATTTTCTGGTTTTCTTTTGACATATTACCCAACAGTAATGAGCAAACATTTAATGAGTGTCGACTCACTAAGTACAGTAACAGCAATGTTACTGGCAAATGGGAAAACTCCAGAGAAATGATTTTCATTCCTTCATTTTCTTGCACTGTGAATTGCATTTGCATCCAGTATGTGCACATTTACTCAGTCATAGGATAATAGTGATAATGGATTTTTTTTCTCCGTACTGCTTTCTCTGGAGATCTGTAGTTTTATCAATAGCAGAGTGACACACAAATAAATGGTACTCAATCTTTCTGCAGGCAAACTTCTGCATAAGATTTATCACGTCAGCAAAAGAGGTATAACTTAGAAAGTTCTATCAGTGTTTAACACAGCCTCATTTTTAACAGACAGAATTCCCCGAAAAATTATTATTTTTCCTTTAGTGAGATGATGAACACCATTGCCATTGGATTGTTTAGACATTGTCAGCCGTGGCTGATGCATTATTTTCAACTCTTTACTTATCTAGTTAATTGCAATATGCTTTTTGTAGAATGGATTAAGTTCCTTGTCCTGATTATGCTTCTGTTTGTGGGCAGAGGCAGGCTCAGGCTGCCTGTCCAACCTTGTGGATTGCCCAGCCCCATGGACCAAAGAACAGCAGAGCAGGAGCGAGGGCTCCCAGCTCCCAGTGTTGCTGTGTCTGTGATGCAGGGCTACATCATCTCGTGTTAACCAAGGGAAGGAGAAAGTAAAAAGTGGCCATCAAGGCTTTCCTGTGCACACTGAGTTGCATGAAAAGGGAGAAGGGAGCAGACGCAGCCTCAGCTGCAATCCAGAGCCAACCAACTCCAAGGACTGTGCTTGTAAATAAATGTCCTGGCTGAAACCAGAGTAAATCCCACTCACGTTTCTGAAGCTGCCTTGTAAGCACAGTCAGGGCAGAGAACCTACACGGCAGCTTTTGCTTATCTTTCCTTTTCTGGAGGATGACCTCCCCAAGGGAGAGGTTTTGTTTTAGAATAAATGTCAGGTTGGATGCTGGCTCCTCCCACATGGCTGTTGCTGCATCTCCACCCACAAGCAGGAGGATGGGAGACACAAGAGGATGGTTGCCCCAGGCAGATGCTGGCTGCTCTTGGAGCACATCTTGTTGGTTTCCTTACCTCCATATCCCACTTCATCTGCCAAAGAGGGAAAAGAATGAGTCTTGAGCAGTTACAGCTTCCCTAGTCAAGGAGATTTTCTCTGATTTAGGCAGAGGAAGAAGTCAGCTTCTCTTACTGTCCCTTTGTAAAGGGATACAAAGTTTTGGGCTCTGAGCAGTTGAAACTGAAACATAGACAGCAGTGTCAAAAGCTAATCAGTCTAAGATCCAAATCAAATCGTTATTCAATGAAATTGCTCTTGTGGTGACATCTCTAACGCTCTGGTTAGCTCAGTGCAGTTCCTCATGGGCACATCACCAGCCTGAGAAAGTCACCTTTGCCAGTGCTGCACGATGCTTGTTGCTGGCTGGGAAGGGATTCTGGACAGGGCTCAGCCTCAGAATTGTCTCAGGCCAGGTCTCAGGAGCAGGAGCTGCTGAGAGCTCTGCTGTCAGCGCACATCTGTCAGCGCAGCACAGCTGTTCCCAGGACAGCCCCA
Source organism: Sialia sialis (assembly GCA_009812075.1). NCBI lineage: Eukaryota > Metazoa > Chordata > Aves > Passeriformes > Turdidae > Sialia > Sialia sialis. The sequence goes on from VRYO01002772.1 coordinate 79,237,238, forward strand.
GCTCTTGCTGGACACACAAGCTGCTCCACACTGGGTCTCTCCTCATTACTAGAGAGGTGTGTATAGAATAGTTATGCCTTATAGAAGAGTCTTCCTTTTGAGACAATTCCTAGTACTCTTTCATTTCTTATTTTTGTGTGAATCTCTGTGCGTAGTTTTCAGAGTTCCCTGTAAGTGCTTACACCATTCTAGGCCTGCCATCCCCACATTGCGTTTCCAGCTGCCATAGTCATTTGCAGAAGGGAGAAATCTAAACGTATCCTCAACCTCTGCTCTTGAATAGATGTTCCAATAAAAAGCCTTGGTAGAATCTCAGATATGGAAGAGATGCATCCTGACACTGAGATATCGTGGGAGGGCAATAATGAAATTTTACTTGCTGCAGTACCTGCTCTATAGCTGAGCACAGGGAACTGGGATCCTGTGCTGTTGGTGTACAGGATGTTTCTTCCTCAAGATTTGTCTTGAGAGAGAGAGAGAGGTAGGAGGTAAAAACACCTAATTGAAGAAAGTGTGCCTTTACCCCTGTACTTCCAGTGAGTGCTTAGAAAAGCAAAAATAATTGGGATATTTGGTGTGGGCCATCATGCAGAGGTTCAGATGGTTATATAAAGTCTGTAAAAATTGTCTAAGAAAACCTAGAGTCCCACCTAAAAATAGTGTTAGAACAGCCCCCCTACCATTTCATGGTGATATTTTCACTTGCAGCAAGAGACTTCTTAGGTTAAAGTCATACAGACTCTCTGGGAATACAGACCTAGGCAGATTTTTGAACCACAGAAAATATGTTCTAACTTAGACAGAATTTGAGACAGTGATCCTTTTGAGTCTGTTTATTCCTGTATGCTTACAGGGAGTTAACTGCACCATACTAAAGACTTTTTAAAATTAAAGGTTTACCCTTTTTTTTCAGAAAAATATTCTCTTTTCCATTACAATTATTGTGTTTATAACAATAAAACAGGACTAATATATTTTGGCAAAAACTCCACTTAAGATATCAAGACATAAAGATGAAAAGGGATTGAAATGTAACATGCTTTACTGAAGGAGATTGTATTTGCAGTTTGCTTCTATAAAAATCTGTAGATGACAGGGTTTTTTTTTTCTTAAAGAAACCTTTACTAACTACAGATTTTTAGTGTTTATAGATTGCTTCTCATAAACTGGCCCTTATTTGATCTTGGTAACTAACTAAATATGTATTTGTACTCACAAATGAAGTCAAGTCAGGTATTTCTGGTTAAGGACACATTTATTTAAGAACTTCATAACTTCTGATTGCTGCAGAACAAAACAGTCTAGCTTCAAAACTTGAAGACCTCATACTTGTTGGGGTTTTATTTCCTCTCTCTGCTCCTTAATGATTCTGTTCCTGTTAACGTGTGTGTTGGCACGCTCTGTCTACCGTCCTCACGGATTTCCTCACTTACTTTGTACGTGTGAGGAAATTCGTGGAGGAAACAACCGTGTTTAGAAATAACTTATTCCCTTGCCTGTGGTGTTCCCAATTGCTTTGCTGTACAAACATGGCACACTTGAACCATTATTTCCAAAGTGGGTTGTGGTTGTTCAGCACAGCCGAAAGCTGGGTCTCTTGTGATCCTGAGTAACGCAAGTTCCCGTTTTTAGAAACTTTTGGCTGCTCCTGAATGCCTGGACACAGGCAATCAGCTGTGGATCTAGCAATGGAGGTAGTAGGTCTCCACCTTCTCAGGGTAGCTCAGGCACTGAAAACACTTCTTGGGAAATAGTCAATAAAACATACAGTGCATTCCCCTGAAAACAAAATCAGGGATGAAGTCACGTCGTTAGAGCAAGGCTGTAAGATGAGGGGAAGAGTCCTAATACAAGAAAAACAAGGGTGTGAAAGCAGCTGAAGTGCAAGCCTGTTGTCATAGCAGCACAATGCTGCAGGGCTGAAATGTATCTTATGCGAAAACAGATGAGAATTAAGATACGCAGGTAAGATCCGGGCACAGCCAAGGAAGAGGGAAGGTAAATAGCGCGCTGCAAGGAAAGTGTGTGCAGAAACCCCCCTGAGCTGCCGCTGGCAGCAGCAGCAGCTCCTCGGTGTGATTCCTGCCGGCAATAGGGTTTGGTCTCTCCTGCACTGGTCAGCACCTGGAGCAGAAGTCCTAAAGTTGCCTGTGCCTGGGAGGATGATCACATCCTGCTGGTGCCCACCATGCCCCAGCCCTGCTCCAGTGGCACTGGCCAGGACGGGTCCCCTCTGCTCTCCCTCCAGCATCACTCCGTGCTGTGATGCTCCTACAGCCGAGCATCCCGCGCTCGGCACGCCCAGCATCCCGCCTTGCCTTGCCTTTCCTCCCTTGGAAGGTCAAACTTTGCTTCCCCTCTACCAAACAGAACCCATGGAGGCCAGATGTTTTCAGCAGTGGCTGCATGTGCTGTGTGTGCCGGGGACATCGCCCCGCAGCGGAGCACGCGAGTGGGCAGGACAGGCGTCAGAGACCAGGGACATCTGTGCGTCACAGCCACCGAGACCATGCCAGTGTCACAGGGCTGAGAGAGAGCTGCCAGAGCTCCCCATTGGCCACGTTTGTACTGTCTAAAAGCAGCAACATGGCCCTGCCTTTAAGTTGGGGTTTACAGCAGGAGAACCCCGTGTGTCCTGTTGGAAGATAGAAGGAGGAGCCGAGTTGTTAACTGAACCTGCAGCTATTAAGGTTTCTGCAGCACAGAAGGGGCTGTTCTCAGGCTTCTGCTGGAGGAGCCCTTGGCAAGAGCCCCCTGAGAAGCAGTTTAGAGATGGAAGAGTGTTCATGGAAACATCTGAAGCACACAGAGAAAGCCACCCGTGGTGGAACTGATGCAAAGTTTTATTCTTTTTCCCCATCAGGAAAAATTGGTCTTGTTGCTGCACGCCAGGCTGTGCAGAGAGGTTTCTGCTGCCCAGGTGTCCTGTCCTCCAGCGGCAGTCGGCCCCAAAAAAAAGAGTGGGCTTCTCTCAGTGGAACAAATTCAGGCAGATTTACAAGGTGTCAGAATTAAGACGGTATTGATTAGAAAAGCTTCTCCAGATTAGAAAAGAAAAATCATATCTAGCGGTTTTCTGTAGCTACCAAGAAGACAGATGGAAATGTAAATGCACGCACATCTGCCGCTTCGAGCACTAATAGTTGTCCCTCAGTTGATGACTTGTAGTTTGAACCATTTTTAGATTTTATTTTTCTGAAAATTGTTTGGAGAAAAGATAAATCACTGTGTTTTGGACGGCTGAAAAAATCAGTTACAAAAATAAATCCCGTGCATAATTAGTATCTTAGCATCTCTTCAGGAAACCTGATTGTAGGACTGAGAAAAAGAGCCAAGCTACTCATAGCGATCCTTGCTGCTTGCTCTCCAGCTGTGATTTCTAATGTTCATCCCGAGCCATTAGGATCTGCTGCCTTCCTCCCTGGGCTGCGTGCACATTCTTCATCCCTTGCTAGGGATGCCACTGCCCACCACCCTCTGAACTCTGGGCTGGACCCTCGCTCTCAGACTGGCAGCAGGGCACAGCCCTGGCCAGGGGTTCCCTTTCCCTCCCTCTCTGCATCTTCTGATGAAAATGCACTCTTGGAAGTTTAATTCTGCAGAACCCACAGTGGGGTTTTTTTTTTGTAAATTAAGCTGGAAGCTGTGCAAGTCTTTTCCCTCTCATAACCTTTTTACGTTTTGACTGAGGCCACCTCTTGACGTGAATAAAAAAGTACATTGCAAAGGTATGAAATGCCAGAGATTACTGAGATCATAGAAAAAGCGGAGAAATTTATAGCTATCCATTAAAGGTATTTTCTCCTCTTCACTTTCCTTGGCACAAGTTACTTGTAAAAATTACTAAGAGAGTAAACCAGCTTCTTATAAAAATGAAGTGTGTATTTAAAATAACTGTCTTCATCCTGCTTTCTAGTTTTTTAGTCTCGAACCCAAAACAGTGATAAAATTTTAAACAGTAATAGGTAATGAGTTCAGAGCTTCTCAGTCTTTTCTCCATAACCATGAGATCAGACTCTTTTTTTTCTTTTTTTTCTTCTTTTTTTTCTTAATGAAAGCTGAGATTAAAAAAAAACTTCAGGCTCCAGGACTTACGGAAAAAAACAGACTTGATGAAAATGACAGCAAAAAAAATTCCCAAGAGTGGCGACACTGAAGAGCAAAGCTAATACTGGATTTGAACCATCAGATGGAGACTGCAAGACTAAATAAGTCAAATAATAGCAGAAATAACAAAGTGCTACGGCTTTGCAAAGATGATGCTCCTGAGAGTAAAACATTTCTGTGTGCCAGATCACTGGCAGTGCAGGAGGACATCCATATATCCTGCTAGTTTTGTCTCATTGGCCATTCATTGACTCTGTGTCAAGTACAAAGTATAGTCGAGTCCTTACGATGAGTGATGTTGCCTATAAACACCACATATCACTGCTCAGCAGCAAAACCAAACATATTTTTGAGGTGTACATGATAAGCAGGAGGTAGTTGTGCACATCCTTATGATTAAAAATAGTGTCTGTGACTGGCCCAGCTTCTGAGAGAGTCGGGATGTGTTTCCATGAGCTGGGCATGGGAGCTTGTCAAGGACTGAATGGTCCCATTGCATTTTGCTGCCACTGTCACTGTGGAGTTTCCCTAGGAGCAAAGCTGTGCCACCAGCAGCAAGGTGAGACCCAAGTGGGACAGTGGTGCTTGGGTCCTCATCCCCTTCGCCCGTAGATTTGATTGGGGTAGGAGATTATGTAATGTGAGCTCAAAGGGTTTCTGGGATTGGACCATTTTGCAGATGAATCAGCAGTTTCTAACCCATCCCTGCTGGGAAAGGATCTGTTTCCTTCACAGGGAGCCTGCAGACTTCTTTGTTACCTGATTAAATTAACAAAATTCTGGTAATACCTTCTCACTTTTGAATTAAAGTATTTCTCCACAAAGCAAAGGGGTACAGGTTTTTCTCACTCCTTCTTGTAGCTTCCTGCATCTTTTGCAGGGACTTAAGAATAAAAACAAGCTTTCCTTTCTGTCCTGACCATACATCTCCAAGTACAACACTTTTGCCTTCAGGCTCAGCTTTGATGGCACTGCTGAAAGTTGTGCCAAGCTCTACAGCAGAGAGCTGTGTCATAGAGCCCAGCGTGGGGCTTGGCCATCCCAGGGCACCCAAACTGACCCTACCGTGGGGCTCTGGTTCCCATCACCTGTCCTCCTGTGCTGGTGGCAGAATTAGGAGGGCCAGCAAAAAAAAACAGCTTGAAGAACTTCCAGCCATGGCTCTCTGAGGCCTTGGTGCAAATTCCTTAGACCAGGATAAGTAGAAGGATTTTTTTTCCTGGCATCCCCTCCTAAGCCCATGGACAGAACCAGCTGGCAGGGCTGTGCAATTTCACCACCTCTCATCTGTCAGCTGTGCCACAGACTTAAATATAGCTTGGTATGGGGGTGTGAGACCAGTGCAGCCCTCACCTGGAGATATTTGCTGAAAGGGATTTGTCTCCTGGTTGAAGCCATCGTTCCTCTCCATCTAAAATAAATAACCAAGTGAGCATGGGATGTAAAGTAAAAAAAAAGACCAAGATTTTACCAAATGCAAATGGCTAAAAAACTAAAGGAAAACACTGTTCTAGAAATTGCTAAGGTGGTGCAGGACACACATAAATACCATTTTCAGAAGAGGGAGGGGAAGTCCAAGGAATGGTCACTGTTTAAACAATGGGGAAAGGAAGAGGTGGATGCTATTATTTCATGTCTGAAAACTCAGGGACCGTGTGCCAGTGTGGTGAGGGAGCTTAGGTGGTGCTGTGCAGTTCTCATGCTGCAGTGCTCTGGCATCTCAGCAGTAAACTGCTTTTTGGTTCCTTGCACTGTTAGCTAGCTGGAAAAGCTGGGAGTGATGAGCAAGCAGGGCATGTCTCCCTTCGAGAAAAAGCATTCATTCAGCTTTTGTTATTCCTTTAAATTTCCCCTTTTCCTAATAGGATCAGTAAGAATAAGAACAGCTGGATAAATCAGGATCTGGTAGTCAGTCATTTGTCTCAGAACTAGGTGCCAGGTTTATTCTGAGTATAGTTACTTGCTATTAGAATCCTGTGCACTGAGGAGTGCACTATGCATTATGCATTAGCATATTGCTAATGTTGTCCCCATCTCACAACAGCCTTTACCATCAGACTGAAGTTTCCTGGGGGACCATAGGAAAACCAAACTGCAGACTGTGCACCAGGGTGTGCCCTCGTAAGCTCTTGGAGCTTCTGTTCTCTGTGGAAACCACTCACCCAAGGTTATGAGTGTGGGCTTGGGATGGGTGGAAAAATCTATGTGGTCACAGCTGAATTCCCAGCATGGCAGCAGAAAGGAGAGTGCCATGGGAGTGCATCTCTCATCAGGGAAGAGGCAGCATCCTGTGGTTCGTGGGCTGCCACTGGCAAGCAAAGGGAGGAAGGAGAGAGAGCCTACAGCCTTGCTACAGCACACCCCTGCCCTGAACTGAGGCAGCAGAGCGCTTTCCTAGCACCACCTCTGAAAAAAGGGCAGATAAAATGTTGTGTTTGTCTAGAGAAGGCAAGTCTGGGTCAGGATTGCCAGTGCTGAATCCTTGGGCATGCTGGTGCAGTTCTCAGCATTCTTTGTTGGGATGGAGGGAATGGCGAGTGTTTCCTCTTCTTTGGCTGTTTGCCCCCAAAAAACAAGCATTGTGGCTGCTGGCAAAGCTCAGAATATATCTCATAGCTGCTCTAAACTGCACAAGCTTGCAGCCAGCTCTGGGGGCTGCCAGGATGTGCCAGGACACAGAGCTGTCTGCCTGCTTCCCTCTCTTCCCCAAAGCCCCATTGCTGAGAGGTGGGATGGGCAGGTCCCCCCAGCACAGCGCCCAGTCCAGCCCAGCAAGGTCTCAGAAGCACCAAGCCACTGCTGCAGAACAAGCTCCTCATGAAATGAGCATTTCCAAGAGGAAAGGAGTATTTTAGATATGACATTTCACTTCTAGCCTTTCACTAAAGATGAAGTAATAGCTGTGATAGATGAGGTTATTTTATAACCTAAATATTAAAAGAAAGTGCTTCAGATGGGGAAGGAAGCAAATGCTGCAGTGAGGCAGGCTGGGTAAATAGCGGCACACACTGTTTGATAAAAGTTGCGTGTCAGTTTAGTTTCTTCTGCATTGTGTCGCTCCATAGATCCTCTCTGAAAGAGTTGTATTGTGAATCTAATAAAGGCAGGAAATTCTTTCTATTCCTCCTGGTTTCCCTCAGCTGCGTCTTGTTTTATAGCTGTTGTCAATGAAAACCATTCAGTAGCTCCCATTGCAAAAAAATTAAAATCAGATATCTGTCTTTGATCTGGTAAATCAGGCCATTTTCCCCAAACTGTAATGACGTACAATAGAATTTGTACCCCGAAACAGCAGAACTTTACAACTCCAAACTGAAAAGTATTCTCCATAGAGGTTAATTTCTTTGTCATGTTCCTGCAAATATTTTATTTTGTTTTGCTTTAGAAGAAAGTTTTGCAAAAGACCCTAATCTGTTGCACAGACAGTTGCATTTTTCCTCCTGTCACAATGGAAAATTTTGCTTCTCACCATGGCCCAGGTATCGTGTCCTCACAGTACTGTGAGAAGATTTGTTAGTTAGATCATTTCTCAAACTTATCTTCTTAATCTCAGTATTGAACTGTTATTTCTGACAAAAAAATTAAAACTACTCAAAGTTGGAAAAATACACCTCCAAGCTGCTAGAGAAACAAGAAGAAAAATAGGAGTGTTGTAATCTTTGTCTGTATGATGTTGCATTATCCTGAGGGATGGAGGCAACGTAACTAAATTTATATCCATCACAGACTGTGCAATGTAATTACAACACAATCAGATTGATAGTACCACAGAAATTATGGGGGGGGGCGCAAATAAGTCTCAAATACCCCACAAAAATCACTATGACTGTTTAGCTTCAACAGAAACTAATGCAGGTTTGCCGGGATTATTAAACATTTTCTCCATTGCCCCCAGATGAATGTATAAACTCTACTGCTCTCCTGTACACTATCTTCTATTTTTTTTTAACTGTGTTCATCATCAGACAGAATGATACATGTTAGCGAACTCAGTATTTTATTTTTGGAAAACATTGTAACCCTAGTCTATTAGGGCTATTCTATTACCATATTTTAAATTTCTTGTTTCTTCTACATTGACTAAAATGGATTCAGAAAAGGTTGCAAGAGTTTTCTATATATATTTTCAAGAAGAGATGGTATTTTTTTTTTGCCTTTCTGATACTCAAAAACAACTGAGTATTTTGGGGGTCAGACCTCAGGCATGGCAAATTTCAGAAGGATGAGGAACAAAAAGGAAGGTGCACTAAGAGCTGCTATACCCAACAATAACCTACAAACCCTAAAGTTAGGGGACCCTCACTGACTACCAGAATCTCTCAGCGAGAGGAAGAGAAAACCAGTGTCTGTCTCTGCTTCCTGCTCTCAGACTACTGAGGAGGTGATGGGGAAAGAGGGAGGAGAAAAGAGGGCAGATGAGTTGTTGCCAGATCTCTTTTCCCTGCTGTGCCAATGGTCTCTATACACAGGACATGCAGCTGTGGCTTGTCCTTTACTCTGAACAAGTGCTGGTCCCCTGCCCTTCCAGGCTGCCAGCACATCCTGCACACCTGGTCACGGGGCTCTTCTGCCTTCTGGACCCCAAGCTGATCTCTTAGAGTACAGGAATTTCACAATTATAAGCCTCATCTGATTATAAGCTGCACCTC
>VRYO01002772.1:79246993-79261563 GCA_009812075.1 Sialia sialis
GAAATTACTGTAATTGGGCAATCCTGAGCACAGCAGTGTCCCTGGGCATGGCTGGGCTTTAGCTGGACCTGTTGAGTTTGCTTATTTAGAGAGGCCAAACAGCAGCTGCACGTGGCACATATACACATCACATTCTGCCAGAGTTACCAGCAAAGGACACAGGGGAATAATTCTGCTCATTTGATGCATGTTTCCATGTTTTCTTTTTTTTTTTTATTTTTGCAATGAGTGTGCTATTAATACTGCAGTCACCAGAACTTTTGTTGTTGTTGTTGCTTAGATCAAATAAAAATGGGACGGCGGTGAGGACCTGCTGTCATTCTGGCTGCTGCTGTGCAAGATGAACTGATGAATAACGTGTGTGATTTCTCTTTCCCTTGTAGTTGCACTCTGCAGTGACCAGGATCCAAGTTCAAAGACCTGGTTTCAATTACACGTTTGCCCATATATGTATCCTGAACAATGACAAGACATGCATAGTGGACGACATAGTGCATGTACTGGAGGAATTAAAGGCTGCTCGTTCTTCTAATCGAACTAATTTTGCAATCACTTATCCGATTACTCACTTAAAGGATGGCAGGGAAGTGTATAATGGGCATCAGCTCGGTGGGGTTACTGTGCACAGCAAGGACCGGGTGAAGTCTGCAGAAGCCATTCAGCTCACCTACTACTTGCAGGCAATCAACTCCTTGAATGACATGGTGGCAGAGAAGTGGGAATCCATTTTTTGTGACACTGTTGAACTTTTCCAGAAATCCAACAGGAAAGTCAAAATGTATCCTTTCACTTCCTCTTCGCTGAAGGAGGATTTCCAGAAGACGAGCAGGGTGTCAGAACGCTACCTGATCACAAGCTTGGTCCTTGTGGTCACCTTGGCCATTCTCTGCTGCTCCATGCAGGATTGTGTCCGCAGCAAACCCTGGCTTGGCCTGCTGGGATTGCTGACAGTGACCCTTGCTACCCTGACTGCTGCTGGGATCATCAATCTCACTGGTGGGAAATACAATTCCACCTTCCTGGGAATCCCCTTCGTCATGTTAGGTAACTATCTCCTCTCTCTCTTTTATGTGTTTGTGCCTCCCTGATGCATTTCCAGCAAGCAGAGAAGCAGACAAGCATCATTGCATGGTTCCTGTTGTCTCATTCCTGCAGCACTGCCCCATGCCAAATCCACACCGCCTCTTTTCCTAAACTGGTTTTATGGTGCCTGGATGTTAAAATCGTGCCTGGGGCTCCAGTGTGGCGTAGCACAACACAATGGGATGTGGAGCCTGTGCAGTAACAAGGATGTGCAAATGCCGTGCCCTTTGTCGAGAGGGAGCCCAGCTGCTGCTTCTCTGTGGATGTTTGATTCTGGTTTTGGAGGGAGACCTTTGCAGTGGTCCCCATGCAACACTGACAGTGTCAGCTGTGCTGGCAAATCAAAGGGCTGCCCATATCGGGCATTTAGGGAGTGCTGGCTCCTTTGGAGGCCAGAGCAGTGCTGTCCTGGCTTGGCAGGTGCCTGTCTGTGGAATAAGAGTGCTGGTTGGTTCTGGGTTGGATTCCTTCAGAAGTCCCTGTGTTGGCTGAGCAAGCATAGGGAGAGTTTCACAGCCCTGGGGGAGAGAACTTTGACAGCCCTGGTAAGGGATGGACCTGCAAGCTCAGCACCAGCACATCCCACTCACGGCAGAGGGTCATGGAGGGAAGCAGCACTGGCTGCTCCCTGGCTCCTGTGCCAGCAGAGACATCTTTATCTCCCTGGATTTTGTACCACCTTCACTCACTGTGGAGTATGGAGTGGTTTCAGTTTGTTTTGTTTTGTTTTCCTTGAGGGTAAGAAAGGAGACGCAGACGTGTGGTCATCTTGCTCCCAACCCAAAGTCAGAGCCCTCTCCTGCTGGCACCAGGGAATGCGTGCAAATTTTGCATATTGTACCCAAAGAGGCAGGAGGACTTCACAGGAGACAAAATGAGAACTCTGGAGAGTTCACAGCCTCTTTGTTTGTGTTTGGTTCATAACCAGTGTGAAAAGCATTGTGCACCGTAGGTGTTTAATATGTCCTTGTTCACGGCATTATTCATTTGTGGAAAATAATACATGCATTGATTTGATCACAGCTTCCCCAGCTGAAAATCAGTGCTCAGTAATACTTCAGGTTTCAAGTGTAAGAGTGTCTCCGCTGACTTAGTCACATCATGTAGCGATATGACACGTTTTGAGCACAGCTATTTTTATATCCAGCACCAGGTTCCTGTGCCGTGCTGGTGCTGTAGTGCTGCTGCACTGGGGTATTGTTGCACTTTAATTAAAGACTATGCTTCAGTGCATCACACTACCAGTTAACATACAGAATATATTCAGTGACAAACAGAATTCAGCTACATTACGTTGGCTGTCATTTTCAGATGACATCTGTGAAAATTAAACTACCTTGTAATCTAGAGGAAATGCAGCACAAGAAAGTCAGAGTCAAAAGAAGAGTATCTGTCTGACCTGAGTCTCTAGTTTCTTTAGTGGGTTTTTATGCCTGTTCATGTATTATAAAATTTAATTCCTCAAACTAAGTAGTGTATATTAAGTGTAACTTTAGATGGGAGGGGATTTTCAGGTGTGTTACAAGAGTAGCAGAAAAGCAGTCTGAAGTTCAGACATATGACGTGAAAGTACATGGGGAAACTGATTCAAAAATATGAAATATTAGCTTTGTTTAAGGATCAAATATCTGCTCCCTGGGACAGCCTTTCAGATCTTTAATTTACTAGTAGTGACAATGCTGAAACTTGAAATCCTCCACGACTTACAGATAGCTATGAAAAGTTTCACATGTCTATTTTAGTGCCTCTTTAAGTGCCAAGCCGTATAGTCAACTCTGCTTTTCTTTTTTTTTTCTTTTTCCGGATTTTTTTTTTTTTTGGTCCTGCTTGGTTGAAGTATTCCACTCTTAAAAGGGCAGCTCAGCTCCCACTGTGAACAAGTCAAGATAGAGCAGCCAAGTTAATGTAAATCTTGCCTGCTTCCCCAGCTGCATAAAATCTCCCAAGGATGGGAATATCAACAGGTGAACAGAAGGCACTGACAGCATTTTGGAGTTTTTAATGAGAACTCTTTTAAACTGGCAGATAGCTAGAAAGGCAGGTTGGCTTTTGTTGGTTTTTTTTTCCTGAAGCACAGCGGAAAGATTCAGCATGTGTTTTTAAATGTATTTCGTACTTAGATGTTGTTTTGCTTATACAGGATGTTTTAAGTCAAGGCAACTGAAGGCTACAGACACCAAGAATCCTCCATTATAGCCTGCTGAACTGCTTCCACTTAATTCCAGTGACCGTCAGATTAGATCATAGATTAACTGACCTTTAGAATGCTAAAGGATTTCTGGCTAATGATGTAGCCCTGTATCTATTACTCATAATCTCAAGGCTAAAAGCAGAAATGAGATAGAAAAAAAGATTACACCAGACACATTTCAGGCACAGCCCCTTTACTGGTATACATCATTAATGAAGTTTCCCTGGTTTATAACAGCTGAGGATTTTTAACTTTTCATCAGTGTTGCGGAGGCGGGGGGGACACTCTCCAGACATCATTGTACTCAGGATGAGATTACATCTTTCATAACAGATAGTTTTCATCATGCACTTTGTCTCCTCCTTGGACCACTTCCTCCTGTGTTTCACTGCACAACCACTAGAGCATTTGCATCATGTCTAACCTGAGTTCCCCTTTTGCAACTTAGCTGTCTTCCTTATTTATCCACTGCATCTGGAAAATAATTTATTTTCTTTTTCTTTGCATATTTGCTACCACTCTCACTTGCCCAGTCTTCTTCCTTTTCATCCCAGCTTTCCTCAGACTTATGTTTACCAGACTTCCTTCCAGCAGTCTTTTTACTTTTGACCATTCCACATCTTCTGTGGAGTGTGGTGCCTAAATCCAGGCACAGCATTCAGACTGAGGCTTTCAGCAGCACATAGAGTAGGAGGATGATTTTTCACATCTTGCATATGGCACTGCTGTTCATACATTGCCATATGTCATTCATTTTTTTCTCAGCAGTATGAAATGGTTGGCATTTGGTTGGTGATACATGGTAATTCACAGATCCTTCATGTCGTTTTCTACCCTGTTTTCAGAGTCATTTATTCCAAACAACATGTAAAAGTTTGCCCTTGTCCTTGCTGAATTATAGCTTGCTTATCTCATGCCATTCCTCCTCGAGGAGTTTATCTGGAGACCATCACTGTCTCCAGGGTGTATTGGCTGGTCAGCAATGTTTTGCAATTATCAACCTCTTCATATTTTCAAGAATTACTTTCTGAATAGGTTGTCCAGTCACAAGCCCATTCTAAAAATATAGGCAGTATGTCTAGAAAATAGTCTGATCAAAGTGCTTTGTAATACTTCATTCATTCATCCTGTTTTCTTTGCCATCCCTTATTCATCAGCCACTTCCAAAAATAAACAAGCTACAGTGAAGGGTACCAGTCTCTGTAGATGTTGAATCCTCAGCTTTTGCATCAATAGGGAATTTAAAAGGTTACTGAATTACCATGACTTACCAAATTGCAGTCTTAAGCTCAGGCTGTGTTAAGTGTAGGCGGGAATATCCTTTGCTTACTCCACCTGTTAAATATGACATGCCAGTTTAAACACTTCATACTTTGTTTTTAATCATGGTAGTTTATTCTAGTTTATTCTCATTTATTTTGCTTTTCAATTAAGGCACATTACTGTAACCCAGCTTACAAAAGATGACTCTGTGTAGTCTGAGAATGTCACTACAGTGACAACTTCCATGGTGGGGCAGGTTTCTTTTTCACCCTCCCTGATTTCTAACTCCATGGCAAAAACTGAAGCCAGGAGAAATGTTGCCAGAGACCCCCTTCCCCAGCAGACACTAAAAGAGTGAAGGTTCCATTTGGTGCCTGGAGATCCAGCTCTGGATGGGGCGAGGGGCTGTGGGGGGAGGCAGCAGGAGGCAGGCTGGCTGCAGCCACTCATTTCTCTGGGATATCTTGTCAGGTCAAACTGGGAACTGTTCTTGTCAAGCTAACACAGGTACTTCAAACCTAGAAGTGAAGCCTAAAACCTGGGAAGATTAGCAGGCTCCCACCATTCGTCTGGATGTAGATTGAATTAGCATATGTTTTTTAAAACTGCCATCATATCTATCAATGTGCAAACAAGTAATTGAAGGACAAGTTTGCTGACATGTCTGGTTCTTGTGGAATACTTTGCTGAATTAGGACTGTTCATTTTTGAACATAGGAACCAAAAAAATTAATTCCACAACTAAGTTTGATTTAAAATAGCTGATTTATAGCGTCAGCTGTAAAACAGAATTAAAATTCTGAATTCCTGTTGCTTTCTTCATTAAAAACTACAGATGTTTGGTCTGGCACAGATGCTAATGTATCCATCATAAGTTTCCCTTACACATTAAATGCTGTTCAAAAGCTGCCAAACCTTTAAAAATACTGCTTTCCTCAAAAAAAATCACAGTGTTACCAAACAAATCATTGGACACCAACCAGCGCTGTCTGATCAAGTTTTTGGCGTGGCTTTTTTTTTTCCCTTCCCAGAGGCAGAGAGGAACCTAGGCACTCAAAAGAAAATTGCAACATAGCCTTTTGCACTGCAAACTAGCAATGTGTTTGCTGTTTCTTCAGCTTACTCGGGGAGAAGTGGCTCTCTTCAGCTGCCAAGTTCGTGAAAAGCATCGGCTGTGTGAATCCGCGGTGGAACGCCGGGCGCTGCCAGATATGGGCAGGGACGCGGGGCCAGCTCTGAGAGCTTATATTTAGCCTCTAGTTCTGGCAGGGAAAAAGCAGGTAGAAGTTAGGAGAGTGGTTTGAGCTTGTAGCACACTGTAAAAGGAAATATAGCCAGCTCTGTGTGAAAAAAACAAGGACAAATGAAAACCCCTTCTTACAAACTCCATTGCATCCTGCCCTGCAGCATGCCCCCCTCTAGGAAGAGAGAAAGGAAAAGAGAGATCCAGGAAGGGTGAGTGGGATGGAGATGTTAAGCAGGACCCAGGTAGGAAAGTCAGGGGGAGAAAGATGCCCTTAACAGGGCTGCATCTGGCAGGAGGAAGGACAGGAGCAGGTGAGGTGCAGAGCACTTTGGAAGGTACCTGGAGGAGCCAGGGCTCAGAGAGGCACCTTACAGATGCAGAGCAGTTCCAGTCACTTGTTAGAAACACGAATTTGTTGGACATGGTTTGCCTGGGGAGAGCTGTGCTGATGGAGGAGGGAGCTGAGATACAGATGCAAAAAGGTGGAGCACCATAGTTGGGATCTGAGATCAGAGGCTGGAAAGAAGGCTGGAAGGAAAAAGGGAACAGAAAAAGAGGGGAGGTTTGATGATAGGAGTGAAAAGCACAAGAGGGCAAGAAGAGGACTGCTGAAGGTTATAGACCATGAAGGCAACAGGCAACTGAACCAAGCAGGGTGGTGACAAGCAGCACAAAAACCTGAGGCTGCTCAGGCCAGCACACAGCAGTACATGGGGATCACTGGTGCTGTGCCCCAGTGCCAGTAAGGCACCTGGTCTGGCTGCTGCTTAGTTCTCTGGAAGAACTTGCTGCTAGGGGGTTGCAACATATGCCAAGTTTATACACCCAAAAAGCATTTGTTATCCTCCCTATCAAGCGTCCAAGTGTTTGCTATGTTCAATAAAGCTGAAGAGTCAACATTGGTTACATACAGAGAGTTTCAGAGAGAGAGAAGCAGTTCCCCCACAGGTCTCCCCAGTTCCCTTCAGTCTACACACAGAGGTAACACACACCCCCAAATGTTTGACTCTGTATAGTATTTTTCCACCAATTTTCCTGCTGTCAGTTAATAAAAATGTGAAGCTTACTGAGTCTGGTTTTTTATTCCCCAGCTAAGCTTTCTCACTCTACCTGTCCAGCTGTCTCTCTGCTGTCTTTTCATGCTGGGAAGAAGCATGTCCTCCTTCAGCTCAGCTGGCTGCCCCCACGTCCCTTTCTCCCATCTCATCCATCTCTTTTGCAATATCTGGCAGCCTCCTCCAGCAAGTCTCACCCATCTTCCTGCTCCAGGCCATGGCACCTCCTTCCTAATGCCTGCACAACTCTCAGCATCTTTTTGTCTCCCTAAACTTCCTTTATCTTTTCTGCTGTTTTTCACATTCCTGTCAGTGTGTCCCCTCTGCCATTTTAGTTGGGTTTTTTTAAAATTTCTTCTCTCTCATCCTCCCCTCTCCTCAACCACAGCTGGGCCCATTCTCCCACCATTTTCCCTATAATCTTCAGCAAATTCCTTGGCTCTCAGATAGGTCCCCACTATACCCTGTAGTTGTATCTCAGCTGCTTCTGATTTCCCAGTGATTTCCACCATTCATCCTTTCCTTTTTTCATACTGCCAAAGCACTCCAAGAGTGCCCTGGAAGTACACTTGGTTTTTTGTCACTCCATCTGCTCAGCTTTCCCAGTTACAGTCCTAAAGCATTTTGTGGTTTGTTCCTTTCATCCCGCTTCTAAGAAATGAATAAAATTATCTGGTTTTATCTCCCCTGAACAGGCAGAATCCCAGGCATGTCACTTTCCTCATCATGCTTTTTTCTTCTCCCTTTTCTGTCCTCAGTCCTTCAGTCTTTTATGACATCTCTAAGCAGCCATGCATCTTCTGCAGTGCTTCAAGCATCACCTGATATTTCTGTTCCTCATATGGAAGAAGGAGTAAGAGCAGAAGCAGGTTCCCAGGTCACCCCTCCCCACTCAGTGTACCAATTAGTCCTCTCACCAAAGTCAGCACTTTCCACCAAGGGGAGCTGATCACCTCCTTCACCTGCTGGTCTTCCTCACTCCAGTTCTCCTCCTGAAGGATGATGTCCCAAGCCCCTTAAGGAACACAAACAGAGAAGCTACTGTTGTATGGGAAGGAAATAAACTCAAAAAAACAAATGGTGGCAGACTATTTTAGACACCAGTCCTTTCCTGAGCAGTGCAAAAGCAGCAGGTAGAGCTTGCAGGTGCACACAGCCAACGTGGTGTTCTTCACCACCACAAAGCCCAGTGAAATCCCTGCACACGTCCGTGCTTCTTGGCTTCAGAAGACTGCTGATGACTCAGATAATTTACAGTGTTTTTTGGAAGAGAGGACTGTATCCATAGGAAGTCAGTCCAGAGAACATCTCAATATTGAAACCAAGTGCTGTACAGCCATTTCTTCTTCATTTTTGGTGCTCCAGTATACACTTTTGAGAAGTATGTTACAGGTGATGCAGCATGTTCAATGAGCATTAATTTATGCAAAGAGTGACAGAAAGCTGTTACACTTTTATTGTCTGCATTCTTTTAACTGCAGGGCACTCGGTGCATGCAGGGGCTCGATGGAGGACTTTGTCCCAAGCAGTCACAGGTACCAAGGGTTTGGCACTGACATCCCGACTTTCTACAAGTAGTGAAGTCCCTCAAGAGAAACTTTCATATATATGAGAGTATACTGGATGTTCAGAGGTTAAAGAAAGGAATCCTTTCTCTCTATATACATGTAGGATGTGTGTGTATGTGTATATATATATATATATATATGTATGTATGTATGTATGTATGTTTGTGGTACAGTTTATTAACTGGTCCTGGGTGGTCAATGAAAACCTGGGGAACATCAGCAGGAACTGATGTGACTTCATTTTAGGTCTGGCTGTGAGAGAGATGGTGCACGTTGTGAACTTCAAACAAATTACATCCCCCAAATAGGCAACAGCCTGGGAGCTTGTGTGCAGAGAGGGGACCAGTCATTTTCAGGTCATGAAACCCCTGGTGGACAATCCAGAGGCTGATTAAATTAATTGGAATAAGTCTGGATGCTTTGTGAAAAGCCTAAGTTGAGTTCCAAACTTGTAATTTTTTTATTTTTTTTAATCAGTAAAAATAGTAGGTTAGATGTGCTTTAACTGAATTTTTGCAACTTGCTGAACATTGTGTTTCACATATGGTTGATCTATATATTATGAGTAAGAGTAGTGACAAGCATCACTAAAACAGGAGAAATTCAGTGTATGCCTGAGATGTTGCAGTTGTAGCTTTCTCAGCCGAAAAGGAGAAACGTGAAGTGTGGTAAACAAATCCATATTCCACAGGCCCATGTTCCACTGGGACAGCTTGTGGCCTTTGAAATTTAAAGCAGATTTAAGACATATTTGTCCCAAATGAACCCACTGTGTCTTACTCCATCTTCAGGAGGTTTGCTGTGTATCACTTGCTGTTCTGTAATACGGTAAACATGAACCTAGCATGGATGATCGCAGGATGCTCTCACTTTTAAGTGCTTCTTTTACACAGCGTGCATAAAATCTGTCCAAAAATGACTTTGTGATGAAAATCAGTTTTCAGTTTTGTCTGCTGGTAAGAGGCATAACATGTCATATGTGAGATGAGCCCAGGTTTCCTAAGGCTAACTCTACCTGCTCAGCTAGTGCGCTGTGGGGAAATTCATCTTGCCAGCCACGCCTGTCATCCCTTTACTGTCCTGGCACGGCACTCTGCCATCCTGTGCAGCTCCCCTGGTGCACAGGGTGCTCCTGGATCCCCACACACCCTGAGCTTTGCACCCCATGCCAGCAGCAGTGGCAAGCAGACCCCTGCCCTCCTCCTCTTGCCATCCTCCATGCGGCTTTCTCCCTCTCTTCAAATAACAGCTTGCACAGGGCACTCTGCTTCCTGGGGGATTTTCTGGTGTTTCTGAGCTCAACAGGACAAGAGGCATTCCTGGCAGGACTTTGGGGCAGGGAGACCCTTTGATGCTCGTTGGTGTTTGCTCCAGAAGGACAGGCTTGCACGTATGGCGCAGGTTTGGCTCAAATGATTTCAGTTTGGATCTGCAAAAGGTCTAGGGAGTCAGTAGATGAGCAAGCCATGCAGACATAAATATTCCAGCAACTAAAACCAAATTTTGCTAACACACAACTCCTTCTGTTGCACTGAAAGAAATATGACTTTTAACTTTTGCCAGGTCTTTTGTGAAAACAGAAGAAAGCAAGTGACACATTTAAACAGAGCTGACAGCCTGCTATTTAAATGCCAAAACAATATTTTAATGATTTTTAAGTGGAATTAAATGTTCTCTTTATATATAAAAGTAGATTTTGAACTATAACTTAGTTCGCTTATCAAAAGACAAGAGCAACTCAAGTTTTCTCTCAAATGTATCTCTGTTTTTAAAATGGTTTTATATTACATTCTTGCTATCATATACAATAATATCATATATATCATATATAATTTGCTAATATCAAATATTATATTGTTTCAAAAGTAAGAAAGGATGATACAAGAAAAACATCCATCATTGTCCCAAAACTTAAATCAATCATTTTATTTTATTGAAATCAAGGGGTTCTATTCAGGATTAACCATGTAAGTGCTGAATTGTATGTACAATCATTTAGAATAGGGAGCTGTCAATTTAAACAAAGTTTGGTATACTTTAGAAAAATAATTTGAAAATGCAATACTAAATAGTAAGGTTTTTTTATTAGCAAATACCTCTAAAATACACATACTCCAAAAATAAAATGGGGTGAACCATGTTACTACCATTGCTGATTAGGTACTGTGGTGAAGTCTAGGACTATGATTATCAAGGCATTGTTTAATTCTACTTCATTAAAATACTTCTCATTCTCTTTGTTTCTTTCCCCCTTATATAGACAGAAAAATTACAGAGTGCATATGTGTGTCTTGTGTATGTGTATGTAGATTTATATGTAGAATGACTTTCATTTCTGTAGTTATATGTCATCATGTTATACATATACATACACACACATATATGTATACATGTATATATATATGTACGTATACATATATATATGTATATACGTATTAATGTATGTAGTATGTGATCGTGGCTTTAAAATCAGCTTGTGACTTGTACCATTTTCTAAAACATTGGCTCACTGTTGTTGGTTTGCCACGATAAAAAGTAGTACTGAGGAGTTTACAGTTGGTGTGCACCATGTATCCCAAACATTGCTGACAGTGTCCCCACAATTTAGGGTGAGACCAGGGGGTGATTTCATTTTGTCCATGCCTGCTTTGTGTAAATGTGTACAGTAATTTCACGATTATAAGCCACACCTTTTTCATTGAAGAATCCAGCCTACCCCAGTAGTGCGGCTAATCATCAGGTGCAGCTTATTTATGGACAAATCCCAGTGAAATGCCAACCTGGAAGTGAGAGCCGGCCAGGAGGGTGCCTGGGGCTGCCTTTAAAGGCTTTGCTGGTCTATGAAAACTGTTTGCAACTTGAGCACCTGACACCAAACCCAGCTAGCAGTGATTCTGTTACTAATTTGTTACTTTGTCACTTTAAAAAAAAAAAAAAAAAGTGCGGCTTATATTCAGGTGCGGCTTATATTTGGACAAATCCCGTGGTCTACCCGGCTACCGGGAGGTGTGGCTTATAATCAGGTGTGGCTTATAATTTTGAAATTACTGTACATTTTAGTATAGATGAGAAAGGGCTATACTTGATCAAAACAGGCTGTTTCATAGGAGAGCAGAGAGTTGACTGGGTGCTCAGTTTCCAAAAGCTCGGTTTAAAAATGTAGGATATTATGGCAGACATTCCCTGCCGGAAGACTGGGATCTAAATTTCTCAGGTGCAGCAGATCTGTACAAGTCTTATGAGGAACCTACTCCCCTTCTGTGATTGGGAATGCTGCACAAGACCTCAGTGGGGTTCAACTTCGTGCTGGATTTCCAGGCACACCCCATTTTCCTGACTGTGCATTAAGCAATTTGAGTGCAGGCTTAATGGCCCAGAGAGTCTTTCAGCAGGATCTATGACTGAAAATACCATTGTGGTGTCACAGTGTGAAGCATTTCACAGTGTGAAGACTGAGAAGACATCTTATCTGCACGCACCAACTGAGCCAGCGTGTGCTGCACGGGGACACTTTTCTCTTCACGGTGCATTTCTGTGGGCACAGCCACCCACAGCTGTGAAACACAGCAGATTCTGAGAGCATATTATTAAACATTTTGCTTTCTCTTATTTTGTTGCCAAGTAGATGAAGCACAAAACACAACTCTTGTCTCCAGAGAGTGAGGCAGATTTTTATCTGGTGTGCATGCACCAAGATACTGAGTTTTTGGTGCTGGTAGTAAGGTGAGGAGTACTTGGTCACGCATGAGGCTTTCTGAGGGATGGCCTGTGCTGTTGTAAACACAGTTGGAGAGATCAGTCTGACACTTGAGGCTGAATGGCTTATAACCAAATGTAAAGCAAAACCAGAGATTGATCAAATGGTTTCGTGCCTAGACACCTAGGTTCATTACCTAATTTCAGTATGTTTCTCTCTTGGGAAGGTCCTAGGTCAGATGTTAGTACCTGCAGCCATAGTACATCTTAGATGATAATATGTGCAAAATTTAGTAGCCTTTAAAACAATAATTGCAAATACTGAATTTACCCAACAGTACTGTTACCATATTTTTGAGGCATGTTGTCATACCTGTAATGCAGTTACAACACTGACATGTGGAATCTGTGTGACAGGAGGTAAATAAAGCGCTGCGATATGTACAGCCCATGCTTATACCGCTACATCCCATCCCATGTTGCTCTTCATGTGCCCTGAATCCATGTACCATGCCTGCACACAGCATGCAGGCTTACTTGGCCTTTGAACCTGTGCTTGCAGGTATGAAATGAGCTCAGGCTGTGCTTGCGTGGCTGGGACTTCAATCACTTTGCTAAAGAGGATGCATTTAACACTTCTCAACTGTCCACAGCCTGCAGTCCCCTAGTCACAATTTCCCTGAGACAATCACTGCTGCCTGGAAACACAGTTGTGTAGATGAGTACCTTACAGGATGTTAGTATCCTCTAGGATTTTACTCCACGCTGTGAACTGGGCTCCCACAAACAGGCAAGTGTAGGAAAAGCAAGTAGGATTCACAGTGCAATTTCTCAGCTCAGCACAAATGTTTGGGACAGACAAGTCTGCACTGTGGGATGTTCAGCAATACACACCCTCCTTCAGGTCTGACATTCATGTAGCATAACTGGAGTATTGCACCATTTATGGACCACAAAGTTGGACATTGCTTAGGGTTTGTTACAACAGCATGCTAATGATGGTGTAGCTGGTCAGCTCAACCCTTGCCAGTAAATTGTTATCTACTCAGTGAAAAGAGTTGTATAAATTAGGCTTGGTGCTGATTCTGTCTCCATGCTGAAGGATCTCATTTAGCTGTAGTATTTTATTATTTTAGTGAGAACAGGGTATGGAGCCAGATGTTTGCTTCAGCTGGATGCAAATATTCTTGCTCTGCCTGTCACACTCAGTAGCAATTTGAGTCTGCTATATGTTCTGGGCTGAAATTGTGCCTGCTGGGAGAGGCCACACGAGGCAGGCTGGGTATTTAGTCAACAACTGGTTGATTGCAACTCCTGTGACAAAGGGAGTCCGGATTAGCGGTTTCACTTGGCTTGTCAGAATATGGGAGCTGATGAGATCACTGATCTAGCTGGAAAAAAATAAGTCAGCAGGGGGAAATTATCTCAGCCTCTTTGTTGACATTACTGTGGAAAGCAGACGTAGAGTTGAGCAGTGCACATTGTTATTTTTAATACTGTCAGCTAGGAAAAGTCATTGCACCTTCATTATATCATATGTTATTGCAGGTACCGTTTTGGAAAGGGCAATTCCTGCGATATGATTCTGATCTCCTATGTACTATTTTTGCACAAGAGCAGTTCTTGAGACCTTGCCTGCATTGGCAGCAAGCTGGGATATGAATTTACAGTATCCTAGCTATTTCATGTTAATTCATCTGGTGTTTGTCTCTGCAGATGATATTTCACTCCACTTTGAATGTGAATCAAGCTGTGCTTCCCAGATATCCACAAAGAAAGCTGGTGCAACATAGTTTGCCCCCTGTACATTCACATCCTTTTTCACAGGACACTAAATTCCTTTTGCAGACAAGTGCTCCAATTCGGTGGGGTGATTTCAGGCTTAAATCAACCTGAGTGGGACAACATTGGTCCAGCTGAACTGATAGTGTTACAGGGGTGCAGCCATTACAGTGCAAGCAAAAACCTTAAATCAAAATCCACACTTAACCTCAGAAATTCCATCAGAGCATGCTTCCACTTCAAATTTTCACCTACCCAGTTCACAAGGCTCTCATCTATCCTAGCATGAGTCATTACCCATTTCAGACAGTCTTCTGTGCCGTCAGCATCAGGAAAAGATTTTGTTTCAAAACTAAAAAGGCTACTTTCTGATCCCCACCATTCCTTTAGTTCAGTATAGGCTAAAACAGGTGAGTTAGTAGCCATGTGGGAGCAGAAAACGTCAATAGGAGAGGGGAAGTAGTGCCTGAGAAGAGAGAAACACCCCATAGCCCAGCTTTGCCACTAGGGAAGTCTGCTCCCTCTATAAGACAGTTTGATGCTTTATTGGTGTTAATTGTGGCAGTTAATGGGCACCATGCATCCTGGTGCAGCACTCAGCCTCCCTGAGGGGCACATCTATTGTTTTTAGTGTTTTGTGTGCTTCTGCATTAAAATGGGATTACAGTAATTTCACGATTATAAGC
>VRYO01002772.1:79266698-79278914 GCA_009812075.1 Sialia sialis
AAATTACTGTACTTTTCCTGATTTACCTGCACTTGGGAGTTAAACACAGGGTTTTAGGTCAAAGGTTTCTTTTCCTTTAGTGAATGGTATATCCATTTTAAGAGTCAATTAAATACATTACAAAGTGTAGGCACTGCCAAGAAATATGGGGTTGTATTTGGTTTTATAAGGTCTTAGATATATAAAGAAGAACAATGCTTTAGACAGCTCCATATCAGTTTCACCACTCTCCTTCTCTAAAATTTATTTGTGCTTTTATTTGTTTGTTTCATTTCTAGGATTTCTTTTTTCCTGATGGAAAATTTATACAGGAAATGGAGAAATCAGTAACTGATTTAATTGATAATTTTCAGTTTATGTGGAATTCTTATTTTTTACAGATTTTCTGCAAAGCAGCCAACTAATGCTCTGCTTCCAGCATAGGCACTTCAAGGTCGTATTTCTTTGTTTTCACCACAGGTCAGATACCATCACCAGGAAAAACTAATTTGAAAGCATCTTCCATCACAGGCACTCGGAAATAATGAAATTAAACAGCCAAGCAGAGTAAAAAAGTCCTATTTCTTTAACCCATGAATCCTGTGCCAGCAGTGCAGAACTCTTCTCAAGCTCTGGCAGTAAGGTTTGCAAACATGCTCCTTTGCTTTACACCTCCATAATAATTTCTCTCTTCTGCAGGGTGTTTCCTTCAAGCACTGGTAGCATCCATCTGTGTCTCCTTTGAGTCCTTTAGCATGTCCAAGTTATTTTTTTTCTGTGCAGTTCGGGATTTGAATACTTTAAACACTACCTTTGTTCTCTATTGTAGGTCATGGGTTGTATGGGACTTTTGAAATGTTGTCCTCCTGGAGAAAAACTAGAGAAGACCAACACGTTAAAGAGAGGACTGCAGCTGTATTTGCAGACTCCATGCTCTCGTTTTCTCTCACCACTGCCATGTACCTGGTCACTTTTGGAATAGGTGCCAGTCCCTTCACTAACATTGAAGCAGCCAGGATTTTCTGCTGCAATTCCTGTATTGCAATTTTCTTCAACTACCTCTATGTACTCTCCTTTTATGGTTCCAGCCTGGTGTTTACTGGCTACATAGAAAACAACTACCAGCATAGTATCTTCTGCAGAAAGGTACCAAAGCCAGAGGTATTGCAAGAGAAGCCTGCATGGTATAGGTTTCTTCTGACAGCCAGATTCAGTGAGGACACGGATGATTCAGAGGAAACGAACACTTACGAGAGTCATCTTTTGGTGTGGTTCCTGAAACGCTATTATTGTGACTGGATAACAAACACTTATGTCAAGCCTTTTGTAGTTCTCTTTTACCTTGTTTATATTTCCTTTGCCTTAATGGGCTACCTGCAGGTCAGTGAGGGGTCAGACCTGAGCAACATCGTAGCAACCGCGACTCGGACCATCGAGTACACAACCGCCCAGCAGAAGTATTTCAGTAACTACAGCCCGGTCATTGGGTTCTACATCTACGAGTCCATCGAGTACTGGAACACCAGTGTGCAGGAGGACGTGTTGGAGTATACCAAGGGCTTTGTGAGGATATCTTGGTTCGAAAGCTACTTAAATTACCTTAGGAAACTCAACATATCTACTGGATTGCCCAAGAAGAATTTCACTGATATGTTGAGGAACTCCTTCCTGAAGACCCCTCAGTTTGCCCATTTTTCAGAGGATATCATCTTTTCCAAGAAGTACAACAATGAAGTTGATGTTGTGGCCTCCAGGATGTTCTTGGTGGCCAAGACAATGGAAACCAAGAGGGAAGAACTTTATGACCTCCTGGAGACTCTGAGGAAGCTCTCTCTCACCTCCAAGGTGAAATTCATCGTTTTCAATCCATCATTTGTGTACATGGATCGTTATGCCTCTTCAGTGGGAGCCCCCTTACAAAACTCCTGCATCAGTGCTTTATTTCTGCTCTTCTTCTCTGCATTCCTGGTGGCAGACTCTCTGATCAATGTCTGGCTCACGCTAACTGTTGCCTCGGTTGAATTTGGAGTTATAGGTTTTATGACCTTGTGGAAAGTGGAACTAGATTGTATTTCTGTGTTGTGCTTAATTTACGGAATTAATTATACAATTGACAACTGTGCTCCACTGTTGTCAACCTTTGTCCTGGGCAAAGAGTTCACAAGAACTAAATGGGTGAAAAATGCCCTGGAAGTGCATGGGGTAGCTATTTTGCAGAGCTACCTCTGCTATATTGTTGGTCTGATTCCTCTTGCAGCTGTGCCTTCAAATCTGACCCGTACACTGTTCAGGTGCTTGTTTTTAATAGCATTAGTCACCTTCTTTCACTGCTTTGCCATTTTACCTGTGATATTGACTTTCCTGCCACCCTCCAAGAAGAAGAGGAAAGAGAAGAAGAATCCTGAAAACCGTGAGGAAATAGAGTGTGTTGAAATGGTGGATATGGATAGCACCCGAGTGGTTGACCAAATTACAACAGTCTAACTTGATTTGTTGGTTGCTTTTTTACACTAGGTCTTACTGAGGAAAAAAAAAAAAAGAAACCAGTACTGACTAAATGTGTGGGGACAGGAAGGAGATTGGAGGTTTCCCCTCCCTTCTCTAAGCTAAATCCAGGAATATTCAAAATTATGGGAGAAATTAAAAATAAATTTAAAAGAAATAAAAAGAGCTGGGGTATTGTACCTTGCTCAGTTCCTCTAACAGGTAATATGGGAGAATTTGCACACCCATGCAAAGAGAGGTTAAATTTTAAATGCATGAAGTAAGATCTAATGGAAGAAGTTGGGTTCTTAAGCAGTCGTCTGCATCGCCTGTACTGCAGATGCTGCAATTATTGTGGCTAAACCAAATCATGTTGAAAGGTCAACTGTCAAGGCTGAAGTAGCACTAAATGTTCGCTGGATGTAAAGGCTTTACAAACTTTCTGCACAGCAATAACTCAAGTCAGTGAGTCAGCTCTAATAAGTCTTTGCCATCACATTTAATTTTTCTTTTCTCCCCTAATCTAAACATTTATGCAAGACTATATAAAAGATAGCAAACTGTACTGGGAAAGAAGGCAGTACACAGCGACCAAGTGCTTTCCAAACACTTTTATGTTATGAATCACTTTTTTTTTTTCTAAAAGTATCATTATTTTAAAATGGAAATCATCCCTTGTAACATTTTTAATCATGGTTTTATAGCTGTTTCTTTTTCTTATAAAAACAAAAAAAGAACAAAAAAAAAGGAACAAAAAATCCATGGGACTCTGTCACTCTAGAAAATATATAATTCTATTTTATACATGTCTCGCTACTAGTTAAACATGTAATCTGCTTTACCAACTGCAATTTTGTTAGCACTCTGCTAAGACATGTGAGTGGATCTAGCAGCAGACAGAAGATGGTGTACTGAATATTTCAGCACCAAAATCCATGATGCAAACCTCAAATACTAAAATGTCATCCAGAAAGTGAATGTTAGGGCTCTTTTAGTGAGAGCCTATTTCAGGCCATTCACTGGTAATGCACACTAAGAGAATTATTGGGTAGTTTTACATAATGTATAGCTTAATCCCTCCATCTTCCTAGAGTACCTGTAAAGCAATAGACCTTGCAGCTATGGGCTCTTCCAGGAGACAGTAAGAGTTGTGTGGAAGAAACTGAAGGCTGGAGCAGTGGTTTAGCAGCAGCAAGTTTAACGAAGTCCCCAAAGAGCCCATTATCTAAGGGGCCTATTGAATACATCACATCTGAGAGGGAAAAAACAAACAAAAAAAACCAAAACAAAACAAAAAAAAAATCCCAACTTAAAAAGATTACATTACTGAGTCTTTTTGGAGCCATGAGTTCTAAATCAATAATTCTGTCAGCATCTGTGATGTGGAGTAATACAGAAAAAGCAGCATCTCTCTTCCCTCTTCCGCCCCCTCCACCCATAAGAGCGACAGGCTCATTACTGTAAGGTTTTATCATGTGGTTGAACCCTAGTGGGGATATGTAAGCCAGTTCTGTAGGTTTTGCTGAGAGTATTTGGACCGTACATTGCCTGTGAAAACCCAGTGCAGGAAGCTGGCTGGGGTGCCGGGTGGTTTCATATGGACTGTTGATTTGTGGTGCAAGATGAATGCATTCCAACCAGACTCCCTTTTGCAGCTCATCTGGAAACTAAGAGTACTTGAACGGTTTTCCGCATTTGGCACAAAGTTTGCTTCAGTGACAATATCTGGAGGAGAAGGGGTATTGCAAGAGCCATGGGGCTGGGAGCTCTGGGAGCACCATGGCTCGGGAGGCTGCCTGTGGTTCCTGGATGGTCACTAGGACATCCCTGCTCACAAACCCAGGGTGTGCTTCATGGCATGAAACGTCTCTTTACTATCCAAATCCCAGTGACCCCCAAATGCCCTGTGCAAAACCTGAAAATGCCACCTACTGAATATTCATTTTCCAGCAAAGAGATACTTCTGATGCATCCTTCCTAGCGGAAAATAAGATAACCAGATATTTTGCCCTGAAGCAAAATGTAACATTCTCACTAGCAAAACAAGTCAGCAGTGCAGCTGGCAACATTTACTTTCCCCTGGATAAGTCCCTTTCCTGACCAGAAGAAAGGAAGCTGTGTCCAGGAATGCACAGGCTCTTTGCTTAAGTAAACAGCAGTTGCTTCGGTAGCAGCTGGGAAGCTGTAGCTACAACTTCAGCCTTGGCAGAACACAGGCAGACACCTTGAAGACAGCCAAATGAATGTAAGGCTAGGAAAAATATCTGTTTCCCCTGTTTTCTTTAGACTCAGGCTTGGGGCTATGTTTTCCAGCCAAAAAAACATTTCTTAAATATACTTCACTGTAGATTTTCTGTGATAGTCAATATGTTGTCTAAATACCTGTCACCCTGTCCCCTGGCTGTTCAACAGGCAGCTGCAGTGGCTTTTAAACTTCTGAGGGCATTAGCAAATTAGCTGAGAGTTACAGAGGAATTGCAATTCTGCTGCAGAAATCTACTGACTTGTGGGACGCTTGGAAATGGGACGTGTGTCAAAGAGGTTGTTTGTACACTGCTGAGAGGAATACATGGCAAACACTGATTTTACACCTCTGCTATCCCTCATGCTATCCCTTGCGAACACCAGACGCCAAGATAGTTGCCATAAACCTCCTCACATCTAATTGCAGTGCATAGACAGGAGCATCTTTAAAGAGATGTCCAAAGACAAGCTTGCAATTTCACAGATCTCTTATTAAATCTCACCATGTGAGGCCTTTAGAGATCTTCAAGAAAGGTGATAAAACCAGGGATAAAATTACTTCTCTATCTCCAAACCTGTCAGAATAAGGATGTGGAGGCATTCCTGTGACAAAGTGCTGCAGAAGAGGCTGGAGTGTCCACAGAAGGCAGGGTGAGAAGTCATGCAGTCCACGTCCTTGCCCCCAGGGCAGAGCCAACGACATTTAAATAATTTCTGAAGGATGTTTGTCCAGCCCATTGCCAAAAGTCTTTCTAAGGGCAGGTCCTCTCCCAGCAGTTCTCCCCCAATGCCGTGTTACTCTCTCCAGTAAATCCTGCTAGCCAGCCAAGACTGGGATGGAGAAGAGAAGCCCTGCCCCTCTCCACACAGGGATAGGACAGGCAGGAGACTGGAGCATCCCCAAAAGAGGGAAAACACAGAACAGAGCCAAAACGAACTCAGATACATTTTTCACTGTGTTTCACATCAAGCTGCCATTCTGTTCCCCACCTCCAGGATTAGTAAGGTACAGCCATGGAAGTGTCCAAAGTGCACTCAGCCCAGGTCCGTGAGACTCCTGCCTGAATCCTGATGTGTCTGAGGGATGCCCCAAATGCTCCTTCTCTGCAGGTAGCTTGAATACCTCAACATGAACCATGTTCTCAAGGTTTCAGACTATGCTAAGCCACTTTGGCCTTCCTCCCCTTCAACTTTTTCCTCTGGAGCAATTATCTTCACCAAAGTCAATGGACTTCCCTGCACTGATTGATGAGTAGGTGCAGATGCAGCGCTCTGTTCTCAGTCCAAAGCACTCCCAGTGGCTAACTGTGCAGAAGATTTTACCCTTACTGGTGAATCTCTAGTTTGGAAGACTACCTAGGCTTAAGCAGATTTTTTTGTCATTCTCTTAAGTGGCTTTTAGCCCAAGTATCACTGTGGTTTTGTTTGCAATATAGATGATCCAAATTTTTATAAATTCAGTGAGTAGGACAGAGTATTCTACACTGTAAGGCACTGACTAAAATCTAAGAATGAAAGTTTTAGCTAAGGCTAACAAGACTATATGGGACTATGGCTCACTGAGCACATATATCTTCTACAAACATTAAAATTCCCATACAATAAGGTATGGTGTACAGTATATTTTTACTACAGGGTAAGCATGGGGGAAAAGAGCCAACCTACGTGCATATAGCCCTCAAGATCAATCCAGTTTTCTTGTAATATAACTTCTGATGTTGTGTTAGCACAAGTCCACTTTCAATTTACAATTACTCTAACTGGAGAAAACAAAATAAAGAAGGAAAATTTGTTACAGCAGAAATAACTCTGCCATAAAAATTAATTGATGAAGACAGAATTTTCTGCCCAAAGCAGAAATGTGGAAGTGTTCTAGTTAGATTAAAATTAGAGGTAGAAATGTTGAGAAAAACCTGTCTGTCAAAGAAAAAGAGCTTCTTTTCCAAAGACAAGCAAATACACTTATCATGGTCAACTGCATGAACCTGGAGGGAATACAGTACCAAAGTGGCCTGAGGTTATGGTGAGTCACAAGAGGATTCACATCTGCTCTCAGAAGCCTTCTGAGCCAGTGCTGAATTCAGGTAAAACATGTACTGTAAATTGAAAGGTGTACTTTTAAATGTTTTTTTTCTAGGCTGACTGTCCTCCTGTGAGCCATGAAATCCCACATCAGCCAACACCTTTATTTTTATTCAAAGGGAAGACAAAACTAAGTGGTGGCATGACTAGGCAGAGATCAGGAGAGTCCAGAGGGAAGGGTGCTTCTCTGAAAAACAGAGAGCCAGCAAAGCAAGTGGGTTGTGGGAGAAGAACTGGTGACTTCAAAACTTAGCAAAGTGGTGGTTTTTTCCTATTCCGTTAACTTGGGAAGTAAGCAGCATGTTCAGGGAGACACAGGGAAGGGAAGCTGAGTTAATAAGAGTCAGCTCTGGGTTTGCTGTGGACTCCAGCTGCAGTAGCTCCTTTGGCATGGTTGGGAGCTATCAGCAGGATGGGAGTGTGGGAGGGGCACTGGGGATGCCAGACCAGGGGTTGTGGTGGTGCCATTTCCTTTGTCCCCATCCCACAGCCCTGCCCAGGGGTTCCTGTGGTGTGCAGCCTGCAGAGAACATCAGTGCCATGCAGGAAGAGCTCCTCACGATTCTCACTCTGTGGCAGCACTGCTGGTGGGTTTTGTTAAACCAGTGCTTGTGTGGTAAGGCACAAGGCCTGTAGGAAACCACATTTTGGAAGCTCTTGATTAGAAAGCATTACCCAGAGCCTTTTCCTCCCCTGCCTTTGCACATGTTAAAACTATGATCCATAAAAATCAGATTGTACAATTTAGCTGTGTAGGGACAAAGTATTTCTTCCACAGCTTTATCCCTACATTTATCACTAAAAGTACTTGTCGTTTATTTTCTTATAAATATTGTGAAATAAGTAAGCCTCTCTGGGGTACACAAAAGTCTGATGAGACGGAGGCAGGAAGGGGGGAGATCCCCTTCCCCAAGGTAGGAAGCATCTTCCTCCCATGGCCAGGCACTACAGCATCACTGCAGGGCACCCCCAGTGACCCCAGCTCAGTACAGTGGGGAGGGCAACCTTATCCCCTCTCCCCAGTCTTATCAGAGAACAGGGAGAAGCTTTAGCTCCAGATTGGGGGGGAGGGTGGTGAGCCCCCAGGAAACCCTTGTGAAACCCATCCACTGCCAGGAAAGCGCAGTGGCGATCTTCTTGTTTGGTTGGGGTTTTTTGAGAAGGAGATGGCAGAAGTAACCCAGAAGGGCATTTGAACACAAATTCCTGTCCATAGTGCATGGGTTGGAGCAGAATGGCATACCCTGACATGCCACCCCTTGCCCTGTTGTCCTGGCACAGCTTCCTGCCTGGAGAGAGGGCACCTCAGCATCAAGTGCGCCTGCCTGGGGCAGCCGCTTCTCAGGCACAAATTGTTCTGATGTCGTTGGCATTCTGCAAGTCATTACTCTTTTTTAATTTGGGGGGGGAAAAAAAGAAAAGATCGGCATAAACAATTCTAGATTATTTAAACTCCAAGAAGTCTTAATCTGTGCATCAAATAAATGGCTTGCAAGATGTCAGGGGTTTTCATTTAGGCTTTTTTTAACCTATTTTTACTATTTTTGTATTAATTTAGGGGAAAAATTGTATAATGAATCTCAATGTATAGCATAAGCCTAAAATAAAATGGCTGTCTCTCTCTTTGCTTCCTGTGCTCCCAAACTGCTACAGAAACCCCATGCCATCACCAGTGCAACAAACTGATTTTCCTGGCCTAACCCAAATACAGTAATTTCACAATTATAAGCCGCACCTTTTTCATTGAAGAATCCAGCCTACCCCAGTAGTACAGCTAATCATCAGGTGCAGCTTATTTATGGACAAATCCCAGTGAAATGTCAACCCAGAAGTGACAGCCAGCTAGGGAGGGCACCTGGGGCTGCCTTTAAAGGCTTTGCTGGTCTATAAAAACTGTTTGCAACTTGAGCACCTGACACCAAACCCAGCTGGCAGTGATTCTGTTACTAATTTGTTACTTTGTTGCACATGGATCCTTGCGCGTGGTTTTTTGTTTTGGTTTTGTTTGTTTGTTTGTTTGTTTTGTGGGGTTTTTTTGTTTTGTTTTTGTTTTTTAGTGCTGCTTATATTCAGGTGCGGCTTATAATCAGGTGCGGCTTATAATTGTGAAATTACTGTAATCAGGATGAGCATGCTCTCCAACTCCCCACAGAGAGGGATGGTGGAGTAGTTCAGGGGTACCTGCTCAGCACAGAGCCAGCAAAGTCCCCAGGATGATGGGCATGCTGCTTCTCCAGGAGTCCCTCTCATTCCAGGCTGCACACTGCTCAGCAGCAAGCGCAGGAAAAGCCACATCTATTCATTTCCATGTTGTTGCGAGCTAAGTGCTTTTTGGGGCTGTTCTAGATGATCCAGCAGCAGAACCACAGCCTCGGCAGGCAAACCAACAGCTAAGGCAAAAATCTGAAACTGATCTGAGCAAAAACTACAGGTTATTTCCTCAAACAAGAACTAGACCTTCTAAGATCTGGTAGGTAGGTAGACCTGAAGTGTTACTGTTGAACAGAAGTATTGCGATTTAACGTAATTATTACTATTAAAAATTTTCTTACCAAACCTTTACCATCCAAGAACTTAGAAGCTCCTTCATCACTGAGAGACCTCTCTCACCAGCAGAACTACAGCTGCTGCTCCAGGATCTTCTGACTGTGCTCAATCTTCTTCCCATGCCCAAGCAGATCACCTATTTACACTTCTTTCCTAATATTTTGGAGAAGGGGAGCAGCATCCCTAGAGGTCCATTTGGACCAACTGCTTCAAAGCAGAAGCAAACCACCCCGCCAGGGGATGAGGGTGACAGCTATAGGCACTCTGTCACACCTGACTGCAGAAATGAGATATGCTTCACTTTACTGTAAAAGCAGGTGAGCCAGATCTGACCCCAAGTCACTGCAACAAATAGCAGGGGTTTGGGGTTTTTGGCTACCAAGGGCTTTCAGCCACTTTACTTTAATGGGAAGTTTGGGTCTGCAATTTAAAGGTGATTCCTGTCACCTGTTATGGCTGCTGGCCTTGTCCCTTTCAGACATTCTTTCTCTCATTGCCTTAAATTCAAAATCCAGAAGCGTTGTTGCCAAAAATTCTGTCTGAAACTGAAACTCAAACAATATGCATTTTTGTTATTGTTACTGTAATGTAAGAGAGGCTACATCTAAGTATCACACAAGAACTCAAAGAGCAAAACCCTGATACCAGGTTGGTGTTCCTCATTTGTGTTAGCAAGAGCTCCTGAGTGCAAATCTCCACCAATCTAATTTACAAAATTCAAGCTTTCCAAATGTGTAATCAGCACATTTTATTCTGAAAGTTCGTCTGTACATAAACCTTCAAAAAATAAAGGCATGTTAAATCTGATTTTTAGCTTATCAAGGAATATAGTTCAGCCCAACAAATGTTCGTGAGCAGCATGTCTGAATTCCACATGCAATTCTTACACTGCTGCATACAAGTCAGAATATTTTCACTCCAAAATACCACATTTTATTTATACAACTAATTTGCACGTAGAAACTAGGCAGGATTGTGGACCCAAAACAGTGAAGTGTGCTCATGTTTACATTCATCCTGTAAATATCACTTAAACTTGTAAAGGTTAATGGCAATATAGAACTCATTGAGAAGAACAGGATTTTTTTTTGCCTATTTCAGTTTACTGGCAGAATACAACTGAAATATATGCCAAGTACTAGCTAGAAAGAACTAGGGAATAAGATTTCCAACAGTCCATCAGCAGAGAAAAAAGTTCACTTGAAAATTTATACATATGAGAAACATAAGAATCATGTTAAAGCTGGGTATCCAGACTACACATAGCATGTGTTATATATTAATGCAGAATATCCCATTCTGATTCTTTTTGCCCGCATTGAATCCTCTGAAATATGCTCTGTTCTGTGAGGAGGCATACTTTTGAGCAAAACTGACATTTATCTTCTCAGAAATTACCAATTTGCACAGGTGAAG
The DNA here is from genome assembly GCA_009812075.1 of Sialia sialis. NCBI lineage: Eukaryota > Metazoa > Chordata > Aves > Passeriformes > Turdidae > Sialia > Sialia sialis. The sequence continues at coordinate 79,277,451 of VRYO01002772.1, forward strand.
TTTGCTGGAAACAAAATTTTAAATGTGTACAAACAAACTGATGCCAGAAAACACAATTTGTAAAAAATATGCCTTCACATACTGATTATATTTCATAATAAGCAATCTGTTCCCTGATCCTACAAGCAAAAAATGATTTTTATTTGTCAGCTATATTCAGGAAAATGAGATGCCCCACTAATGTATATATAGTGCATACACCCCCATACCAATTATGTATTTCTTATACGCCCAACACAAGTTGGCTCTGTATAAAGAGGAGGAAAAGCCAGCCTAGAAATGTAGTTGAAAGCTGGTAGGAAGAATAGTTTATCTGTACTGAGATTAGTAATGGATCAGCAGGGGAGGAGCAGCAGAGAAGTTTGGTAAGGAGTTTAGGAACAAAAAAACTGGCTGCAGAAATGCAGAGCTGTCAGAAAAACTCAGGTTTTTTGTGTCAGGAGGATGAGAAAGAAATTATATAAAAACCTCTGAGCTGCAAAGGGAAGGGAGGCCTAAGCTAGTATAAGACTGAGAAAAATCATATGAACCTGTGTAAGACTAGCAGCTGTAATGTATATTAAGGCTGTTAAATAAAAGACAGCATCTGTCCATGCAGGGAAAATAGAAAAATCACAGCTGCCTAATTATATGATTTCAAATATAGATTCAATACCTCATTGTTTTGGAATAAAAGGAGGATATCATTCATAATCTAATCTGGAGCCCAGAGCTGGAGAATTTAACATGATATATAAACAGCATAATACAGAAAAAGAGATTGGTCATGGATTCTGGCTCATAACTTACTTAAAAATGACAAATTGACCCTCACTATTTCACTGCAGCTCTGACTTGGAGAAGAGCAGCTGACCTTAATGTTCTGAAATAGCCCTACCTTCCTGACAAAATACTTGTGTGTTGGAAGGATTTCTTCTCTTTTCTTTGGAAGATGGCGATCAATTTTCTCTCTGGGTAAAGCAAGCCCTCAGGCACATAACCTACAGCAAAAGGGGGAAATTCCAGCTCTCTTAAGGTGATTCCTGATTAAAGGACATCTATCTGCAATTGAATTTCTCTTTTCTTTCCTCTCTGCATATATTGCTGTCTATTGACAGCTTTGCCAATCAGTAAAGCTGATCGTACCCTCTTTGCAAGAGAGGTGAGGTTCTGCCAAGCATCTCTTGGTGTTGGCTCCAGAGGCAGTGGCCACGTTATACAGTAATTTCGCAATTATAAGCCGCACCTTTTTCATTGAAGAATCCAGCCTACCCCAGTAGTGTGGCTAATCATCAGGTGCGGCTTATCTATAGACAAATCCCAGTGAAATGCCAACCCAGAAGTGAGAGCCGGCCGGGGAGGGCGCCTGGGGCTGCCTTTAAAGGCTTCACTGATCTATGAAAACTGTTTGCAACTTGAGCACCGGACACCAACCCTGCGCTGGCACGATTCTGTTACTAATTCATTACTTTGTTGCACATGGAT
>VRYO01002772.1:79282809-79297601 GCA_009812075.1 Sialia sialis
ACCCCAGTAGTGCGGCTTATATTTGGGTGCGGCTTATTTATGGACAAATCCCAGCAAAATGCCAACCCAGAAGCAAGAGCCGGCCAGGGAGGGCGCCTGGGGCTGCCTTTAAAGGCTTTGCAGGTCTATGAAAACTGTTTGCAACTTGAGCACCGGACACTAAACCCAGCTGGCAGCGATTCTGTTACTAATTTGTTACTTTGTTGCACATGGATCCTGGCTTTTAAAAAAAAATATAAAAGAATGCGGCTTATATTCAGGTGCGGCTTATATGTTGACAAATCCCGTGGTCTTCCCTGCTACCCAGATACACAGCTTATAATCAGGTGCAGCTTATAATTGTGAAATTACTGTACTTTAAATGCATATAAGAAAAATTGGTGTCTGTGGTACACTGTAGTTGCCCTAACCAGTACATGTGTTATGGATTCTGTCCAGGCATCCTCACACTTGTGCTCTCCTAAATCTTAGCAGCTCTCATCCTTTGGCTTCGTGCCATGCAGCCCCTCTGACACTCACATTGCAAGCTTCAAGGAGATACTTTTTTGGTGAAAAGCACATTGTTCAAAACAAACAAATCTTTTTTAAATATGAACCGGGAAGTTGCCACACCTGCCATCTCTGTTCTCTGTTAGTACATCTGGAAATGAAGGTGGGAAGATGAGAACTGGAAAGCAAGCAAAAGATCCATCATTTCAGTTAAATGGCAGCTAGTTTTGTGAGGCTCAATTACCAGTAATTTTGTGAGCTTCATTTTCCAGTACCAAATTTTTTAAAGGTACTCACTATTCCACTCCGAAGCCAGGAAGAACTATGGATTTTCAGTATACTCCAAGCAGAGTATAACCGCTGTATTGAAACTATGTTGTCCAGTGGAAATAAAGCATTGGGAAGGGGAGGAGAGGTGAAGAGTTTTTCTGGATTTGAAATGTTCAGCAGAAAAGACTGGATTTTCTTCTTTTAAAGAAAGTTCACATTTTTACCTTTGTTCTGGAAGGAGAAGTCTTCAAGACTAACAAACTCAAAGCACATAAAATCATATACAAAACTTCTGTTCAAGAGAGGAGAGGCCATACATGAGCCAAGATATCAAGGCAAATGCAAATAATAACAAACATTGCACTTCTATGGAAACACAGATTTGAATGTATAATCAGCTAAATGTTACCAAAAATCTTCCGATGCAGTAAAAATTCATAACGTAAAGATTGTCAAAAAAAACCTTTCTATGGTTTCTGATTTCTTATTTTTGAGGTCACCGGATCTGTGGCTTTCACACCCAATACAAATCTGTAACTTTTTTTTTAGACATAGAGTTACCATTCATATACACTCAGCCATTGACCAAATGTATACCATACTCAGGTAGTCAGTCATAGATCTTAAGTAGTCAAAGGTCATTCTTTACAGCTATTTTATATGTATTTCACAGAATAATGGGGAAAATCTATACAAAATTCTAACCTCTGTGAAAACAATTTGCTTTAAACAGGCCAAACAGAATTGAAAAATTGTTGGCAGCAAATACTTAAGCTCATATAAGCTCAAAATGCGAGGGTAAAGTAGCTCTATTCAAGCCTTTTGAAGAGAATGAACAAGAGAATGAATGTGAAAAAGCACGTGGAGTGCAATTTAAAGAAGCAAGCAAGCGAATCATGCTCAGAGAATGTCTATAAAACCTTGGCAGTTGACCTTCAGTGGTGAGGATGGTAAGTGGTTTGGAGAATCAGCATTTCATCAAGTGGTTGAGTATATTTTTACCCTTTTCAAATATGAACTAACTCATCAGGTAAAAACTGATCATGCAAAGTTTGTCCATTTGCCTGCTCTCAGTGAGCATGAAAAAAAAACATATTCCTAAATGAGCCTGTGGTTTCTGCTGACTTTGATTAATTCCAGTGTGTTTCTGTTAACCACCAAGGGGGCAAAAAAAGCAGAAATAAAAATGCTCCAAACCTTTATTACTTTTTCTTTTCTCAAGAATCTATCCTGTATCTCCCATTACTTTCTCCTTTTGCTCAGACCTCTCTTATGAAATTCCCCAATTTTGGCCAGTTGACTCAAGCACTCCCCTAATACACTCTTGCAATTGTATGTACTCAGGGGTTCCACTAAAGGGGTGGCTGGATGCAGCTTCAGGACTAATTGTATCCTATGAGTTATAGAATTATGCACCAACAGCTGAAAGGACACAATTACAAGGTGAACTATTGTGACACACACTGTGTAATGTCATACAATCAAATGCAATGTTTAGTAAACATGAACCTCTTTGTCATTTTGTATTTATTTATACAGGTTTAAAAAAAAATAAAAATAAAGCACACATTTAAAAATACCCCTCTCTCCATTGTATCTCTGCAGCATTATGCAACTTCCCATTGAGGCTGATGGGAAGGCCATGGGGAAGTGCCTGGGGAAGTGGGCAGTGACTAGCAAGGAATATGCAGTTCTTGTTGGAATTGAATTATACCTGCAAAGAGAGGGATACAACCTTCCAGAGAGTGTGGGAGACAAAAGGAACAGCTCACCAGGTATTTGCCAGGAGCTTCCTAGTTGGGAACTCCAAATTTCTGCAGAAATAGGAGCCTTAACTAGGTCACTGCCTAGAGGACTGCATTTTTCCAGCAATGTGCCAGTAATGAAATACCGAAGGGTTTCTAATTCCTGGGCACCTCCCTCAGCTACCAAGTCTGGGGGATAAAGGAAAGGAGAAAAAGGTCTTCCAGTTTGCCCAAGGAGCCTTGGGTCATCCCCCAGGTGTCTGTAACACACAGAGGCTCTGCTGTGCAGAGCAGGAGTGCCCCCCTCTCCTCTGGGAGTGACAATGCACATTTCAAGATCTCGGTCTTTCTTCAGAGGAAGATTCTCTGGCACCCTGCCCTCCTGCAACGCCACCCTCCTCCTCTCTCCTTGCTGGTTCTCATCCTCATTTATCTCACAGACACACAAAAGAGATTCCTGTGCAAAAGGCTGATCTCAGTCCTTTCCCCTATGGCCAAGCCAACACAACTTCCATTAGCAAAGGAAAGCAATCCACATTTCTGGCAAAATGATCACTTTTCTCCTTTCCTCAATACACCACAAGAAACAGAGAAAGATGATCTAATGACAGATATCCAAAATACTGCAGAGGGAACAAAAGCCAAGCATGCTACTAATTTTTACAAAATATGTACTGTGAGTTTAGTGTAAGTACAATCAGTGGAGAGGGCATATCATTATTTCTGACAACAGTTACAAAATCATAGTGGGTTCTGTGGTAGAAGTTTTGGTCTGTGCTTTAAACACAAAGCAATTACAATGTCAAATGGCACTATTTTGAAAAAAGAGAAGTGTTTCTGAAATTTAATTGTGTTCATATCCCAGAGTAATGGTGGTACAATAGGAAATATCAGGTCACATCTCAAATCCATCTCTACTTTTGCATGTGTGTGCATGCTCGCATTTGGTGCACTCAGTGGTACTCTTAGCAGACACGTGAGGGGGAGATCCCGCATGGGCTATTCAGGGCCAGCTCCACCCAATGTTTTCATTACTACCAGCATGGATAGTGCACAAAAGAATATATTAATAAAGCATTGTCTGCCTAAGTTGGGAAGAACTGCAGAATTCCGAAGGCTGAGAACAGAGTCAAAATACACTCATACCATTGAAAGAAAGAATGGTGTAAAATCAACTATAAGAAATTCAGAAAAGCCAAGTCTATGGAGGAGAGATAAATCAGTGGTGCAAACACAAAATATGGAGAAACTGATTAAGCAGCAGTTTTGCAGAAGAGTGTCAGAGATTGCACTTGGTCACTGCTTCACAGTGAATACTAACTGTGGCAATGCTACAAAGCCACCACATCTAATCCTTACCCAATATATTAAAAGAATCACATACAGAAGACAACATTCTTTTTCTGTTCTCCTTATAGGAGATGAATCTTCACCTGAACACCGTGGGCATGACCCTTGGAAAGAGTATGGAATTAAATGAGAATGAGGAGTCAGAAAAATGCTCTTTCTTCAGGAAAGCCTGCTTATCCTAGGAGAGATGAATTTCAAAACCACAGTAACACTTTTCTGTATGAAAAGGATATATAAGAACAGTTATCAAATGTTTCTTGTGTCCCCTGAAGGTGGGACAAGACACAATCTGTTTAATTTGCAGCAAATATAAGTCAATTTGTATAACCTAATTCCAAGGGTAGGCATGCACTGGGAATATGCCTAGGCTGGCTGTGGGACCATGTTTAGCAGGGTTTAAATAAGAGGTTACACCAAAAACTGCTTGATACAACCTAGATACCAATCCAGCCCCTTTTCTTTCAAAAATCCAGTGTTTTCCAACTCAAGTATAGTATAGCAATTTAGGTTGCCCCCAGCCATGTCCTTTTAAATTGGCTCAGATTGTGTATTCAGAAACAGAAGCACCTTGAATTGCTTGTCATGTTACTTAGCATAAAAGCTGAATTCCTGGCCTGTAGAGGCTGGGATGTGTTCAAAAAAAATGGGAGATTTATGTATCTGTAGCTAATACTTTTAAGTATGGCAATTTAAAATTTGTAGCAATTCAGCCACAATAAGTGGAGAAAATGTGATGTCTTCTACTGTTTCCTGATGCACTTTAATATACATCTGTGAAATTCAAGCTCTTTAGCTCACAGAAAATCTCTGCTGCAAAACATTCAGTAAGAAGGGTCCATGAAGTACAGAATAACATCAGAAGAAAGAGACAAATTAATTTGCTGGATAGACAATTACTGGGAGCTTAGGAGACAAGAAATACCAGATTAAATACTTTCTCCATTTTTTCTGGCAAATCAGTCTTTCAGTATTTAATGAGTTCCTATCTGTCTATGCAAATAATTCACAATGAATAATTTATCTGATATTTTTTCTGTTTGTGGGATATCTAAAACCAAATTGGTTTCCTCTCACATATTCATTATTCAAAATTATATTAATGCAGCCTTCGGTGAGTGTGTTTTCACTGCAGTTGCTTTGCTCCACAATTCAGTTTTTAGACCACCTACATGCGACAAGGGTCCCACCAAATTCCTCTTGTCCTCAGGGCAAAGATTCCTTTGAGATGAGTTAAGGTCCTACTTTCAACAGGCTCTGCAGGATATCTCTCTGCCCACTGATGACATGGAGGAGGCAAACCTCCTAATCTGAGCATCTGTATCAGATGTGATGTCTGGATTAGGCTGGCTGGTGGGAATTACTGCCAGTGCTAAATTAAGAATCCTCTTGGGCTCCCACTTTCCAAATTAACTAGCTAAAGAGAAGAAAGATTACCCAGGGAAAGAAAAGAAGCACTCCTCCAGGTATCCCATTTCTGCTGTTAATGTTCCCTGTCTCTTCCATTGGCTGTTCTTAGCATCATCATAGAACCATGGAGTACCAGTAACTTCACAAATATAAGCTGCACCTTTTTCATTGAAGAATCCAGCCTACCCCAGTAGTGCGGCTTATATTTGGGTGCAGCTTATCTATGGAAAAATCCCAGAGAAATGCCAACCCAGAAGTGAGAGCCAGCCAGGGAGGGCACCTAGGGCTGCCTTTAAAGGCTTCACTGGTCTATGAAAACTGTTTGCAACTTGAGCACCTGACACCAAACCCAGCTGGCAGTGATTCTGTTACTAATTTGTTACTTTGTTACACATGGATCCTCACTTAAAAAAAAAACAAAAAAAAAGAGAGAGAGAGAGAGAGAGAGGGGGAAAAAAAGGTGCAGCTTATATTCAGGTGTGGCTTATATATGGACAAATCCCGTGGTCTACCCAGCTACCGGGACATGCGGCTTATAATCAGGTGCAGCTTATAATTGTGAAATTACTGTACCTTAGAGTGGATAATAACCTTTAAGTCATTCAGTCCAACTGTGTATTACATTTATGCTTACACTTGGTTAGTTTTGAATCTCATTTTAATAGTTCCTACTTGAAGGAAATTGCCACCATACTTGATGTCTCTGCCATTTTGAGTAGAGTCCATGGAACTCCTTCTGTTCCTTTTAACAAAGAATTAAATGGTAGTGTGGAGAACTTTCAATTCACCTCTATCATGAAGCTCAGGGGTGCCAGACAGACCAGTTAACACAACAGGATTGTTCCTGTCATGTAAAACACTGAGAATGCCAAATGATGACAGAGAACTGGCAAGGTCCTTCAACAAGCAAATTCTGAATAGGAAGGAAAGCTTGAACTGCATTTGTTTTTCCAGATGCAGTCAGATCTTTTGGTAACCACGTTGTACAGAGGCAGTTCTGTAAATTTTCTTATGACTTTAGTGCAGACAGTTAAGGGTTTGGTAAAAGAACACAGTGAAATATTTGTGCTGCTAGAGGCACTTGACAAGAAACACGTTGCATTAGAAGTTTACTGTGTCCAGCTCCTTCAAATTCCTTCTTTAATATTTTCAGAATGCAGAATGCCATACGCACTGCAGCGTTTGCCTTTGCAGAATCATCTTCTTCAGAAGCTCACCTCAGACTTCCTCTTTCACCATCTCAGACTGCTAGAAGTCATTCAAAGTTATGAAGAATATTTTTATTCACAAATGGAACAGCTCATTCTCTTTACTGCCATAAAAAGCCAGCCTAAACTGCTGACTGCTTGTGGCTAGCCTATTAATGTAAAAGTGAGTGAGCTTGCATGGGGGAGACAAAAAGGGGCAAATGAAAGAACAGAAAGCATGCAGGGAGAGAAAAGAGATTAACAGAAGAGGAGGGGGAAGTCAAAGAAATAAGTGGAATGGGAAAAAAGCAGAAAAAGAAGGCAAAACATAGAGATGCCTTCAGTAGAAAGGAAGAAACAGTGAAGAAAAACAAGGATATTGGAAAAGGCAGGAATGATACTAGATCTTAAAATAATTCTGAGAAAATAGCGATGTCAAAATCACAGTAATTGAATTTTTGCCTTGAAAAGCCACAGACAGCTTTGCTTAAGTGTTTATCCACATAAAATCAAACTCCACGTCCCTGACTGCATGTGTCTCCCAATGAAGTCAACAGGAATCAATAGCAGTAGCAGCATCCAAATCCATGCTATTTTCATTGTAGAAAAGGTAAATACAATACTCCTTCCATACCTGCACCATTTCTTCATCTCTTTGTAGCCTCTAAAACACTTTCTAACATATGTCTATCACACAGCCACTGTTGTTAGCCTTCCTGAATTGATGGCATCCAGCTGAAGAGAAGCCAATAAGGGAGAGTTTTCATATTGTCTCTTCTTAATAAATAATCATGAGAGGATAGACTGGCAGCACCACAGCATTGTCCAACACTCAGTGGATTTGCTTTGAGTCAGATGCTCTGTACTTTCTCACTATTCTTGCTTAATTGAATATTATATCTTGATTTTTTTTCTGTGCGCAAGGACTGGTCTTATCTGAAAATATTGTAAACGCATTCAAATTTCATTAATTCATTGGACCTAATGGAAACTGGAGGTACAGGAAAACTAAATACGGTAATTTCACGATTATAAGCCACACCTTTTTCATTGAAGAATCCAGCCTGCCCCAGTAGTCCGGCTAATCATCAGGTGCGGCTTATCTATGGACAAATCCCAGCCAAATGCCAACCCGGAAGTGAGAGCCAGCCAGGGAGGGCACCTGGGGCTGCCTTTAAAGGCTTTGCTGGTCTCTGAAAACTGTTTGCAACTTGAGCACCTGACACCAAACCCTACACTGGTGCGATTATGTTACTAATCTGTTACTTTGTCACACATGGATCCTCGCTTTTAAAAAAAAAAAAAAAAATAGTGCGGCTCATATTCAGGTGTGGCTTATATATGGACAAATCCCGTGGTCTACCCGGCTACCTGGATGTGCGGCTTCTAATCAGGTGTGGCTTATAATTGTGAAATTACTGTAAATTAGTAAACCAGCACCTGTCTACTACCTATTAATAGTGGTATTTTCTGTTTCTTTTAATGGCCACTCAGGCCTGCCTGGCCTCTCCCCCATCCTTTGCAAAGGACACTGAAAAATTTATGAGCTGTCCAAACTCAATCATTTCAATATCTCAGACTTACAATGTATCACATAAAGTGAATGCTCAAATGCTTGAATCATCACGTTTTTTGGACCAGGGATGTTTCCATCCATCCACCCGGTAGGTCTGCAAACAGGGGCCAGACAAGGAAGAAACAGCGTCACATAAGAGTTAGATAAATGTTTCACTTGTGGAACCAGCTGAAAGATTTCTTGGCACTTCAGACAAATCTTGAATGCCATCAGCACAGGAGCAAATGAGTGGGTACGTCTCCTTTCAGGTCTGAAACTCAGGTGCTCATGGTGGTGAAGGCTTGTAAGAGTCGGTCTGAAGATTGTCTGAATTGCCTCACAATCACCGTCAGAGATTTCGAAACCCCTCAGGACCCCACCTCTCACTGTGGAGTTGCTGGCCTAGCTAAGGTGGATGCCAAGGGACTGTGTTGTGCCTGCCAACGCTGCCTCCATGGTACACTGCTCTCCAGTGGAGTACTGGTTGTAGTGTTCTGTGCTGCATCTGATGCTTGAATCTGATTCTCGAAGCCACAGGCCCATGAACACAACAGTCCATAAATCTTCCCACCTTTTGACCAGCAGCCACTCGCCTTGAAACAGACTATAAAATTATCACCCTCTGAGGAGACCCTCTGAGAACTCTTTCTCCCCAATGGATGGACGACGTCCCATCTGTTGGTAACTATATCTCTCTTTCTCTCTCTCTCTCTCTCTCTCTTCCCTCTCCCTTCTCTGCCCCGTCACCTATATCTCTCTCTCCCCCTTACCATACCCCAAAACTGAGCTATTTACCCTCAATAAACTGCTTTGCTGCTTGTTGCTGAACAAAACCTTGGTCTCTTGCTGTTGTCTTTTGCACCCTGTGGTCAAACGAACCATCACGACCCCCGCTCAGGTTGTGCGGACCGTGACAGGGCTGTGGATGAGCACAGGGGGCAGGAGGGGCAGGGACTCATAGGGGCCATGGCAATCCAGAAGGGGTGCCAGGTGGTCAGAGGGTTTCTGGAGTTTGTGGGGATGCCCATTTCCTACCTTTCTATCTCACAGGTGCTGATGCAAGATCTCCCAGTTTATTTTATCTCTGCTGGGGCTCTGGACTGTGACAGGGGCGCAGCACAGCACCAGCCCCATCTCTGCTCCCTCAGGGAGTCCAGCCTATGCCCTCTGGCTGAGCTGCCAGGCTGTCCTTGCTGCCAGGCTGTCCTTGCCCTGTCCCACCCCAGTGGTTCAGCTGCCCAAAGCGAGCCCCACTTCTTCCCAGACTTGTGGTTTCCACCGGGTGAGCTCAGGTGCTGCACACCGAGGAGGGGACAGCAGGGACACTGCAGGCACAGCTGCCAGCAGCTGCCAGTCTCCCTGCCTGCCTGCTGAGACATGGGGAGGAGCACACTGCCCCAAGTACCATCGTGAGTCACAAACATTAATGCTGAAAAGCATACCCTAAATCTAACAGGGTCTTCAAGAGCATTCTGCCTGTGCAAAAACCTAATGGTTCTTCATTTGGACATCAGTCTGGATACTAGAGCCATGATGATCCGTAGGGAGCTGTCAGGCATGTAGGCTTCTCTGTATGGCTCATTTGGCTTGGAAAGACAGATAATATACAATTATGTTGATTAGCTCGAGGGAGGAACTTACAGTTTCACATGCTGTGTGCTTCATACACCTAAGCAACAGAACAAATTCAGATATATTCCTGAGAGGCCTATAAAATCAAAAATATCTATAGCTAGGCCCTAAAGCAGTGAGGATTTGTCTCCTTTTTAAAAGTCAAGGTATCTAAGCTCATAATATAGAAGGAAAGAAAACATACTATTTCCCTCTAGAGGTGTTTTAACAAAAGAATGTGTCACACAGAAGTACAGCAGGTAGAAAATAAATTTGATAAAATAAAAATATCGAATAAATATTATTTTTAAGGACACTGTCCTACAGTATTTTTAGTTATGATGCAAAAGCATATGTCTGATTTGCACAATAAGGCCTTTTCCAGAAATACTTTCTATTAGTCGTAAAATGCCATGTTGTAAAGCAGAATCATCCATCAAAATGCAAAACAAGCAGGTTTCTTATTTTGGGACAAACAGAGTGCACTAAAAATATGATGTCAGGTGAAAAGAAGGAAAAATTTTCTGTATTTTTCAGGGTTGTAAGAAAAATTCTGCCCATTTATGTGCCTGTGATGTACCTGTGCAGCTTGAGTTCCTCGTACACAGAAAGCAGGATGCATTAATCATGAGGAACAGAGGGTCTGAAGCTGCAGTGTGCCACTCCACTTGAAAAGCCTCTAAAATATGCTAGTGCCAGATCTGCCTGGGCTGAAAATTGTGTACTGCTCACAATGATGCATCTGAAAAGAGTAAAATTAAATGTATGCTCTCAGAAAACTTGCTGCACATCTACTCCTAATCTCTTTCCATTTCTGCCTTACCAAAGGGTTGCAATTTCCATCTCTGTCTTAAGCATGCTCCTTCTGAGTCTTTCATCAGAGCTTCCTCCTGCCTTTCTCATGAAAGTTCACCTCAATGAAATCACTGAGGTAAATAAGGCGAGTAAGATTTCCCCACTACCTCACAGGGAATTCATCTGTTGAGGCTTCATTTCCTGTAATGTATGGCTTTATTTCCAGTAATGTATGGCTTTATTTCCAGTAACGTATGGCACCAAACTGTGCCTCCTGCACACAGTTACCCACCCAGGCACGATGGCAATCTGGCTTTTTCCCCATGTACCCCTGGCAGATGGAGGTGTGTATTAGCTCTGACAGCAGCACTAAGCAAGGCAGCCTGCTCCTTGTCACACTGGAGCAAGAACAGCCTCGGCCACGTTCCCAAGCATTTACTCTTTGTCTGGAGTTCCTCAGATATTTCAGTGCCAGCCATACATCACAACTTTAAGAGCTGAGGTGACAATTCAAAATACGAAAATCATTGCAGAGTAAATGAAGCAAATGATCGTTTTTGACAAATACACATGAGTGTGGCACTCAGGAATCTGGCTTGGATGTCTCTAAATAATTAAATTTATCTACCTCAGTAACTACATTTGAATTGCAAATTAATTCTCCATCTCAGCCCTGCCACACTGGTACCTGAGCTCCCACAGCCTGATGGCTCTGAGTGCAGGAGCACCTCTGGGCAGCAGCATTTCAGAGAGCACCCAAGGATGAGGACACTTGGCTTTGCTGCACAAGGTTTTGTTGCCACCCTCCTTGCACTTCCTTTTGGTGCCTTTTAATGGGTGCTGAGCTGTGCAGCACCTCCCCAGCCCAGGGAGAGTGAGTGCCAAGCATGGCTGAGGCAAACCTGGCTTAGCTCCATTCGTGTGTTGTTTAACTGCACAAACCATCCTCTCTACCACACTCCTGTCCTTTTTACACAGAAAAGACAGGGCAGCACTGCTCACCTGATATTCCCCACTGGGGGAATGACAAAATACATTGTTAAATCCCTATATTATTGTTTCCATCTTTGTTCAGTTCTCCACCAATGCCACCCTTATTACAAGTTACAGTAATTTCGCAATTATAAGCCACACCTGATTATAAGCTGCACGTCCCAGTAGCCGGGTAGACCACGGGATTTGTCCTTAGATAAGCCGCACCTGAATATAAGCCGCACTACTAGCGTAGGCTGGATTCTTCAATGAAAAAGTGTGGCTTATAATTGTGAAATTACTGTACTCAAATTCCATTGTTAGACAGAATTATCCACCTTCCTACCACTTCTCAGCATGTGAGCATTTTCTCAAGAACAATGACTTTGTTCTCCCAAATGTCCTGTGAGATGAAGAAACTTCCTTACATCCATTTTACAAATAGAGGCTTGAGGCACAGAAATATTAATGTCAGAAGGGCTAACTCGCTTTAAAAGTTTATAGTTTGACTTTCTTAGGGAACCAGGCATTTTATTGCGCTACATTTCTCCACAGCAATGCAGAGTTTCTTGGTCTCCATTGGAAACTCCAAGCATTCCTCATTTCATTTCAACAAGTCAGACTGAAGGGCTCAGATAAGAAATTCAGAAATTGAAGAACACACAGGCATCACCTGTGAGAAATGTCAGTGAAGTGATATGATTTAAATCCCAGTGGAATTCTGGCACATCAGGAAGACAAGAAATTTCTCCAGGGCAGTATTTAACAGCCCATCCCAGAGGACTTCCTCTTGTTCCATCTTATTCACTGCACAGATTCCCAGTTCCTACAGCAAATAAAGCAGAGGTCCTGGAGGTGACGGTTTCTCCCCATAGCTATGACACATCCCCCAGCCTGTGTACCCTGAACTATTTACAACAATGTGGAAAACCCTGTGTGTGAAGAGTGAGCAAGTAACCCAAAACTGCATCTGTTGCCTTTCACGATTGTAAAGTCAGCTTTGCACAGGCAAGTTGAATATTGATGTTTTTTTTTTTCTAGTTCCATACTTCCTTCTGATGCTGTAAGAAAACCCTTAGGACAAGTGAAGAAGGGGCTAGGAAGTTCCCAGGTTTCATGCTTGCAGCCCTGAAGGGACCCTGAGGCAGAAATAATCCTCTGCACAGGTGTCACAAAGATGACAATGGCAAATGGCCACACTGGGTCCTCAGCAAAAGGAACTACACTCCACAATGGCAGTAAGAGAATTTTTTGCCCTTGCACCCTGAGCTATGCTATTCCTCAGGCCAGGTTCAACCCTCCTGACACCTTGTGACTCTCAGTCCCACCTGAGTCCTGCTCTCATCCCACAGGGCTTCCTCCTGCCTCCCCCTCCCTCATCCCCAGCCTTTCCTCACCCATTCATTCCCATGTCCCTCTCCACACACAGTGAGCATTCTGCACACAGAATGAAATCAGCCAACAGAAACTTCAGCCTTTCAGGGGTATTTTTACAGACAGAGTAATGGACAGATCCTGACACCAGCCGCACTCCTCACCCAGCTTTCCAGCCCTGCCCTAAAGCTCTACCTGAGCAAGGCTGTCCCTTTCTTGCAAACAGGCAAATTGTTTCAGAGGATAGAAATTGTGCACATTTTTGGCAGAGAAAGTTTTGAATATAAACTCCTAAATTTTAGCAAAGTTGTTAAACATAGAAAAACAATTATAAATATTTTCGTATCCTGGAGTGAGGCTTGATTACCTGGCTGCATTATTTAAGGAAAGCTTTTACAAACAGAAGGAATATGCATGTGATCTGTGGATAACCAGACAATTTCAGCAGAAAAAACAGTAACTAAATGACCACGGTATTCAGTTTAATTCTATCACATGGCCAGTTCTCTAGTATTCAGAGATTAAGAGATGAATTGTCTCTATAGCGTCTTTTCTCTGTATCTGAAAGCAAAACCCAAAGGTTTTTAGCAGCACTTCCAATTTATCCCTTCCACTAACACGCAGCATCCTCTTAAAAATCTTTTCATCTCTCTACAGTACTAAATTACACAGTCCTAATCCCAACTGAATCAGATGATTGTGCCTGTCTGTTCTGTAGAGGCACTTGGAGACAGCTTCACTCTACATAAGCAGCATCTGCTGTGCAAACATCATACCTGCTATCCACACCTAAAAGTGGTTTTGGCTCACTGACAAGCATTATTCTTGTAACATTACTCCAGCTGTATAGTATTCACTTATATGATCTGTTTTATAGGTGTTTATTTATTATTATTAATAAAGAATAGATTAGAATAATATAATGCAATGATAAATTACATAATGTTTGCTTTATTTCTTTGGTTGGCTGTTTTTATAATGGATTATAATCTGCTAACCCAACTACATCTTTGGGAGTAGATACAAGTTTGGGACAGCTATAGGCTCTCTGGAGTCATCTGCCACATGTACTGGCTACAGAGATCATGAATCCTTGGCAGGGGAGGAGATTTATGTGAGTGTGCTGTGTGTATTTTTAGGAGCTTTCTCCAATCTGTGAAATGAAGAAAGGATGTTATAGTGATTCTAAGAGACTCCATCACTGCAGCTGGATATGCTGGATGGTCAGATTGCCTGCTTACAGTTCAGGGTCTCACACCAGCAGGGTCACCTTTCAAACACAGATAGGCCTGGCTTTCCATGACACATCTATCTTGCCATTTAGGCCTAAGCTGAGGTCTAGGAGGAGAAGCCAGCCTGGCAAAGCTCCCAACTTGCCTCACTGCTGTGACAAACTCATCAGCAAACATCTGGCTGAAGACCAAGGCTCTGGCTGGAGCCCTCACACCTGCAGCTTCAGGTTGCATCCAGGAGGACTAGGGGAGCTTTGGAACACGGTTCAAGCAGGGCAGATGTTCATTTGTAAAGTAATGTGCAAGAAGCTTAAGGAGCTGCTGTCTCAGCAGGGAGCTCACTCACTCAGCTGGGTGCCACAACCTCTGCTGAAAGGGCTCAAACTTCTTAAACAGCTCTGAGCTCTTTCTAGCCAGTGCCAGGGCTGGTTCACACTGGCAAGCAGTGCCCCAGCACCACAGGCACAGATTTAAAGGACCAATTCCAAACTCTCTGTGTTTGGATCAGCAGAACTCATCCAACTGGAGCTTGAAGGCATCATCATCCAGCCAAGAACCACAGGCTTGGACTAAAAGTCTTGGGAAAGAAAATGTGAGGTCTGGAGCCTGTTCCTGGAAATTGATGGTGCTCCCCTGAGATTCAGGACTGCCTGTTTGGCTCAGGGAAGCATCCCAATAGCCCTGCACTTGCAGAAGTCACTGGGGTGGGAACTAGGTGATCTTTAAGGTCCCTTCCAGCCCAAGGCTTTCTATGATTCTATTAAATCTATGAAATATCCTTTATTACAGTAATTTCACAATTATA
>VRYO01002772.1:79298601-79317962 GCA_009812075.1 Sialia sialis
GAAAGGATACTGCTTCTTTTACACCCTGTTTTTGAGCCTTTAGAGTATCCTTATCCAAGCTGGTTTCTTTTACGAATGCCTCCTCATAATGCAAAATAGAACGTGACTTCAGACATGGAAGCTTCAAGGAAAACTCCAAAAGCTGCAGTAGAGCTCTCAAAGCCAGGAGCACCAGGAAGGGATCACAGGCAGAGTCCTAGCACACTGCTCACCCAGGACATCCTCCCCTCTGACTGTCAGACCCTTGGCTTTTCTTCCATTTCCACTCACCATCTCTCATCAAAGTGATAAGTGTGAGGCCATGGATCTCAATTAATGTCTGTTAACTGCTTGGATGGGATTTGACAGAATATGAAATGCTATTATTAAATGCACAAAAATAACGAAAGATAGGATGAAGTGCACATATATAGATATATAACTATTATATATGCATATATGTATGTATGTATGCATAATGTTTTTTTCTCAAGAAGCCAGTGAAAAGCTATTGACTTTTATTCCCTTCTGAAATACTTTCTGATTATGTTCAGCCTTGACAATTATTCTACTGCTTGTTATAAGAAACACCAGAGTGTCTCATGTAAGCAATACTCTTCCAGAAAATTATCCTTCTGACATACTGTTATATATATATATATATATGCTTCTTTGTTTAGGCATCCTGCAGATTAATAAAATCAAGAACCAGATGCCTTGAGACAAATTAGCCATTTCCTGTCAATAACATATAACGCAGCACACTTAATTAATAGGAAACACTGGTGCCATGAAATGCTTTGGACTGCCTGTGCTGCTCATCCCCACGGAATCACCATTGGTATTACAGCCCTACAACCACACAGCATTGATCCATAAGGGTGGAAGATTTTATCTAAATAAGAGACATTAACAATCTAAGAGGGTTCTGCGCCAAGAAGATCCATCTGACTTTGAATTTGCTTAGTCACTCTCTCCAATTCATTTTTCTTCTACAGGATTCTCTATATTCACTTATAAAACCAGGTTGTTTTTATGGATGTTTGAATAATGACAGTGCTCTGCAGCTGTTTGGCACTGCTTATGAAATGGCATTCGTGACAGGGAAGATGCCTCTGACAAGATCAAGTGATCACAGAATCATGCAATCATTAAGGTTGGAAAAGACCTCTAAGATGATTAAGTCCACATCAAACTGATCACACTGCTATTAATAGCTTGAGAGAAGAAATATTCTGAAGAAGTTAAAAAAAAAAAAAGCCAACCCCTACTATCATCCTATATTTTTCTTGTGTATTTCCAACTTATCCAAGGGTTGTTTTCTTCTCTAGACTTTGGTTAAAACACTTTGGTGCCCCAGCCTAGTTAGGAACAAATTGGTGAGACTCATTTGCAGCTAGCACAGTTATTTTTGGAAGACCTGTTGCCGTGCCATAGTTAAGCTGCATTAAGTTTTATCATGTTGTTTAACATGCAAAACATGTGCTATCTCCCTCAAATGTTTACCACATACTCTCATTTTTTAAACTTGACATTTGTGAAGTTTTTCAAGAATGACAATAATTCAGGCTGTAAGTGTTAGGTAATTAAGAATTAGTCCCCAAAACCTCATGTTTTGAGTTCTGTGATTTATCGAAGATCTACACTGACAAGGTCAAAACAGAGAAAGAGAAAACATACTGAACATTCCATGACTTCTCAGTGGTTCTGGCTTTATTTTACTCTCAAAATTCGGACTTTCAGCAGTCAACTAACATAAAACTTCTGACAGTTTTTCCAGTTCTTCAGTGCTGTATGAAAAACCATCTTAATCAGCTCAAGCAATAAGTATGAACTGGTCACACAGGACTCTCTCTCCCTATGGCTCCCAGCCTCCACCAAGGAAACAGAAATAACTTCTGCTAGGCTTTCCTCTTTAATACAAAAGTTACAGGGGGAGAAGAGGGAATTCACTAATGATTTGTTAAGACAAGGTGGAAATCCTGAACTGGCCAACTTTAATGGAAACAAAAAAATTCTGTTTCTCAGCCAGAGCTTATGATTCTCATGGAGTGCCCAGCCCATTTCCCCTTCCCTTTGATTTATAGCAAACTGATCCATTCCTCGAAACAGACAGGCTTTTAGCACTCCCCTCACGAAAAAAAGTAAACAACAAAACCAGCCAGTAAAAACAAACAAAAAAATTCTTCTCTTTTAAACAATAGTGACCTTTTCTCAAGAAAATACCAATTTTGATAAAAGTTTATTGTTTCCCCCAGACTTCTGGTGACCAGGAAGGAAAAGGTCAAGTTCCCACTAGAGCATTTTTCATCTGGGCAATTTTGAGAGGACAGAGGGCCCAGCCTGCTGGAGGTGAAGCCCCAAAGGTGACCCTGCCTGCCAGCAATGATCCAGCCCCTGGCCCCAGTGCCCACACCCACCCCCTGATCTGCCACAATGCAGAGCAAACCCAAAACACAACCTCGCCCATGCCACCCTGACAGACACCTCAGAGAGCAGGACAGGTTCTAACAAAGAAAAACACACCTTTTTTTTTTTTTACACAAAACAGAAAGTTCTACTCAGAGCTATCTGGGTCTGTGAGAAAGATTGGATGCTGGGCCAAAAAATAAAAAGCTCCAATCTTTTCCATCTAGCTGAGTAAGTGACAGTCGTGATTAGATGCACACACTTGGGAAATTACAGCATGTGGCAAGGACAGGGTACTGTAATCCTTTCAGAAAGACTTGTGGTCCCAGAAGGGACCCCTCAGACACTCCAGTAACCCCATCCTTCTCCAGCTCTGCTCTGTGAGCCCCCCTTACCCCTCCCCACTCAGGAATCCCCCACTCACTCCCCAGTCCATGCAGAGCCCTGCTATGGAAGCAGCAGCAGCAGCAGGAGATTTCACAGCTCACTGCCCTCAGCCCTGCAGCCTGAACACGAGGAGGAAAAGCAGGGACAAAGATTAGGGTGACTTTGATGGAGCAGGGGGACGTGGATATTGAATTGCAGCAGGATACAGATTAGAGGCAGCAGAATCTGGTTTGGCACAGAAAGTCTGCATCATCTCTTGCCTCTGCGAAGCCACATCTGGCCAAGCTGCTTGTAGACTCTGGTAAGGTTTGCTTATAGCCCACCCTTCCTTTTTCTGTTTGTGGACAGTTAGAAAGTGCAGAGAGCTAAATTATTTGTGGCAAATGGAATTTGAACAGGAAAATGCCTCCTTACATCCCATGGAAAATCAGGTCATGGTGTCTGCCTCAGGAATCTTCTGTTCAACACCTCTGGATCATGCATGAGTTACAAAGTGATGTGCTTTGGCTGATAAGGGAGCCCTTTCTGCTCTTTTGCATCTGTCTTTTTGGGTTCCAAGAGGAAGGAAAGAGCTTAGCAGTGAACTTTATGAAATATCTTCAATTTGTGTATGTGAATTCCCTCACTACAGAACCTACTCACACCAGTCAAATCTCAAGATAAAGAACTTATTCAATCCAACAGGTTGATTTCAAGAGCCCAGTATACAAGACAAAAATGGAAAAAAATCTGTGTATTTGGTGCATGTTTTCATGAGTGGGTGTTCAACTCACTTACAATTAAACTTTCCATTTTAAGGAATATTACAGTAGAGTTTTAATTCAACAGTATCTCCAGAAAAAGATTTATACCTCATACTTCCATATTTATCATGTCAAAGGGTAGAAACAAATGAGCACTGTCACATTCTGACACTGAATAAAATGTCATGAAAGCCAAATGACACTTGTAGAATTTTAAAATTTTTATTCCAGGAGAAGAGAAACTGTTAAATATATTTAAGAAAAAAAGTAAAGCAATGAAACAAAAACAATGAAAGAGAGGATCTTTCTTGCTTTATTACCTCTGTAATGCCAAGCTCTTCTTTTTAACAGCCAGGCAGACAAAGACCTGTCATCCAGTATCTTCACAAATTACAGTCCAACCTGTAAATACAAACAGAGCACTTGATATGATCTTCAGGCATTTCTATTTTCTATTTAATACTGGTTCATGCATTCATGTGCTAATAAAGGTTAAACTAGGTGATCCTTCAAGCAGCCCTCTACACTTTATCTGCCAGAGCTATGAAAGCCAAAGAAAATTGGTGCATTTATATTGTGAAAAGAGAAAGACTCCAAGCATTGTAATGAAGGACGGTATTTCTCCTCGTGTATCATTTCAGCAGCAGTTGTTTACAACAAAAACATTTAGTCAGAACTGGATTTTTATGAGAAATTCTCATGTGTTACTAATCTTCTGCTGACATCAGACTGATTCTCTTGGATCTTTCATTTGCTTCTGGTGAATCACCCTGCTCATAAAACAAATTGCCTTGTCCTGACTTGGATTTCCACCTTGATTTTCAGTATGGCTTCAGGTATAGGCAGCAGTTTACCCTTGAGAAAATTCAGCACAGTCATGCTAGCACAGTCTCCATCTCAAAGTAACACACAACACCATTGTGCAATGAACAAAATTTTTTTAATTTTGGAGGAATTAATTCTAAAACACTTCCAGGATAGAACAGCCTTTTTACCTCAGGCTCCAAAACCAGAACCAGATGCATAATTAAGTACAAGATGGCCCACACAACCCCACATGAGAAGCAAAAAAGTGTTTGTCAAAAATACTTCCTTATCCCCTTTGACTTTCCAGCTTTGACTTCAGTCTTCTTAAGGTATCAGTTTTTCCTACTCTATACTACAAGTGCACAAGTCCCCTTTTAACCCTCTCAGTAGTCTGAAATACATAGCATAATAACCCTTGTGCAGCTCCACAAAGAACTTTTAGGCAAAATAAGCAGCTGACTAAAATCACCTTTTCAGATTTCCCCATCCTTCGAAAGTTAAGAGCACAGTCCTGAGCACGAGTGGTTGGTTTGGCTGAGAACTGGCAGATTTGGGTTACAAGATAAGGAAAAGCTGTAATGAAAACCTTTGTAATACAGGCAAAAAAGATTGCCCCATGAATAAAGCCAAAGAAACACATAGATGGAGAGGCTGGGTTTAGCAAAATTGCTTCCAGGGTTTCACCCAGTAGGTGAGATAAACATGAACAGGCAAATCTTGATGCATCCACTCCACTCATCAGGCTAGAGAACAAATTATCATTACGGAATAAATGGCATTCTCCTTTGGGCAGAGCTGATAAACAGCAATCTAGAGAGAAAGTAAAAAAAAAGCACGAATGTCCTTTGCAAAGGAATTACAATAAAAACCCCATGTGTTACTATAATGTTTCATGATCACACAGGATGAGCCAACACCAATTAAAGGCCAAACTCTGCTCTGAAAGTACAAGCTCATCTCCCATTTACAGCAGCAATGATAGAAGAGGCAAATTTTGGCCATGACCTCGTCTTTTATTAACATCCTAGATGCCAGAAGGCAGATTTTCAAAGGCATTTTTCGAGGTAAAATTGCATATGGGCCCATTGACACAAATACAGGGATTTGCAGAAAATCCTCACAGGATGCCTGAAGTGGCTTTTTAAATTTTTAATCACAAACAAATGAGTCATGTTAGAAAGAGTACACAGAAAGAGAACTATTACCATCACCACCAGCACTGATTGTTTTTAAAAAATAAATTAAGCTTGCCAATTCTAGCACTTGAAGTTTCTTTTCTCTGTTATTTGTATGCACACACACAGTCTGACAAAGCACTCCCAAAATTATAACATATATTTTTTAAAAAATGTATAAAAACTGTGCACATTTTTACAAAAAAACACTATGGTGCAGCAAAATTCTTTCATTATTTTCCCATCTTTTCATTTTAATCTGATAAGCATACACATAAAGCCCTTGTCTCAATATTTTTTTATAATCAAGTGGAATCTGATTTTTTTCCAACATAGTGATTCTGAACTACTTCCTTCCTTTTCCAAAGGCATTTATTGACTTGAGTTGATCTTTACATTTGAAATGGAGCAACTGAAATTGGAATTGAGGAAAATATTTCATTTCCTTAGATCAAGAGATCCTTAGGACTTTCCAGATATGCTGTAATTCTTTTGGGAGAACAACGTTAGCTTTTCTTACTAACTCAAGGCAGGTCATTCCCTGTATGGCAGTCTAGTCAGTGCTTCTTCAGCCTAAAAAAAACAGCTCATCTTTTAAAATATTGAGTTATGCTTTTTAAACAATGTGTTTTGTCACACCGTGCTGCTTTTTGTGGTTTGTTTTTTTTTTTTTCTGAAATGTCTTCCTTGAATATTTGTAACATAAGTTGGTGAAACGTAGATTATCTAAATGTCTACAATTGTTTGCATCATCCTTCTCCATTTACTGTATTCTACAGTCCTCGAGATTCTGGATTTGACAGCAGTGCCACCATCCAAGGCACTTACACAAAAAACCAAACACCATGGCTACAGCAAGATCTTGAGCTCAGGTGCTAGAGGGTTTCTGCATTTCACAGTTATTGTTCTTTGGTTTCAGGTGGTGCCTACAGTTCTCAACAGCAAACTGACCCCTCCTAGGTACCAGGGGATGTGTAATGGAAACTGAAAGGGAAGATGAAAATAATAACTTGTTGACTGGTCTTTTTCCCCCAGCTATCATTTCTGCCCTCACCCATACCTTCATTTACGTTTCCAAGTTAATGTTTTAATTTTGACCAAGCTTATGCTGAAATTCAACACAAAGCTGTTTAAAATACTCAGGGTCCAATCTAACTCCTATCCAAGCAGATGGAAAGAAAGATGGATTTTATTTCTTTACTTCAGAATAGAAAAAATATTCCTGTATTTCTGCTAAGACAAAGGCCAGTGCAGGACATCAAACAGCTAGATTCCATCATGTCAGAAGTATTTCCACATGTGTCTTAAAAATGTGAGATACAGATGAAAACAAAAGCCTTTTTCCCAAGCAACAGCACCAGTCTCATCCCAAGCTCCTCCTCACTCCTTCCGGAGCTGGGACAATTGCTCAAAGTCTTGTCCACATTTTTTTCTATTTACTTTGCTTATATTTATTGCCTAATTTATACTGGCAATGAAGCCAGCCAAGTCATTCCTTTTTGTCTTGAGGAGAACAAGGTGGATACTTTTTTGTAAATCATGTTTACAGACACAGTATTCATAGTCCTAGAGATGAACTGGAAAGTCTACGGTAAGGACTGAGCAGCTGTTCTTAAACAAAGTTGCTTGATTTTATTGATGGTGCTTTATTTTTCCTTTCTCTCTCCTCTCTTGCTGTCTCTGTCACCAGTATCAACCACTTTCACCCCGACATCACACTGTAATTTAAGAAAGTTCTTGTTCTCTGGTTTAAGAAACTATTTTAAGGACCTCCATTAACTCAAATACATCTTCAAGTCTTTGTGCTGTAGCTATTGAGGCAAGTAGGAGTCTCAAAACATCTGTGAAAAGTATTTATTGAAAATTTTACACCTAAAAAGACCAGCTAAGAAATCCTTCTACAGGCTTTGATTCCATGAAGCAGCCATGGTCTTCCTCCAAAACCAGATAGACAAAAAAAGAAAAGCCATTAAGGAAAATAAAAAAACATAATACAGAAAATACTACCCTGAAGCAGAGTTCACATCTCAAGAAAGAAGAAACTCAAGGACTGCATAACATCTGCTAGGACGTTTGCTGCAGACATTGACGTAATGCCTACATCTCTAGTAGACACTAAATGTCTACTACATGTAAACATACATCTCTGGTGAGATAAAGGATGGTAGTGCAGAGCTCAAGAGAGAAACAGGGCAGCACCTGAGCCCTTTGTTTTAAGCACAGTCATCATCTAACCATTAAGGCTGGAAAAGACCTCTAAGATCACTGAGTCCAACCATCCAGCTGAATGGTACAGGAGAGGTGTCTTTTGAGATACAGCAGCTGTTGGTGTCCTCTTGCATGAAAAACATTACCCTGTCATATGCCATGAGTTTGCAAACCACTTATCCCTGCATGTGAAGAATAATGTGGAGCCAGACTCATGTGAAGTAGGAGCGAGAAGCCCACAGGACAAGCATTCCTCTACCGTGACCTCCCTGCATCATCAGAACAGCTTCTGCTGGCTCCCAACCCAAAAGACAGGACCCAGGAAAGGGACAGAAGAGGTGGGAAGCAGGACCATGAGGAAGCTTGGCTCCCACAGCAAATCAAAGCATCGAGGGACACCAAGGACAGGAGACCAGGGAGGCCAGAGCCCCCTCCTCCTTTGCTGAAGGAAATCCAGTGTTCACATCTGCAGCACAGTATTCCCTGGGCTCCCACTGCAACAGAGCAACCTTTGCTCTGCCCCCTGCACAGCTCTGCAAAGCCTCATCTGAAACAGTTAAGTAGAAGGAAATGTAATTTTAAGTTCTATCTGTAACTCACACTGAGCTATTATAAAAGGAGGAACATTACCCATATTATAAATGTTACATGAGTAAACGAGGAATATGAATGAGTGAGAGCTATTCATCTCAATGAGCACTTCTCTCCTGGAGAGTGTTACAAAGCCACAGGATGTCCTCAAGTTTCAAAATTTGCATTCCCACCTTCGAGTTAGATGAAAAACTTGCAAAAGCATATGTATCTAGATAGCTCCTTAATGACCCTGCCTCTCAGGGGAATCTTGTGCATTGAATATTCAGGAGAAAGACGGCACTAGGTAGTACCACGAACGCTTACCAATAATGATTGCTATTTAAACAGCCGTTTTCTCCTGAAGAAAAAAAAGCTTTGCTAGGCACATACTATCAACCCTCTGAATGAGGAAAAGGGAAAGATCTTCCAAAGATGTAGATGGGGAGCAGTGGGGTAGCAATAGCAACCAAAACAATTTCCATTGCCTAAGGCTGTGTCTGTATTGCAATTAAAAGATATATGGGGAGATAAATGCTTAGTTCTGAGGACATGATGCCACATTATTTAAAAAAACAGGGAGGGTGGAGAGTGGGGATGCATTCAGGCATGGTCTAGTCTGATCTGATATGCTAGATTAGTGATAGGAGCTCTGGTCTCCATCCAGGAGGAGCTGAGCTCTGAGGCCACTCTGTACCACGAACCAAATGACTTTATTGCAAGCAACTGGAAGAGCTGGTTCAAAATGCATTCCAGATCTGAATAAAACCACTAATGCAAATGTGCACTTCTTCATCCTGTTCCTCAATACCTTTGAAAACACTGAAATAAGTCATGCACAAGAGTACAACTCAAGGAGAAGGAAGATTGCACATCATTTCTCTTTTGCCCAAGCTTCTATGCCTTTCATGTTGCTTTGATAGTAAAGTGAATGAAAGTCTGAAGAACTATTCAACTAAACTACACTCCATTGCCTGGTTCTAAATAAAGAAATTTCAAGCTTTTCTACTTTACCTATTATGCTATTCCAAGAAAGAAAGATTTCTATAATTTTCAAGGTTTGTTGGGACTTTTTCCTCTGCATTAATGAGATTTGTTTTCCTCTGAGAATTCAGCACTTTTCTCACGATTACCATTCCACCTCCAGTTTCTTTAACACACCTGTTTTGCACAGCAAACAAGAACAAGCTGGTTTTCTTAGATGGTTTTGTTAGGTGGTGTCTTCCCCATGAGATGCTGCCACTGCAGTGCTGAGCACTTTTTACAGCAACACCAAACTCTTCTTTTATGAACCTTCAGTGCCAAAGCTGCTTTTTGATTTTGCTGCACCAGAATTCCATTCAGCAGAATTCATTGCTGCACCAGAAGCATCCTTCCTGCAGAATTAACAGGGATACGTTTGTGCCAGTACAGGGACTGTAATGAAAGTGAGCTGAATTGCAGCTTCTCTCTTTCTCCTAGGTTGTCTGTGAGGGCAGGTGCTTCATTTAGCATATTTCTAAAACTGGAAATTATTTTTTTAAAAAAGAAAAACACACAAAAAACCTGACTACTCCTTTTCCTGTTCTGTGCTAAAAGAAACACCATTTCTTTCAGGTACAGGGGAGATAAATGACAGCTTTAAACCAAAGTGACCTGTTTCAGCCGAATCACAGCAATTTCACAACTATAAGGTGCACCCTTTTGACTAAAATTTTGGTCAGAACCCAGAAGTGCGCCTTATAATCCGGTGCGCCTTATATGTGGACAAAGTT
Organism: Sialia sialis; assembly: GCA_009812075.1. Taxonomy (NCBI): domain Eukaryota; kingdom Metazoa; phylum Chordata; class Aves; order Passeriformes; family Turdidae; genus Sialia; species Sialia sialis. The sequence goes on from VRYO01002772.1 coordinate 79,308,634, forward strand.
CGGGAATTTGCCAACCGGGAAGTGTGAGCCGTGGCAGCCGGCGCCAGGCAGGAGTTCAGGGGCCCACGGCACAGGGAGGGTGCCTGGGGCTGCGTTTAAAAGCTACACCAATCCGTGAAAAATGTTTGCAAATTGAGCACCCGCCAGTAAATCCCGTGATTGCACGATTCTGTTACTAATTCATTACTTTGTTGCGCACAGATCCTCCCTGCAAAAAAAAAAGTGTGCCTTATAGCCCAGTGTGCCTTATAGTTGTGAAATTACTGTAATTTGGGTGTGGGGGTTTTTTTGTGTTTTTTTTTTCCTGAAACTTCTCTCCTGCCCTTCCACATGCCCAGACTGGAGAGCAGGCAGTGGGTACAGAAACTCCTCCCTGCCAGGATGTCAAACCACAAGCAGACACCTCTGGGGATGAGCACAGGGCAGGAAACCAGCCCAGTGAAAGCTGCTTATGAACCAGACCCACATCATGGGTGCCCTCATTCTCCCTGGGGCTGCCCCTTATACAGGCAGCCAGCAGCTCCTCAGTGGTTCTTCCCTTTCCAAAAACACTGTGGCCTCAACCTCGATCCCCTGCTTTAGCTCTTTCCCCCTGGGCTGGAGACATAACCCTATCCTGGTTTTGGAATCAAACCACTTGTCTAACAGGTCTCCCAAGATCTGGGCACCATCACAAGATGCCCAAATCACCCAAGTTTCCACACCTGGCTGGGTTAAGAAGTTAGATGGAGAGCAGAGCAGCATTTTCATCTGGGAGCCCAAGGAAGGGACACAATTGGTCCCACTGTGAAAGCAGAAAAGGATTCACACTGCCCTGTAACCAGATCTTTCTGTGACGTCAGCCTGAACTTTGTGAAGAAGTGGGGAACATCTCCACTGCCTTCACATGATCCCGCCTCAGGATCTTAGACCCAACTTTATTATGCTTTAAAAAAAATTTGTTTTATAGGATTGGTCTGTTCCTGCTCCTTGGTGATGTTCATGACAGCAACACAGCAGAAATACAGCACATGCCCTTAATTTAGTCCCTGTAAAGCTCTCCTGTTACTTCTTAATGCAATCAATTACTGAGTAATCTGAACTGTGCCCACAAAATGAGCATAAATTGGTATCGAAGCTAGGACAATGCTAGTGGTGGTGTTAATTCCCAGCCATCTATTGTAATTCACTATTCATTGGAGAGGTTTCTCTCCTGGTAAATTTTAGCAGCTCTTTATACAAATGACTGTTTTCCTTTGATGTGGAGCAACAGGGAATATCTATTTAGCGCTAAAATTACACAAAACATACTATGCATATATGTACACAAGCAGAACTGAGCAAAGAGTATTTATAGAAATTCCAGACTCATTTGCTTTGGTGGATAAATACTGTATTTAGGCAAAGTCCATTTACAAAAATATATGACACATCTATATATATGTGTGCATATATATATATATATATATATATATATATATACACACACAGCCTTTCAGTACAGAAATGACAAGCAGCAAGGGGGGTGATGTGCATTATCCCAGAGCCCTGCCCTGCTGCTCGCTCCGTGCTGCTGATGCTGGGGAGGGTCCACAGCCACGCTCCCTCTTCCTCTCGCCCTCTCCAGTCTTCTCCTTCTCACACTGCCGCAGAGCTTTCCAAATGAAGAAGCTGTTTCCATGACACCAAACCCTTAATTTGAAGCATACATATAAACAGCCTATGATTGTGATCACAATGCACCATTTCTTATTTATTTTATTCTTTTTTTTTTTTGGTTCTGCTTTGGAAAGAGACAGGCAGTTCTTATGAAATACAACATAAAAATCACTGGTTGTAAACTGCAAGCAGTTTCACCTTTAGTGTTTTACAAATACCTTGATTTCTGTATTAAATTTCTTGTCATTTTTAATAAAACTAAGAAGCAAAGCAGTTGACTAATCAGAGTGCTTTGTGTTTACGCTTTGTACTTGTAGCCAGACACATCCCTGTAGGGCTTTATTCTTTTGGTGAGGTTTTAGCTTAGTGCATCCTTTCCCCTCACTACTTACTTTTCCTCAAAAGCTATTTTTGGTCACTCTCGTCTCCAGAACAGTGTTTATAGCCTTCTATCATGGCAAACTTACAATGATATACTACAAATGTAAGTATTCTTTCTTTTTAAATTTATTTTTCTTATCTATTTATCAAAAAGATAAATAAAAGAGCATTCTTCTTGCATTAAAAATTCTGTAAGAAAATATGTGTCACATTAAGAAAGACATAATCTTAAATTTACATTGAATTTATATACCATTAGTGGAACACATCCCATCAGCAAACATTTTATTTTTTTAATTCCTTAATTTTATCCTCTTAATCAAAAGATCAAGATTTATTTCTCCTTCTAAAGAGAAACTTCAATCAAAATATTCTCCAGTTAAAACACTTTAAATTTGTTTGATTCCCAGTGAAATGGAATCAGAAGCTAAAGATGGCAGGAAGATGAAAGTTTTGTGCATCCACAGCATCCCCTCTCTCACCCAACTACTGCTACCAATGAACTGCAGTGGCAGGAGCACTGTGCAATAGCAGTTAAGTTTTATTCATATCCTGAGCTTTATGAACAAGTCTGAGACGCCTACAGCGTGTACACCCACACACCTGCTAAGGCAATTTTCAGGCAGGGAGCACAAGCATTTGCTGAGTGCCTGATTCCCCTTTGCTCCACACCTGCAAGGCAGCTGCCCAGGGGATGTGGTGTCCTCAGCTCCCTTCTCAAACACTGCAGCTCCTGCCCCACTGCTGCAGGCAGGAATTACAGGCAGGTAGGGATTACAGTCAGGGATCACAGGCAGGGATCACAGGTAGGGATTACAGGTAGAGATTACAGGTAGGAATTACAGGCAGGAATTACAGGTAGGGATTACAGGCAGGGATCACAGGTAGGGATTACAGGTAGATACTACAGACAGGGATTACAGGTAGGAATTACAGGTAGGGATTACAGGCAGGGATTCCATCATAGCTGCAATTCTCGTGCCATTCCCTGAGCGTGCAGGGGATGCCGGAATGTGGAATGTTTCCATCTGGCCATCACTGCTATGTTCCCTGTGGAGAGCAGCTTGTACCTTTGGGCCAGATGTTTCACTGTCCTGAAAGACAGGAAGCAACAAACAGCCAAAACGACGTTGGGAGCAGCTCCTCAGTATGGAGGCCTGGAAACCAATCCCAAAATCAACACACCAAACACAGCGCTAAATATACACAAGGGATTTGATATGACAGAAAAATCAGCACCGTCCCTTTTCCTGCTCCCAGATTATCCAGAAATTCCTGCACAAAAAGGAAAGGAGAAAATTCCATGGCTTTATAGGATGAGTCAACCACTGATATACTTGCAAGAGTGATATATTAAGGTAAAGACTGCAGGGGAATTTCAGAATTGGAGCAAGAAATCTTTTTATTGATATCTTTCCCCCATCCATAGAGGCTTTGTTATGATATAGACTTTTCCCCAAAAGTAGCCTGTTCCAAAGGCCAGGGAAGGCAGAAGGACTGAGTTGAAGGGGATAAGACTTCCAGGTGACCACAGGAGGTCATGCCTGGGATTCTCCCTCCTTCTGTGTGGTATTTCAGCCAGGCAGGATCTCCCCACCACATCAGACCACACAAGAGCCAGGCTCAAACCTGTTCCATGCAGGTTTCCTCTGCAGACCTCAAGCAAGTTTTTCAGTCATCTGTCAGGGAGGAGCAGCAGCAGGGCCACACGTCACAGAGACAGGTTGAAGACAAATACATGAGAGCACACGTGAGGCTGCAGCAGCAGGTACTAACAGAGATGAAAAATCCTGAGAGAAGAACTGGTCTGGGGTTTGCAGCATCCCCATCCCTGCCTTACAAAAGGCTTCCTTACCTTCAGGAAATCCTCGTGCAACAAGAGAGCATCCAGCCTGGAAGGTGAAGTGTGATCTAAGGTCTGTTGAGGGCTCTGGACATCAAGGCTTGTGCTCACAGCTTTTTCATCGCCTGTGGAGAGCCCGGCAGACTCCAAAAACAATTAGGAATGTGACAAGGAAATGAGATAATGATGCATTTTAAAGTCAGTTACAGGAGAGATATGGGGTTCCTAAGGAAGGACAAAGCAACTTACTGGATCACACTGACAGGGTGACACCAGAGACAAGTGATTTGAACAGAAGGAAAGTTTTTCAATTGTACTGTAGGGTTTATACCATCAGGATGCTGCTGTTCTGTGAGTTATTCTGAGAGCTCTTCATGCATCTCTATCTTTTAGTTGAATTTTTTTTTCTCTTTAATAAACTTGCTTATTCAGTCTCACTATCACACCAAAAGACTAATTTGGATTTAATTTATCTTTTTCTATGTACTTCCCATAGCCATTGCTTCTTTTACTTTTCCTCCCCTATCTGCCAGTCTTTTTTATTCTCTGTCTTTTGTGTGAGCCTTGTAGGGCAAGGATCATACCTACTTCTATTTTTGGAAACCACCTACAGGGACTAAATTATGGTAATTATGTCCAGCAGAATTAGATTGTAGTGACTGCCAGACATGCAATAGCCACTGTCAGAGATCCCCAGAACAAGATCATCTGGTTTTGCCCTCAAGTAAGACAGAAACAAGGAAGATGCCCCACCAAAATGAGTATTATGAGAGGGCCTCTAATCTCTGGAAAAGCACATGGTGAATGCTGCCTACAGCCAGGGAATCATGGAGAGAGCCAGGCATTTGAGCTTTACTACAGAAAGGATATAATAACATTAGCGACTGCTGAATTTAAAATTGAATTCTACTGAAGTTCCCATTTGAATCTACACTTATTCCCTTGCTCAAGGCTTTGAGGGTGGGTAAAAGGGTAGGAAAAAAAACTTTGAATGCAATCTTCATTTTACACATTTCTCATATTTAAAATGTTTCAAAATTATTAATGTCCTACACTTGCCCTCAGTGGTGGCTTATCTAATACTACTCTGTGAAAACTTTGGAATTATGAAAATAGTATTTTCCATATAATTCAGCTAAAATCTGATTATTTATGTAGCAGAAAAGAACAGTCAAATATTTTAACATCAAATTAAGTGTGTGGCATAGACCTCCCAGAGGAAAAGAAATAGACTCGTGTGGAGGTGCTTGGTTTAGTAGCTCTAAGGTGAAAGAGGCCAGTGCTGATGCAGCTGCCCTTTTACTCAGACACTTGGGTCTACGTTGGTGTGATGCTCTAGAGGTAAGGTGGTCTAAGGAGACGAGGTGCAGGCTGGGTTTCCCTAGCTTGTTCTTAATTGCTTTGAGCACTTTTCCTCTTCTGGTGCCTCTGTCAGTGTTCAAAGGTGGCCTGTGAGGAGGAAATAAATGATCTTTGTACCCTTGCTGCTTCTTGGTGTATTAGGGGTATCTGCAGGAGCTGGGAGGCTTGTTTGGGTTTTGCTGGCTTTTTCTATGAAGAATGCAGGTTCTTTGTCTTGTTTGAGGGGCAGTCATTGGTAACCAGAGCCATGAAAATTCTGCTGACTCTCTGGAGTCAGGAGTTTCCACAGCTCCAAAGAAGACTGGCACCTGGCACCCAGAGCAGGTCTGGGTGTCCGCATGTATGAAAAACAGGTTGTTCAAAATGTGGTTCATCTTTTTGTCTAAGTGGTGTAACCATGTGTATGTTAATGTGGATTACCATATCCATATTCATCTTCCTGTAAAAAGTATAAACCGCAGAGCTTCACAGACTTTTACTACAATGGGTTTGTTTCTGTGGGCTCTCTTCCAGGTGGATATTCCTGATTTAATGAGCTTGTATCCATGAAAAGGCACTCTTTTTTTTCCAGTAACAAACCACCCTGCCAGTGTACAAGTAAACCAGAATACTCCAAATATTTTTCTCCATGCTGGCAATGATGACACACAGGTGATATGATTGATGAAGCATCAGGAGAGCAGGAGGGAATAGACATTTTGGGCATATGCCAGATCTTCCTTTAGGCTGTTACATTGTGAGCCTGCCTTAGGGCAGTTCTATTTCTTCTCCAGCAGCACATCATCTCAGAGCAGCAGAGTTCCTCCTCTGTGCCACTCTCTGAAGGAGCTCAGGGCGGAGCAGTAACCACCTGGAATCATCCCTGATAAAAGGAGCTGACAATATCTCCCTAAATCCTGAAAGATTCTAAATAGATATCAGAACAGATGGGAAGATGCATCCCTTCTTTAAATCAGAATTTACATTTTCTTGCAGTCATATTGCAAATGTTTTGTTGCAACCAACCCTTTTGGGATTTCTGTGATGACTGAAATAAAAAGAGAGGATTTCAGGCAACACCTGACTTTGAATTCAGGGGCCTAAGCCCTGTAGTCTCCAAAAGGTGAATTCCCCTCTGAATCTGTGACTGATTGCAGGTATTAACATCTCCTCAACCACATAAATAGCCTCGAGTAAGGAAGGATTTTAGAACATTAACCTCTGTAATTAGTCTCCTGTATCACCTCCTTTAAAGGACATATGGTGAGAAGGAGGCAATAAAGACATTCAAAGAAATTACAGTAATCTCACGACTATAAGGCACACCCTTTTGACTAAAATTTTTATCCAAATGCGGAAGTGCACCTTATAATCCAGTGTGCCTTATATATGGACAAAGTTTGGAAAGTTGCCAACCCGGAAGTGCGAGCCAAGCCGCGCACTGTGAGAGCCGCGAGAGCCGCAGCAGCCAGTGCCAGGGGCGGGTAGGAGTTCCAGGGCCCACAGCACGGGGAGGGCACCTGCGTTTAAAGGCTATGCCAATCTGTGAAAAATGTTTGCAAATTGAGCACCTGCCAGTAAACCCTGCGATCGTGCAATTCCGTTACTAATTCGTTACTTTGTTGAACATGGACTTTAGCTGGGCAGGGAGTGGGAGGTGGTAAAAGTGCGCCTTATAGTCCGGTGCACCTTATATATGGACAAAGTTTGGAGATTTGCCGACATCCTGGAAGTGCGCCTTATAATCCAGTAAGCCTTATAGTTGTGAAATTACTTTAATCCTTCTTCCTATACTTTTTTCTTGTTTCCTCAGGCTGGCCCTATGGAGGAGAGAAATTTCTCCCTGTGCCTAAGGTTCAGCCTTTGGACATCTACTCTTTTCCTTCTTTTAAGGAGAAGCCAGTTTTGTGCATGTGTGTAAAGTGTTGTAGATGTTTCTCTCAAGATCCCTTGGCTGAAATGACCCCCCAGTATTTTCTTTTCATATTCCAATGGGCTTTCACAATACATCTGGCAAAGCAATATGTACAGCCAAGCAGTTTGGATAGCTCACCCAGCATCCCACTGCTCATCACTGGCACAGGGAAGTCACCATGATATGTACAAGATACCTATCAACAAAGATTTTTACCTTATTTGTTACTGCCAGGATTGGTGAGTAGTTTGGAGGAAAGCAGCCACGGCTGCAGAGTTCAATTAAAACTCCCTCATTTAATCACAACCTTTTACCAATCACAGATTTCTGAATCACTCCATTCTCTCTGTCTTAATCCATCTTCTGGCCTCACATCACCCCAGCTAAAAAAAGCCTGTACTGGATTTGAACAACACATATAAGCAACCCACACATCTTGCCTAACACCATGATTTGCACATAGGGATAAGGAGCTGAAAGAAACATGAGATGCAATTGATAAGACAGCAGCACCATCCCTGCACTGTGCACACAAACTTCACAAACTCCCATTGGAAAAGGAATCCCTGAGATGCCATCGTGTGGGGAACCACAGCTCAGGCTCTGTAAGAAAGCAGTGGGAAAACCTGCTGTCTTCTGGGAGCTGACAGTGTCACTGTCACAGAGCTATTGAATGAATGAGCAGCACCAAGTGCCTTTTCACACAATGAAACCATATCTCTTTTTAATTGGAAAAAAGGTTGGCTGCGGCTATTTATATATGTATTTCCTATGGAAATTTTAATATCAAAAGACCAGATAAAGATATCTGTAGATGCTGACAGACCTCTGACCATAGCACCCTAAACTCTTGCATTATAGCAACTTGCTTAGAAGTTTGTACACCTACAGAATTTCAGTCCTAGCTCTGTTCTTGCTACTGCTATATTCCACTTTTAAAAGGAAACCCATCAATTATCTGGGTAGTGAAGGAGTGAAGGATAAACTTGAACAAGTTACATGAATATTTTAATTAAAGCACATCTTGACAGAAGATCAAGAAGAGAATAGTAAGTTAACATCCATAAAAAATGTGTTGAGACAGCTCTGATATATTTTGCAGTTGTAGAAAAGGTAATTGGATGAAATGAAGGAGAAACAAATTCAATGTGATAAATGTAATAGATATTTATTGCTACAAAGGATTAGCTAGAATTACCTTCAAGCACAGGCTTGATGCTAGATATGATAATTTGATAGGAAGAAACTGCCTTTCGTTTTCATATTATATCAACTTCTTTTATTATGACGTATCATAAAGGGGAGAAAAAATCACATTATGGATTTGCTGACCTGTGGGATAACCTTGAAATTGTGCCACTGAATTTCCACATCTTTTTTTCAGACCTCCAGTACAGAACCAAAATAGTATTGAAAGTACACGGAAGATTAGAATAGGAGTAAATACAGAGTGTGACCTTTTCTTGACACAGAGAAAATTCCTGCCCACCTCCACTCACTGAGAGTCAAGGCACAAGTGAAAGTGCCTAAAGGGACAAGAAAAAAATCTTACCCAGGAAGGTAACAAAACTTTCTCAGCTGTGAGCATTCCTTATGGAAGGAGAAAATGTTATTTAAAATTATCTCTCCATATATCCTGTGTGTATGCAAGTAGGGGCAATTTATTCTTTCCACATCTGGACTGGTTCCATGTCACAGGATGTGATGAGGCACATGGATTTTGCCTTACCATTAATGACTCACGTGCCACCCACAGTAAACTAAGCAGAGGGGTGGCACAGTGACTACAAATACAGAACAAATGCGTGGTTGTTTATCATTTCCTTCTTCTTGTAACTATCCTCTTCTGTTTTCTTTCAAGAAAAGAAACCAAACCTAAGTCGCAGTTTTGCCGGAACAAAGAGTGCTATCGATAAGTGTTGCAAACAAGGAGTGTTATAAACAAGTGTTACAAAGAGTTGAGAACTATTTTATCTGCAAAACAGACATGCTGACATCTATAGCATTACAGAGCAAATGGATTATTTCTAGACTGCAAGTTGTGTAGAGGTGGGACCTATGTCTGTAAGACTGCTCCTAGCACAGTAGTGTTGCTACTAAAATGTTAATAACAAATTACAGTAATTTCACAATTACAAGCTGCACCTGATTAAAAGTTGCACCTCCCGGTAGCCGAGTAGACCACGGGATTTGTCCATATATAAGCCGCAC
>VRYO01002772.1:79318250-79345536 GCA_009812075.1 Sialia sialis
CACCTGAATATAAGCCGCACTACTGGGGTAGGCGAGATTCTTCAATGAAAAGGGTGCGGCTTATAATCGTGAAATTACTGTATACACATAGCTTGAAGGGTGGGATCGTTTGCTTAAACTCAAAAAACCCCAGTGAACAAGTGCATGACACCATCAGACACGCTCACTCCAAATGGTTCTAACTCAGTATTGAAATTTCTGCATTATCCATCACATCCATGGGATTTTAATATAATTATTTCAGAACATTGCTCAGCTCTTGTCTGCTCTTGGAAATATTCCAAAATAGGTACAGTTATTCTGAGAGGGTTTATTTCAATGTAAATCCCAAAGCGGATCCTCTTATTCCAAAATAAGAGTTCTTATTTCCAATTTAATTTAATCTAGTTCTAAAATATCCTCCTGGGATCTTATTCTGGAATAGTTATTTTGGTACATTTCCACATGTAGGCAAGACCAAAGTCAGGGATTGGAGGCTGGAGCTTGTTGAAGAGAAAACTCTGATTCCACTTGAAAAAAATCCAAACCAATAAGCTTCAGAAGTCCATCCCTTTCAGAAATGAAAACCTTTATACAAAAAGGGTAGAGTTCCTGTTTCAAGAATAGCAGTTTTTTACCTCTGCATGTGTAGATACCAATTAATGTTTCATCAAAGGAGTCACTCACAGAGCTCCTCCACCCCTTTTTTTTATCTAAACACATACTGTCAAAGCAAAAGAGCAAAAAATAAGTCAGAAACTAAACCAAGAAAATAATCTAGCTCAGGCAGCCTTCTGATCCTGAGAAAAGGGAAATGTAAAAACCTCCACTAGCTCAGCCAAACATTTCCATCAGTTTTTAATTTTACACAGAATGTGTTTGTATGCTGAATGCTAGGCTGTACACAAAACCTGCAGTAGGCAAGGCTTAAGAGTAGTACAATGAAGTAATGAACCTATGTAGGGAAAAAAAGGATATTTGTTGCTTCTGAAAATCAACAATACCTTTTACAACACCAAACTTCCTAAACTTTCTAGAGCCTAAAGTTTCTAAAATTTCTAGGACACCAAAGGGGACTTGGAGGAGATCTCAGTTTCCTTTACCTCAAAGGAACTTCAGGAAGTAGAATCATAGAATGGTTTGGATTGGAAGAGACCTTAACAATCATCTAGAATCTATGACTTAACAACTTCCTTGCTGGGAATAACAGCAGAGATGGTGGAAGAGGGAGTGCTTCATGTCAGAGTGGTTAAAGTCATTAGAACACAGCAAACATGGGGGCCCATCTAGGACTCAGCAGCTTCCTCTCCATGCTTTGGTTTCACCGACCACTCGATAGTATTTTCAAGCTGAAACAAATTCCGATATTAGCAGATACTGACAAAAGGCTGTTACGTAGGGCGTCTGCCTCTGAGTGTATGTGGGCACAAACAGAACCAAAAAAAATAAATCAAAAGAACTCCCTAATACACTTAATGTAGATATTTGATCCAAGCAAGTTGTTTTCATTACATTTGTCCCACAATTCTTAGTAAGACATGTGCATATCCTTCGCAGATTTTGAAGACTGTCAACAACACACCTTTTTTCCTCATTTTCTACTCACCAGCCTAACAAGCGAATTCAAGGCTTTCTTATTTTCTTTAGAGTGACCATGCACATATTATATGCAGCAGCATTTGCCAACACTGCCACGAGCATCCCGCAGAGCCAGAGCACATCAGCTCTGTCTCACATGCCATGGACACCTTTGAAATCTCTCCAGGTGGTAGTGACATGTGAACCCCTGTGCTCATGGCTGTGCTCTACTCTGGGACTGCCCAAAACCCACTCCAGCCCAGTGGCTCTGCAAGGCTGCCAAGGCAGCAGTCATGTCCTTGTGAGAAGCTGTCTCAGCAGCCCACCTTTGTTGCTGTAGAGGCAGGTGCATCCCACAAAAGGTACAGTAATTTCACGATTATAAGCTGCACCTGATTATAAGCCGCACCTCCCGGTAGCCGGGTAGACCACGGGATTTGTCCATATATAAGCCGCACCTGAATATAAGCCGCACTACTGGGGTAGGCTGGATTCTTCCATGAAAAATGTGCGGCTTATAATCGTGAAATTACTGTACACTGTATTTCAGGAGACTAATATCTGTTGATTACAACAACTGGCTGTCTTTTATACCCTCTGCACAGTTTACACTTTCTTCATTGGTCACAATTAGTCAACATAACAATCACTGGCGGATAATTCTCCACCCCTATTCTTCCCAGGAACTTTCTAAAATATTTTCCACAGCTGTGGGATTTTTTTTCCTGGATATCTTCTTTTTCTCCTTCTTCGCCTGTTGGTCTCCATGCCAACAGTTTTGGTCAGAGAACAAACAAGCCCAAAACAAACCTCATTTATTAACCCTCTCTAACCCACAGATCAGCTGTGGGTCCTACTTTACACCTTCACAGTCCTGGGCCACATTTCACGGGCAGCCAAGACTTCTGAGTCAGGGAAGGAGTCTCCTGTTTAAACAATGTTGATTTGGCAAGCCAAATATGTGTAAAGGAAAGGAATACAAAAAGTAGCTCCATGTCCCTTTCTTGTCCTCAAAAACACACCAATGACACCCAGAGCAGCAATGCTTCAGGCCCACAATGGTAACACATCCATGGTTTTGGTTCTCCCTCTCCCATAGGTTTGTTTAGCCCTTCTTTCTCCCAGTGCAGAGCAAGAACCAGGGTCATCCTGTCCCACATGATGCTGAGCTGTGTTTCACAGCCACAAGAGAGAGCTCAGCGTGTCCTGAGCTGTACAGAGCAGCTGTGTTTGAGATGGGAACCATAGAGTGAGAAACGGCAACAAATCTGTGGATTGCCCCTCAAGTCCCACACTACCCCTTCTGATCAATCCCTTCCTCTGGATGTCACCAGCCCTCCTTGCACCTCGGTGACATCCCCACTAAAGCTGGGAGGGATACCAAGAGCCACAAAGTGAGCAAATATCCCCATCTAGTGTCCCTGAGTGCTGCTGAGTACATCCCGCTCTTTTCCATCTCTTTTATCCTTTTCCAGTCATTCTGATTCTTAGTGAGAAAGAAGCTCTCTCCAAAAAAAAAGACCAAAAATTACCACTGCCCCCCCCAGAAGGGCATTATGCAGGCTCTAGGCATGCAAGCAGCTCAGCCAGCACGCTGCTAATTACATTTCTGCAAGCCTGGTCCGAGCTTTCTCTTGAGCAACAGCTGCTTATTATTTCATCTCACACGGTCAATCTCTGTGAGGTTTCTTTCTTGGCTCCATTCTGCTAATCTGACCACAAGGAATCGACAAATTAGTTCTAGAGGATAAATCAAAGGGGGTTTTGTGTGGCCCTTACTCCCTGTTTTGCATACAGTGCTTCCAGCTCACGACTCTCCTCAGTTCTCCTAGAAAAGCTCCCTGGCTACAGAGGCGTGTTATTTGAGGGTGAAATGCATTAGCCTCTGTTTGCTCCAAATTTAATTCATCTATTTAAATAATTTAATACAGCATCCATCAGTATGAAAGCTGGGCAAATTGAATCCAAAGGATTTGAAGACACATAGATTAAATAAACTACCTTCAAATCCTGGCTCTCAAATTATCCCTGCCCCTGGATTAATTCTACCTTAATTAGACAAAGTAATCTTCTCAAAATGATTAAATTTGTGAAGATGAAATAAACATAAAGCAAAGGGAATATAAACAACCAGAAAGCATAAGACATAATACAGAGCCTTAAATCATACTAGAAATCATTCAGTTTAGGTTCTCATTAGAATTTTATAAAATCATGAGCGGCCTGAAAGAGATGAACAAAAGGTTTCACTTCCCAAAATACAAGAAATAGGGGTGCATCACATGAAATCTTCAGTCAGGGCTTTAAAAGAAACAAAACCAAGGACTTTCTGACAGAGTGAATCATTAAATTGCTAAACTCATTGCCAAAAGTGCTGCAGATGCTGAAAGCAAAACTAGAATCTGACAAATCAACAAAAGATAAGGCCACAAAGACTTATTAAACACAGAGATCAGAAAATCTTTAAGCCATGAACTGCTGAGGGGTGAGAGAACATATTGGGGAAATATCACTCAATACCTTCCCTGCAGTTACACCCTTTTCTTAATTATCAGCTACTGTCAGAAACAGGATACTGAGCTTGATGGGACTTTGGGGAGGCATAATGGGGCTATTCTTATAATGTGACAAGTCATGAATTGGATTTACTTTAAAATGTTGACACTGGCTTCAGAATCTTGTACCAGAAGGTGACTAAAGAGCATCCAAGTTAAACTCAGCTCATGGAGTTTAGGATAACAATGAGGCTCTCAGACTTACCTAACTTGCAGGAGTTGTCCATGTTGCAACTCCACTTGATTGTCAAATCCATTAAACATCAGGGCTGTAAAGGCAAAGGCAGACATTTCTCTCTGGCTCATGATGACAGCAAGCCAGCAGGTTACAGAATAAAAGACAACACTGCTCTACAAAAGGTCCTCAGCAAGCAACTTCATTGACAGCAAGGATTTTAAGGACAAAACCCAAAAATTTTTAAAATAGCAATATCTCAAAAAAAAGGCTCCAAAAATTGAGGACAGGATTTAAATTATTTATAATATCTGTTCCATGCAGGTAGCTAGAAACCATAGTGAACATTGCTCTGAAGTCTCTGGAGAGTCCTTTGGAAGTTAGCATAGAAGAGCACACGGTCCCTGCCCTATCTGGACTGTAATGAAAAGCAACACTTGGAGATCAGGATCAGAAAGATGCTAATCCAAACCTGCCCTCAGAGATGAGAAGCAGGTCATCACTCCAGAAGACAGTGTAGAACTGGTGCTAAATTCAAGGAGAGGTAAGGAAACAATCCCGTTTTATACCCTTGCAGTAAGTGGGGCAGGCCCATACCTCAAACAGAACAGGCAGAACCACTTGACAAGAGCAATCCTCTTCAACAACAGTACCAAAGCTTCTGAGCAGGAAAGCACCAAGACAGCTCAGTCTTAAGCTAGTTTTAACACTAGCTGGAGAGTCACCAGGATTCAGAGCAGTGCAGCAGATGATAGTCAATACTGCCATAGCCCAAGTCCACTGCCAAAGCTCCATCATCCCACCAAGTGCATTTTTCAGAAAAGCCAATATTTTATTTTTGTCTGCTAGGAAAAAATTGTATATAAAATGGAAAATAAAAATAAAAATAAAAATAAAGCCCTAGATTGATGCAGCCTGCAGACCTGACTCAGTCTTTATTGTCTTCAGCAGAAAGACCCTTGATGCCCTCCTGGGAGTGGAATGCAGCTTTCAAAGTTGCCTGGAAACATAAACATGACAAGACTGTTCAGGTATTGAAGCTGCTCTCAGAAGCCAGGTGAGGACAGCCTCAGGCTCCCATAAGGTTTGTGGAGAAACTGAGTTACCAGGAGCAGCAGAGTGAGTTCATTGCCTTTTTCACCCACAACAAGAGCCCTCAAAGGCCAGACAAGTGGGTGCTTCCCAAGGTGGTACTGGGATATGCAGGCAAGGGGCTTCACCATTGTGACATTTCAGTCACATCAAAACAAGTTCTTTTCTTCCCTTGTTTACCCTCGTTCTTGCTCCCTCTGTTCCCCATGCAAAGTCTGTCTCCATCTTCCACCATCATCTTTCTATAGCAGGAACAGCCAAGTACAGTAATTTCACAATTATAAGCCACACCTTTTTCACTGAAGAATCCAGCCTACCCCAGCAGTGCAGCTTATATTCAGGTGCGGCTTATCTATGGACAAATCCCAGGGAAATGCCAGCCAGGGAGGGCGCCTAGGGCTGACTTTAAAGGCTTCACTGGTCTATGAAAACTGTTTGCAACTTGAGCACCTGACACCAAACCCAGCTGGCAGTGATTCTGTTACTAATTTGTTACTTTGTTACACATGGATCCTCACTTTAAAAAAAAAATAAAATAAATGCGGCTTATATTCAGGTGTGGCTTATACATGGACAAATCCCGTGGTCTGCCCGGCTACTGGGAGGTGCGGCTTATAATCAGATGTGGCTTATAATTGTGAAATTACTGTACTTCAGCCCAAAGTCAGAAAATGTCATGCCCACTCTGCTGGCTGTCCTGAGCCAGCTCTCACTCTGCTCCTTCCTTTGGGGAAGAGTTCTCAGCCACACACATTTCCTCCACCAGACTTGTACTGGCACTGACCTCTGCTCCTGAAACAGCCTTCAAAACCCTTATCAAGACTTCCCTTCACCTGTCACCATCCTGACCCATACACAGCCTTAAAATTACAAGCCCTGGATCCCTGCCAGCTTAAATAATGCAGATCCAAATGACTTTAAATCTGGGGTTTTTTTTCCTCTCTGCATTTTCCATACACAGTGTTAAGACCCACAGCAGAAAATTCTGTTTCCCTGTGTTATTCTGTAATTTGCAATGCCACCCACCAAATGGTACTGTAGAAATAGTTAATCACATAGGCTTGGGTATGCATAAGCTGAGGTGTAAAGGTGCTAATAGATATATTTGAATTCAAAAGAGATCTGAGAGGTGGAAAATAATATCCTATTAGTATGCTATATGTGTGTGCAAAGCAGCAGCCTGTTCTCTAAAAGATGTGGGGGAAAAATAGTAGAATCAAAGCCTTCAGCTTTTCCTATAACAAGACATAAAAATCAGTAATCTTTGTATTTTTTTCTCATTAGAACTATTAACACTATTGATTTCTATATCACAGAATTTTGAACCATTGCAAAAAATATTACACACAGTAAATCTGCATTTCTGTATGTTAACAAGCACTCGTGTCTGTCTCTGGGTCCAGCCTCAGATACCAGAGCTCAGTTTTTTCATACAGTTTGCAGTTTGCCTGGCACTTGGAGAAATGTGTTGAACCTGAATCATGTAGGAAATGGGTCCTCAAAATGAGCTGTTAAAAATGTACTGAATATGGGCTGAAATAACACAGCATGGAACCATCTTCAGCTTGCTTACCTTTATTTCCCAGAACAGACATAGTCCTCAAATACATGTAATTTATGGGAATTGCTCTTTCTGTCTTTAACACACTGCTGGTTTTTTTTGCAGGCTGTTTACTCCCATTCTCTTTGCTCATTCTATGAGCAACAGCTTCACAGAACAAGTCCAATTGAATGTATGACTGAGCACTTATTTCAAGGGGCCAGGGACAGAGGTTCTCTCCATGGAGGCAACGGAGAATAAGATCAGTGAAGCACACAGATTATGTGTGGGCGGGATCATAAGTTAAAACCTTTAAAAAACAAGTATACCCAAGCAATTAATCCAAGTTTTATTATGCCTACTTAATGTGCTCTTGTTAGTCAACTCAGTAATTCTATCACATCCATCACATTTACATCTCAGCTACAGAACTTGGAAATGATTCTGCAAGATACAATTGGGGGAACATAATGGTTATCATTTCTTTTTAAACCTCAGAGCATGAGGGGGAGAATAAATATTGGGCTATTTGAACTTACTCAGAGTGGGGAAGGGAAGGGAAGGGAAGGGAAGGGAAGGGAAGGGAAGGGAAGGGAAGGGAAGGGAAGGGAAGGGAAGGGAAGGGAAGGGAAGGGAAGGGAAGGGAAGGGAAGGGAAGGGAAGGGAAAACCATCTGTGACAACCCCTGTCACCCTCTGCAATCACAAAAGCTGTCAAGAATGCAGGGGTCTAGAAAGTGCAGCTTCCTGTTCATTCTGAGCACAGAACAGGCTGTCCAGAGAGGTTGTGGAGTCTCCTCCTCTGGAGATCCATTGTCTCTGACACATTCCTGAGTGATGAGCTTTAGGGGAGTAGGGAGGTTGGACCAGATGACCTCCAGTGATCCCTTTCACACGTTCTGTGCAATTTTGTGATTCATTCATTTGGATAATGTGAAGCACATACATCTACTCTGTTCTGCAGGGATCAAAACATCCATTCCCTTATCCATATCCTTTTTGCAAGGATGAATCATACCAATAGCAATTATGTTTTCATTAGCTAACACTAATCTGAATCTGTATTTCCTGAATTAAAAACAAACAAACAAGCAAGCAAACAAACATACAAACAAATTCATTTTAAATGTTATGATTAAATGAAACAATGCTCTTCTGCAGGACATTTTAAACCTTGCTTAATCGCATGGAAATCTCTAAAATCAACTTTTACATAATCACTTTTTAAATTGCTCACGTAATAAAATATTTTATTCTTTTAATACTGGGTTCTCTACCACCTTTGGAAAGTATCCCACAAAGTACAAGTGTATGTACGTTCAAAACATAGTTGCAAAAAACCTCTAGTGCAAAACATAGAACACTCAAAACTAGTTCATGTGCATATGGGTTTTTAAAGTGGAATTGCATAAAACCCCAACAAAAATACAAAACACTGAAGACTGGATTGCCATTTTTGCACCAGTACAGCTTCCAGGAAGATGCAATATCTTCTTAGTATTTTTCAACTGAATCTTTATCAAGAATATTATTATTATTTTGCTCATTGGGATTTGATATATACCGATTCACAAAAGTTTCAGTTTTGATTTTGTGGTTTTTAATGTTCAGCTAAAAATCATAGTGCTTCACCAGCCACAGACATCATGGGAAGTATTTTACAATTGGGTTTTTCTTCTTTCCCTGGAGTTACAGGAAAAGCAGCTTCACCATGGAGTTCAGGTCTCCTTTAAAAACAATCTCTTAAATGAGTGAAAACTCTTGCTGCTGGGAGCTCAGTGGGTAGCAGACACATCAGGTGCTGCTGAACATTCAGTTCATGCATTGGGCATAACTGGAATTGGAAATAATGAGATTAATATTTCAGTCCTGAACTGTGCCTGTTCCATTAATCCTTTCTGTTGCAACTGTATTTGCTGCTTAGCAATATCAGTTTTAATTCCCAGTTCCTAATAAGTGTTATCAAGCACCACTCTCTCAAGTTCATCATACAGAACTGGATGAAACATTAGGTCAAGTGTAGCTCCCAGGTGAGCTTCCATTACCATTTGCCTCCTGGTTTCTGAATGTGCTCTGCATGTTCCACCTCAAGTGATGGCAGGTCCTTTGTAAGTGCAGAAATTGTTCACCTGGGTCCTCAGGACACACCAAAACCACAGCAGACACCACACAACAACTGCCACAGCCCTGAGGTGTTTAGCTGTGGCAATGTATCTGGTAAAAGCAAGCAGCCCAATAGCTGATAAAGTCACCAGGCTGAGCACAAATCATCCTTCACTCAGTGTTTTTCCCATTCTTCCCATCCTCTTTTCTGACTTTGAAATAAAGTTACATAAGCAAAAACTGGTAGTTCACGTCCACAACAAATTACGAGCATGAAATACCTGACAGCTTTACATATTTACAAGGCTTGGAGGAGGCATTTGGATCATCAGGAGCCTTAACCACATGGTATTAAATATGCATTTCCAACTCTCAGGGATATGATGAAGAGTGTTTTACTGCTGGCTGAGCACTAATGGATTTGAAGCTGTTAACTGTAGTCCAGAGGCATTCTGAAATGGTGAGCTAATGTGCATTTAATTTTGCTTATTTGGTTTTAGCACAACCAGGTTTGTTATAGCACTGCAGTGTCAGCACCAGCAATCTGGGTGTTGAACACTGGGGCAAAAGGGTGTGGGTGGTCAGTGAAACCCTTTGAGAAGGGGAAATTTAAAGAGAAGCAGATGAAAAGCAGAAGATAAACAGGCAGGGATAAGAAAAAGAAAAAAAAAAAATCAGAGAAACAACAGCAATTACAGGCAGTGACAGAATAAAGCACCAAAAGGGAATGCCTCAAATAAATATCCACGTCTGGTTGCTCCACACATCTGGGTAAAGACTGGGTGCTGCCAGGAAACTCTCTGAAACTGAGAGATGCCAGTGCTACTATTCTACATATCAGCCCTCAAATTAGGATTTCAGTACTGGATCCTCTCCTGGAAAAAGAGAAATCCTGAAAACAGTCCTGGAAACCTCTAGGGGCTGCATGGCCATTAAACAGCTCATGTAAAGTTTCCTCCATGAAAAGTATTCAAAATACAGTATTTCAAAACAAAGTGGGGAGGAAATGCTTTTCAGAGAAGAACATATGCTACGTAAGCTACTTTGATATTTTACTGTGGACTTTGACCTGTCAGTTTTGCAAGTTATAATGGGCTGGCAGGATGCTGGCACAGGAACTAAAGGACAACAAATTAAACAATGGTACAGAATTTTCTGAGTTGGAAGGGGCTCAGAAGGATAGTGTACAGAAAAACAAGATCATCTCAGGCTTTTGGAAGTGCTAGTACCAGCAGGAAGAGAATCCAAAGAAGCAAAAAGGATCAAAGACATGAAGAGCAGATCTGAGCAGGGACATCTCTTCTGCAAACCAGGAACATGATCCTCTTCCTCAGTTCTGGATGTGCACCTCAGGTACATCCCAGCTTGTGAGGACCTGAAATCAGACACACTCCCAGAGAGAGGATGGTGTGAACACAAGGTGCCCTCTATGCACTTCAGGGTGAAGAAAAAACAAGAGTGCAGCAAATACCATGTCCAGAGCTGTATGCACAGAGCAGCATCCTGGCAGGGAGACCATGAACCAGCCCCAGCTTCAACAACCCTTGGCACTAACAATGGACAAACCATTAAAAAAAACTCAATAGATCATTTTCATCCTTATAAATTTTGTTACTAACGATTTCATATCTGTCCAAAGAGCCTTCCATTGCTCTTACCCTGGCAGGGCCTGAAGCAAGGCCGCTCTGAGCTGACAGTGGACATATTCCCCTGATTTTTAAGACTACAGTAATTTCATGATTATAAGACGCACCTTTTTCATTGAAGAATCCAGCCTACCCCAGTAGTGCGGCTAATCATCAGGTGCGGCTTATCTGTGGACAAATCCCAGTGAAATGCCAATCTGGAAGTGAGAGCCGGCCAGGGAGGGCACCTGGGGCTGCCTTTAAAGGCTTCACTGGTCTATGAAAACTGTTTGCAACTTGAGCACCTGACACCAATTTGTGTCTGTTACTAATTTGTTACTTTGTTACACATGGATCTTTTTTGTTGTTGTTGTTGTTGTTGTTTTGTTTTTTTAAATGCAGCTTATATTCAGGTGCGGCTTATAATTGTGAAATTAATGTAATTGTGTAATATAACTTTGTCATCACTAGAAACAAGGACTCTTCCAAGAGGCAACCTTGGAGACCCTGGGGGAGACTTTTAGATTCACATTAAAATAAGTCTGGTCAGAATTTCACTGCTTTTCATGTGGTGAAGTAAACTGAAGACAGAAGAAAATCCACCATCTCTGAGTGACTTAAAACAAGCACCAGTTTAATGTCAGATGTACAAGTTCTTGCCTGGAGTGTGGATTCAGAACCTGCTGGCAAATTAATATTTAACAGGAATCTTAGGACTTTAGAAGTCTGCTGCACACTCCAGGCTTTTTTATAGTAAAGAAACTAAATACCAGCTAAGGTGTCATTATGTGTTCATACACCTACTTATAATGGGACATTTTTGGAGTGGTCCCTCATACCAAGGTCCTGCAGCAGTTTAGGCAGGTGGGAGCAGGGATCACAACACAGGTGTGCTGCCTCCATCACACTAAAGCTGCATCTCAGATGTGGGAACACCACCTGAAGCTGGATGCTGCAAGGCCAAGCTGTGCTCTGAGCTGAACCAGCTCATTTCACTGGGATGGTGTTTTGCAGCAGAATGTGCAGACAGGAAGGATTAGTGGCTGGAGAACAGGAGCTGAACTGAGAAACCTGCTCCTCCTGCCAAATAAATGCAGCAAATGAGTTTTGGGTAATGCAAGTAGAGGGTGTTATGTGAAGGAAATGCATATCGCTGTCTCCTATAATGAGGGCCCCAAAGGACTGGTTGCACCAATTAAATTAAATCAATTTCATAGCCAGCATTGCACTATTGCACAACCATCTGTAGAAAGTGATATTTCAATTAAGAGCATTTTCTCTCAGTTTAGACTAAGATAGTTCATGGTAAATTTTTTTAAAATTAATATAAACCATTTCTGAAGAGAAATCTGAGCTTTGACAGAACACCATTAGCTGATTTCATGCAAGTCTAGAAAAAGCAACTTCTCAGCAAAATATCTAAAGTTATGAGAAAGACTTTTGGGGTTTGTTAGAACATTTATTATGGCCACTTATTTTCTAAAATTCATTTCTAAAGCACTGTGAGATTTTACTTTATTGTGTCTGGTTTTGTGTTTGAGTGCTGCAAAGCAGTTTGTCTGTGTACTGAAAAGGGGCTTTTTGCAGATAAAAGATACTGAGAGTCCTCTTGAGCTTGGACTATTAAATGACAAATGAAGATCTATCAAATTCCAAGCACCTTTTAAAATTAACTTATAAATTCATATGACCAATCATTACATAGCACTTCTAAAAGATCTTTTGTTTGTTTTTATAGGAGAAATAAACTCTTGAATGGCAAAACTGGTGAATAGTGTTAGTAAGTAAGCCTGCCCATCAGAAGTAAGAACATTCAGAATTTAAGTGTTCAGTCAGACGGACACAGATTTACTGCAAAAAGTGAAAGCATACAGACATTTGAGTTAAGCTGCATTGTGGGAATACCTATTGGAGTTTTCTTCCCTTGCAGTGAGATTTTATTGTCACCTCATCTCAGGCAAGGTCCACTCTTGGAATATTTGCCACTATAATCATCTTATATGTGCATATGGGGAAGAAGGGAGCAAGGAGGGGCAAGGGGGAGGAAACAAGGGAGAGGAGAAATGAGATCAGAAGATATTTTTAGACTGGCCAGCATAGACATATTTCTGTTGAAAAATCACTTTATCTAACCTCATTTGTTTTATTCCTTGTTTTGTGACATACTTGGTAAAAATAACACCAAGTGTAACTTTCTGCTGTTAGAGGCTTATAAAGACTCCAATTGTATTAGACAACTGTGAGAAAAGAACCTACTACTCATCTAGAGGTTATCTGAGATGTAGTGAATGGTTTTTCACATCTCCTCAATTCAGTTTAGTACAAAGTGCAGTGGCTTGGATTATTTCAACTCAGATGGTTTCTAATAGCGTTGATAGCAAGGTAGAAATCACAGCACCACATTCTGCAACAAACAGCTTTCTGACTGAGAGCAAACTAAGCAGTCACAGCTTCTGTACTGGAAACCTTTTGAACCACTTCAAGGTCTTGTATGATATCATGAGTGCCTGCTGATATCACGAGGGCTGGGCTGTAAAGCTATTCTATATTCTATAACACTAGACAAGTTCTAGAGTAGCCTATGGCCATGACTCAGGAAGATACATCCTATGGCTCCACTTCCACTGCTCATTGTCATAGTTTCTGGTCATTTCTCCATCCCTCTTATCAATAGGCAGAAATATCAGCCCCCAAACCACAGATGAACAAAGATTTGGTCCTACCCCTCTGACCCTTCCAGATCTCAGATCCCTGGCCATACCAAGGCTTCTTTCAAAGAAGTACAACTTGTGTAAGCAGTTCCAGCCTATTAAACTATTCCCTGGGGAGTTTTCCTCACCTAGAAAAGTCGATAATGTCCTTATTTCAGTTAAGCATTCATTAGCTTTCTGTATGCAAGCCATTGAGTGGGCAGGGAAGAGCAGAAGGATGTGTATTGAGAAGACACAATGTTCTCCTCTGGCAATGTGGGAAGACTGGCACATCATAATGTTCAGGAATAATAATTGCACCTCTAGCACTTCCACTACCTACTTGATCAATGTTTAAAAAAAGATTTAACATTCTGATGTTTTTGAAAATAACCACCAGTCCAGATGCACAGCTTGTGAGGGTTAGGATAAGGGTAATGGAGAATTCTTCAAAATGGCTGAGTAAGAAATCTGTTGGAAAACAAAAAGAGTTGAAAAGCAACTTACTATTTCTGACTTTTGCTACAGAAAAGCAAAATCTAAAACTAAAAAAAAAAAATCAAAAGAACATATTTTCACCAAAAAAACTGGGAAAGCAGGAATAATAACTGTCATTTGAGTGACTTATGATGCTCTCGATGTAGGCCAGGCTCTGTAGCCCAGTTGTACATCCTGTCATGCTTGAAGATATCATTTGCCCTCTCTCATGAAAACCATGGCTTCTGGGGAACCTCACAGGGCAGAATGGGGGCATGAGGAAAACAAAAGGCAGCTTTCCAAGGATTTGGCACAGCACTTCCAAACCAAAAGCACAGGTCTTGGCTGGACTACCTCTGTTTCAATGAAAAGCACCTATTTCTGCCAAAATGCTATTGAAGCTCAAGTGATTATTTTATTATATCTTAATTGATTGAAAATGTTACCTCTCAGTTTTTGTGTATTACCTTCCTTGAACCATTGGAGGCAATGATGGACTAATCCTTTTCCTTACATTAAAAAGGAGAAAATGTGGCGCTATTGCACTTGACTAATTTTGCAAAACTTTCAAATCTAATAATAGCATTCTTTGTAATTGATTTAGTCTTTCTCAATTCCACTTAAATTGGCTATCTGCTTTGATTACATCACAACATATTTTATGGCAGGAGAGAATTGGTCATTTTTACCTGCTAGTATAATTACAAAATATCACCACAATGCAGAAGAGAATCCTCAGGTGTATAGTTATAAATAAGCTTAAGAGTTAATTTTATGCTTCTGTTTTCCCTCCAATATTTACACTGTATTTGCATTTCTGATCTATTTTATGCTGCTGTGTTTTACAGTGTTTTGCAGATGGTCTTGCAATTCTCAGCATGCAATAATAGGAATTAAATACTTATGGTTGTGCATAACTTCAGTTGTCTCTGCATTCTTCAGAGTTCCCTGTAGAAGTCAGCATTTGTCAGCTTGGAGCCTGCACTGGCACCACTGATTATTGTACTGGCACTGCCTCATGCTACAGCAAAGACTCTCTAGCCCTAGTTCATCCCTAATTTCAGTGCATTTCATCCCGCTTTCTTCACAGAAAAAAGTTATCAAAGTAAAAAACATTGACCTGCTTCTCCAGCCTGAGGAAAACATTGTCTGAGAGCTGAGATTTTGCTTTGGTTTCCATGCAAACCTGCAGCTGGCACACACAATAGCTGGGACAAGTCTTTGTCTACTGCTGTCCTGGGTCCTACTCCCTCTGGGTCAGGGTCTCCTCATTAAAACCAGTGCTGGTGTTGTTCACAAACTTTAGGATCCTTTTCTGACTCATAGACAGAAAATCCCTATTAGTGACAGGCAATCCCATGCATTTACAGTAATTTCACAATTATAAGGCGCACCTGATTATAAGCCGCACATCCAGTTAGCCGGGTAGACCACGGGATTTGTCCATATATAAGCCACACCTGAATATAAGCCACTTTTTTTTTTTTTTTTTTTAAGCTGGGATCCATGTGCAACAAAGTAACAAATTAGTAACAGAATCGCACCAGGGTGGGGTTTGGTGTCAGGTGCTCAAGTTGCAAACAGTTTTCATAGACCAGTGAAGCCTCTAAAGGCAGCCCCAGGTGCCCTCCCCAGCCGGCTCTCACTTCCGGGTTGGCATTTCACTGGGATTTGTCCATAGATAAGCCACACCTGATGATTAGCTGCACTACTGGGGTAGGCTGGATTCTTCAATGAAAAGGGTGCGGCTTATAATCGTGAAATTACTGTATTTCAAAATTAAGTAAGAATCAAAAATTAAAAGCACTGCTAGTGTCTGTTAAAAATGTCTAGACTTTTTATTTCTTTCTCTGTTCCCTTATCTGTAGTGCTTTGAGAACAGGAACTCGAGTGGTTATCTCCACTGTACACAATGAAATGGACCTCTGCAGGTCCCTCCCCACAACTTTGGCCCTCTGCTGTGTAAATTAAATTATTTTATGAAGTTATTTTAATGATAATATGGTATTCTTACATTAGGCCTAATTTCCTTCCAACAATGCCTCAAAAGAGGGAGTTCATTTACAGTGTTCTAAAGCACTTGTACTTCTCTATTGCCTGAACTTTGCTAAGATGAATTCTTGTAAGACAAAGCACAACATGAATTATGTGTATCTGTATTTACTTATAAACCTATAAAAATTTATATCTACTCCTTTCCTGCTTTTTCTCCTTGTTGGATTTGTTGTTTTCTTCTCAACACAATCTGTTAGGGAGCTGGTAAATCCTTTACATCAGTACATGTTGCTATTTTCAACCAGAAAAGAAAAAAAGTCCAGAAAGTAAAATACTCCTTTGCTACACATACACTTTTTGAATTGTTCCTAAATATAATTTCAATTTTTATCTGGCAGAAGCTAGGTAGGGACAGCAATGATTTCTCTTAAAAAATGAGGAAAGCTTAAAACCTTATGGAACAAGATTTATGCTTCCAAAGGGGTACTCACTCAAAATGCCCTGTCTGTCAGAGTGAGCAGAGTTACATGCCTTCCCATCTGAACATCATCTCTGAGTGCTCTGTCTGAAAGAACAGCCAGTCTGTAACTTGGACATTCATTAAATAGAAGTGAGGAAATCCTTTTTATAATGCTAGTCATAGACACAGAAAATTATCCCTTGTGCATAATTCAATTACTTTATGTGTGTTTGCATACACATGTGCATTCATATTGTTACGTAAATAATATAAATATGTGATTAATGACTCCCAATAATAATACTGCTGCATATTCTGTTTGTAAATGATTTCAGAAATCTCCCAAGGCATGCTGTCATTGCAACAACATTGTTCCAACACTGTTAGAATAGGACAAGTGGAGTGGACAATTGCTATGGTCAACTCACTCCTCATGAGAAGTTTTACTGACAATACAGCCTCTCATTGCTATCCATGACAGATCTCTACCTACAGCTGCACCAGCTCTCTACACAAAAATAAAAATAGTCTTCAAATCATGTGAAGGCTCACAGCACTAAAGCTAAGATCTGAAAATATTTTATGGAAAGATTAAATATTTTAAGGAAACTGAGCTGTGGAGTAACTGGACTGGTTCAGTAAGTGCTTAATGTAATCATGTACACATGGCAGTATCTATCTGGAGATCTCTCTAAAATTAACTTGACTTTTAACAAAAGGTAATCAAAGGCAAAAAATAGTAACTTCTTAACTTTTATTTTCTACCACTATGCCCACAAACTAGTAGCAGAATTCAATCACTGGTCTTACATTTGAAATCACCTAGATGTTACCCACAACCTGCTGATGTAGCAGCTGAAGGCAAAAGAAGTAAGGTGAAGAATAATTAACTCATAATAAATTACTGCTATATATATACAGAACATGGAATAAAAAGAAATCACATTAGCAAGAAGAATGCATGGAGGAGACCTAGTGTTTTTCCTGAAAAATTGTCCAAACTTTTTCCTGTAAGTAATACTTGGGAGCACATTCGGTTTTAAGGCCAATTGTTCTCACATATTGAAATTGTGGGAACATTGACTTTCTTCATTTAGTCAGAGCAATAATCCATAAGACTGAAAATAAAAATATTCATGGTACTTTGTCCAATTTTCAGCTGATTATCATCCTCTACAAGCAAAGCTGCAGGAAGCAAAAACTCATTGAAAAACAGATCAAACTGCTTTTCTCTCACAAACTTAAATATCCATCTTTGGGAACACACTGGAAAATTTAACTAAAATAAACATATTTGTCCATGATCTGCTCAGCATATGAGCTACTTCATATATTATTATTTACTTGAAGTAAATTAACTTAAGCATTTATTGAGCATCATTGGAATTGTACCCAAGTTTAGTTTGAGAGTCACAACTCTTTTTAAGAACTTTTGCAAGTCTGTCATGTACTTCTTATAGAAGGATAAAATTGTTCTTATACAACTTTGATATAATCTTATATAATCAATTATTAACTTGATTGAGATATTGGTGCAGACCAACTCCTCATCTGCAGTGTGGCTCATGACATTTAACTTATGGCCTCCTCTGCCCTGCTCCTCCAGCTGGTTCAAGATCAGCATTTCTCACAAAACTGGAGCAACCTCCTTCCCTCCTGTGGGCCAGAGAGGACTCCAGGATCGCCTGCAACACACCAGAGTGTTCTTCTCAGTTTGCAATCATAGAATCAATTAGATCAGAAAACACCTCTTAAGTCATTAAGTTCAACCATTAGGGTTCTTTCTGCAACAAGTCCAGACTTTTGGCCTGAGGGTATGAAACTCACAGACTTTTGGTAGACTTGCAGTAAGGGAGAACCTCAGCCACAAATCCCAAGAATCTGGAAGTGTGTTAAGGAAGTATCACTGTTACTTTCTC
Organism: Sialia sialis; assembly: GCA_009812075.1. Lineage (NCBI taxonomy): Eukaryota > Metazoa > Chordata > Aves > Passeriformes > Turdidae > Sialia > Sialia sialis. The sequence goes on from VRYO01002772.1 coordinate 79,336,438, forward strand.
TTATCTTCCTCTTTCAGTCCAGGATCTGCAGCTCAACAAAAGGCAGGATAACTGGTTTTAAATGGTGTTTCTTTGCTTATGTTCATTAGGAATTACTGGCCAAAATTTGATATCCAGAATTCAGAAAAAGAATGAGAAGATGTACAGTAATTTCACGATTATAAGCCACACCTTTTTCATTGAAGAATCCAGCCTACCCCAGTAGTGCGGCTAATCATCAGGTGCGGCTTATCTATGGACAAATCCCAGTGAAATGCCAACCTGGAAGTGAGAGCCGGCCAGGGAGGGCACCTGGGGCTGCCTTTAAAGGCTTCACTGGTCTATGAAAACTGTTTGCAACTTGAGCACATGACACCAAACCCAGCTGGCAGAGATTCTGTTACTAACTCGTTACTTTGTTACACATGGATCCTCCCCTTTTTAAAAAAAAAAAAAAAAAAGTGCAGCTTATATTCAGGTGCAGCTTATATATGGACAAATCCTGTGGTCTACCCAGATGTGCGGCTTATAGTCAGGTGCAGCTTATAATTGTGAAATTACTCTAAGTTTCCCTCATTCCCTTTCTCCCTTTTCTTTTTGATATTCCAAGGACTGCAGATAACTCACTGGTTTTAAGAAATCAATGAAGACTGTCATGTCCCTGCAAGTAAATGAATGACATTTAGACTTTCCACTATCCAAGTTTGAATATCTGATTGATTTTATGCTGGAGAATTTAGTTTAGGCAAGCAGTACTGCTAAAGTCTCATGCATCAAAATAAGACACACTTTCATTTGAGATCTCCTGAAAAACAGAGTGAAACTGTCCAAACTCTTCAAGTACAGTTGGATTGCTTGACCTTGTAGGGGAGCTACCTGTATCATCCAGGGAGGTGCAGCACAAGAGAGAAACTATGCTTCCATCTCTAAGGGCTTCACTTCTATATGAATGATAAAAATTATCTCAGGAATGAAAGTACAGATTAAAAAACAAGTCCAAGATGTTCTCAGAACAAGGCTGTCAGTAACACAGCAGTAGTTAAAGTTTACAAAACTGTGCTAGCAGAAGAAAAAAAAAGCAGTGAAGAGACACTTCAGCTAGAAAACTTCCTGGGGAAATAAGGTTGGCAGTAGCTGAAAAATTTGTTCAGACCTTGTGCACATTAGAGCAAAACTGCTCCCAGCCATGTCAGTCACTGAGAACTACAGCTTCCTTCCCCATACCAAACTCGAAGGTCTCACTCAGCTGACTAGTCTGCAGTTAAATCTCACCATATGATTTAATGCTGAATTTTAAGATTAATCCTTTTTTTTCCTGCCATTTGACTGGATTTTCTCACCTTCCTTATTAAAGGGAAAGCTGGACTTGAGTTTTATATTATGACAGCACTCTTCCCTGAGACTGTGTGCTGATAAACAAGGCTCTTCCATAACCATTTTTTCTTTTAGATACTAACCAAAGCAATAACAATTTTATCTGAAGAACACAAATACATTTGAGGTGACCAACAAAGAGAAAACAGCTTTTTATTACCTGAAATATTCTACACAGTTGTCAACAAAGAAGAGTGCGTTGACTGAAATGCACATCAGTCAATAAAGCAACAATCATCATTTCAAATCACTCAGGGAAAAATATGTTTATCTGCGGCTGCTTTTATGAGTGGAAATTAATTCAGCCAAATTTCAGAGAGGAATAAATGGCCTTTTGTCAGAGCCACCACAGCCAAATGGTTATTATTTTCTGACTTCTATCACAATGTCAAAACCCAGAATCTCACATGACATGTGAGTGCAGAGTCCCTTCAAACAGGAGAGGATGTTGCACACAACCAGAGCCAGCCTTTTCCAGGGCTGGATGTACTCACACCTACCCTGGTTTGGGTGAAGAAAAAAAAGGTGCAGGGTGAATGTGCCAGCTCAAATCCATGGCAAGCTTGCTGCTGCGTTTCAAATGAACTGCAAGTGGCAGGTCAGTTTTACCAAACAAGAAGGGAGCATCTCAGGAAAGCACAGGTTATGATCACCAGATCAATACAAGATAAAAACAGTGTACCCCTAAATCAGTGCTGCCAATCTATGCCTTTTGAAGGAGAGCTAAAAATGACATTGAAGGTTTTCATGTGACTTTTACTTCAGAGTGAATCCATTCAGCCTTCAACATAAAGTTCCTCTCAGAGAATCTGCTCTTCTCTAGCAGCAGCATTCCTGTTCCACCAGGGCTGACACTTTGAATGCATGTGACCAGCACTCAGGCATCCCTTCCCACAGAACAGAGCCCTAATTTGATGAGTCTGCAGAGCATAACCCCAAAGCAAATCACAACAGCTTTAGACCCTGTGCCCTGCTCATCTCCCCAACAACTCCACTTCTGTTTTCAGTGACTAGCTCCCAAACTTTTCTGACAAATGAGTCACTACCTATCCACCCATTATTGTTTTGACAAAAAAAAAAAAAAAAAAGCCTTGTGAAATATCCATCACTCTGAGGGACAGAAACAACTGAAAAACAGCTATTTCCAACAGGGTGCTGCTCACAGAGAGCAAGGGACCAGCACACAAATCCATGTGCCAGGCTCTCCCAGGCCACAGCATGTGCAGACCACCCCCTAAAAACCCCCTGGACCCCCATGTTGGGTTTTTCCATGCTGAGAAAAGCTTGGCCACTGCAACTGAGTGCCAGGCAGAGCCACATCTGCAGGAGAGCTGCTCCCAGCATTGCAGCCCCACTGCTGCACACAAAAGATTCCCAGGGAATGGCTCATACAACAAAAAAAGATAACTTTTAAGCATTTTTTCCTGAACATTTGAAGGAACCATCTCCTACATACCACCTTTCCTTTGAAACTCTGAGTTTACCCAAGCAGCATCTCACTCCATGCCTACCTCACCCTGCCTGACTCCACTTTTCCCACCTGCATTCCCTCTCCCTTTTGTTTTCTCTATCATCAATGTGTTTCTGCTTAGAATAATTTTTAAATGAAGTTTTTGTGTTAGTTGTTTATTAAGTATCTCGATCTAAAAGTTTGTTCTGTTGAAAAATGAGTAAATAGCATTAAGCCAGGTCCATTCCATCCCAGGCCATTCTATGATTCTGTGGCTCTATATTTGCAATTTCTTGTGCAGAGTATAATCTGTGCTGCATCCTCCTGTCATATCATACTGATAGAGGCCCTAGCAGCTAATTAAAGATTTTTACCTTTTTTTCTTTTCTCTGTTTTCTCAGAAACAAAGTTCTGATTCTTTTAGTAGACTTGATTTTTATGGAACACATCTCCTCCAGACAGACATTTTGGAAGCAGCAGAAATCATTTCTGACCTATTATGGGCAAATCAGCACTATTAAGTGGTCTTAAAAGCACTTCGGTAGATGGTACAAAATGTATATAAGCTGCTTCATTGGCAAAATTATCTACCTTCTGGTGCCATTACACAGAACAGCCTAATATGCATAATTACAGTAATTATGCAGAGTACAGCACAAACAAAAACAAAATTATATGCTGCTTCACACTGGCACTCTTTCAGACAGAAATTCATTTTCACATTTACAGTATTGCAAATATGGACAACATTATTAAAGCAGAATTTGAACATAATTATACATACCGACTCCACATTAGATTGATGTTTTCACCTTCAGTGAAGTTGTAGGTAGCTGTTGTGATGTCTTTTTGAAAGTACACTAAACCACCTCAACGTGTAAGTCCATCTCTGCTTTTATTTCACCTCTACCACTGAAGTATCACAGCATCTGTAACCATCAAGCTAACACTGCTTTACATAGCATAAAACTTCTTTGCATAGTAGAAATTGCTTGCCCTGAAAATCTTGACTTTGGGACAAAATAGATCTAAAATCACTTCTTCAGGTAATTCTAAAAAGAGACATCTTTCCTGGCTTAGAATTTAAGCATACCTTTCAAGTTTCCCCACCAAAGGAAAAAAAAAAAAAAAAAAAAATAGAGAGAAAAGGAGAGAGAGAAAATATTTGAGCACGATGGCACAGGATGGACTGTTTCATTTCAGTTCAATTATTTTTAATCAAAATGAAAACCTGGAGCCCAAGGTCTGAGACTTCCTACACTGCAGTAACAACCCTGCACAGTAACAACCTGCATGAACACAGCCATCCCCTGTATCCTATGATAAAATTTCAAGCTTCTGTGATTTTATGCACATGGTTACATAAAAGGAGAATCGCTGTTGGGACACAGGACTGCTCTGACTTTGGGGCTGCCACATTGGCTGGGATCTATCCCAGACCTTTTCCTCCTGTCAGCTCCAGCAGCTGGGGTAGGAACAAGAGGGAGATGAGTGAGTACTTAAGTGTTGAGGGCACCTGAAAAGGACTCATCAGGCACTAGAGATGAGGCACTGCTGTGATGTAAGAGTATGCAGAACCCATCTAGACAAGCAGAAAGTGCTTGTAGTGCTGGGCTGTGACTGCAGGCAGGGAATTGCTGCTGGCACAGAAAACCTGCTCTTGGAAACTCAGTAGCTGGAAGAGGAACAATAATGAGTGGCCCAGTTTAAAGCCTCCAAGAGAAGAAGGCTGATGCTAGAGGCAATTTTGGAAGCCTTTCTCACCTAGTGTTTCACACCAGCTCTTTCACGACTGGTTTCATCTATCCAGGCTTTTGATACTCAGGAGTGGGAAGATGGAGAAAGAAGGATCATTGCAAGCAAGCTGCTGAGGAGAGCAAAACTGAATAATTTGTTAAAGGACTGAATTAGTAGAATAATTTTCCACATGGTCACATTATGATGACCTCCTTCAGCTCAGAGTGGATACACTGGCAGATATTAAAACCCAGACCACCAGGAAAGGCAAAGATTGCACATCTGACAAGAAACCCATGAAGCTCTGAAAGGACAGGGATGTTTGGACTTGTCCAGACTAATCAAACATGGGACAGGCAATATCAGCCAGGCTCCTTCACCCACCACTCTGTCCTGAAAGTGCCAGCTCTGAAGAGCCATCTGAGCAGAAAAGCACTGTTTCTTTCCAGATGTTCCTGTAGTCAGCTCTGAGTGAAAGCAAAATGCTAACATTTCTTTAGGAAACAAGGCTCTTCGTGTCTGCATCCAGGACTGTTTGTCTTCTGTTGTGTCTCTTCCCTAACCTTTTGTGAGCCCATTGGACAATTTAGATTTAATAAGACAAGCCAGAAGTCTTACAGTCATTAAGTTCCTACAGATTTCCTGAAAACAGGGTGTGGGTGGAAGAGAAAGAGCTCATTAGTGCTGCCTGTGGGGGAAAGGCTGGTGAACAAACTCCCGCCTCTTTAGAAGCCAGATTGCACACAAGGGGCAGAGAGCAAGTGGTTATGAAAATCCCAGGTGTGGGGAAAGCTTGAGGTCTGCAGAGGACCCAAACAAAAAGATCAAAACCACAGAAACGAACACAAACTTTCCTTCTTCCTATGTTTTGACATTCAGTCTTATCATTGGGGGTAATCCAATCTATTTTAATCGCGGGACCTGAAAAGAGAAGGAGACCAGATGTATTTGTGCTTGGAGTCTAAGGGTGCACATCTGTGAGCCCACATAAGCTTCATGCAGGAAGGAAACACTCCTCCACAACATGAAGTTGTCATGTACTTTTAACTGCCCTGAGAGTGGGGAATTGCCATCTGTAACTGCTGATAGTGGGTAACCATGGATAAAATTGATGGAGCCCTGTTTGTCAAGTGGGCTGCCCTGCACAGGCAAGGCAACAGCTGACAAGGAAGGAAAAGAAGAGGGTTTGCTTACCACAAAACAAAACTAGGGTGCAAGCTTTACAATTAAAGTTGTGGTTTATGTATGAGATGAATATTCTGCTTCTGTGTGAGGATGGATCCAGCTGAACAAATCAGTTTTGACTCTTTGATATAATTATCTGTTTAATCACATTTACAATCAAATAGCAGCCAACCTCTTCACTGTTAATATGAGGGAGTGGAGGTGCTTTTTGCATAGATATGTTAGCATGGTACATTCTGTATGGTCTCTGGCTGGATCTCCATCAAGTGCAAGGACTCAGCCCTCCACTTTTCTTGGCAGAAAATATCCTACAATTTTCCTAAAGTTCAAGCCTTAATTCTCATCCCTGCAGCACTCTGACTATATAATAATCTTCAAGTTGTCACTAAGGAGCTATGGCAATTGCTTGAAGAAAATTACCTAAAGCAGCTTTTCAAACATCTATTTTTTTATCTTATATTCATTTAATCTTAATAATCACAGAAACATCATATAAAAAGATTGAAATATTTTAAATAAGGTAGAGGATATTTTCATTTAATTTCTTTAATCAAAAGATTTTTCCAAATGTGACCATTTAAAAGAAACATTTCCACTGCAAACACTTGAAAAATAAAATGCATTACACAGAATGATTTCAGCTTCTGAATTTATCTGATTTATTTTATGGGAGTGTTCTGTCCATTTTGCTTTATGCTGTGATGCATTTAGAATGAATTAACTTTATTCCCATATCAAACCACCTCCCTAGTAAGTTCATTTGTCCTTCTGTATGCAGCACTGAAGGAAGCACACCCAGGCCAGTCAGAAATGAAGATTACTCTGAATGGAACTCACGCATGTCCAAAGGCCAACTTCTCACCGTTTGCAGGGGTGGCCAGTTGATAAATCTGGAATCACAGCCATTTCCCAGGAGGTAAATTGTCTGAAAGTTGCGTGGAACTTTGCTTTTGCAAAAGGACAAAAAGCTAAGCAGTGCAAGGAGCTGAGAGAGAAAGCCTTTCCAGAACCTTCTTCCCCTACAAGGGACCTGGGCTCCACTCTCTGCATCAGTTGCCATGAGAAGGTCCCAGCCACTCATTAAAAATTCTAGGTTCACAAAGGCATAGATTGGTTGAGTTTGGAAGGGAGATCATCCGGTCCTGACCTGTGCTCAGAGCAGTGTCAAAAGAAGACAGCTGCTCAGGGCTGTGTCCAGTCAGGTTTTGAACATCTCCAAGGGGTTTTCCCTTAATCTTCAACAATAGAATTGGTGCACTATACAATCTGCATCAACAAATTCGATAAGAGCAAGCATCTCTCCCTAAAACATCACATCTTATTAGACAAGACTTCTACTACTGCTGCTATTGCTACTATAAAATTTCAATTTCTTTTTTGGACCTTAAGACTAGGTTTTACAGATTCTTTATGAGTAATTAAAATCTCCTGCCTCTTACCTCTGCATATTTGAACAGATTGCCTCATATATTCTCTAAAATTGTTATTAATCACATTTATTACCTGAAGATTTAAGCCTTCATTTGAGAAATCCATACAGAGGGTAAGGAGGTACTTTTGGAGAGGAACATTTCTGAGCTGTGTACCTCTTCCATTAATCAAGGCACCAAAGGAAGGATCTCCACCAATACAGCTGCACCAGTCCTCAGCAGGCAACAATCTCCCTTTAACATCTGTAAAGCATTTCTTATTTAACAATACCAGCTAATTAAATAATCAGAGAAGCATATGTCTATAGAGAATCAGGGAAGTATATGCCTGTGAAGACTGCTCAGTCCCAGGCATAAGTGTGAGAATGTGTTTTTTTCTTCTAATAAGTATTGAAGCTAAATTCTTCCTTAACTCTTCATCTTACTGCTCATTTGAATTTCTCAGAAGCATTCATTTTGACTCTAAGAAAAGCTGTGATTTAAATCCTTGCAGCTTTGCTGATGCTCAGATTAGATCTCCTCGTGGAGCGCACTGTTCCCCAGGACAGCTCTGCTTAGCAGGATGCAGGGTTCAGTATTTGTGTGAATCAATCCAGACCATTTCAGGGTCACTTTTAGCAAAGGAAAGCCTGCCTGTTAGGACCAGATAAGAGTGAGGTCATTGATTTATTTTTTCCTCATTATCTGGCAAGGTTTCAGTTGAAGCCTAAACTCATTATCTCTGTGGAAATACAAACACAACTTGGTCCCTTGAAGCAAGTTAATTTAGTTTGAAAACAGTTAGAGAGTTACCTTCTGAATTCAATTAGCTAATAACTCCTGATGGGTAAAGGTCACAGAAGAGCAAGGCCCTGTGCTGGTTTAAGTTAAATGCAATTCTAGGTAACATCAGAGCAGCACTTTTCCCCTTCTTACTGAGTCATGGCTGCAGCTTCTGGCCATCATCTCCAAATTCTCTGTCAATAAGAGAGACAAATTTATGCCAGAAGGGATCACCTTCAGGGATGAAAACAGCAGCAGTACCTTTGAGCCACAGCTGCTTCAGTGTCTTCCCTTTATATTGGAAGTAAAGCAGCAGTACAAGACATTCCCCCTTTCAACCACACTGAATAAAGTCCCTCTGCTTACCCATGTTAATCAAAATAATCTGTACAGTAAAATCCAAATCCCTCTCTGCAACAAGATGTAGTCAAATGCAGGATTCACTTTCTATTCCCAGCTGTAGAGAGGGCTTCTGTAAGGACTGATGCTGCAGGAGAGCCTGTGTTCCTGCAAAAAATATGACACTTGTGGATCACTCATGGACCACCAGCTGAAAGAGGCTGTTTCAGGCTGGGCTGGGAAAACATTTCCAGCTTAACATCCAAATTAGAAAATAATACTATCATAGAAACACTGACAGGCTTGATCACAGTATAATAACTTGGTATTACTACTATAATAGAGGGGAAGTAAATGGTGGAAGGGCGGCACATTTTAATTGTTCTCTTAAGGAAACACTGGGCTCTGAACTACCGTAGGCAATCTCAAGCTACAAGCAGTTCCCTCTTAGAGAAACAATTTTTCATTTTATAATGTGAAAGCAAATTTCTTGCCAGTATTACCTCAGGTCATTAGCTATATTGTAATTCTTGTGTTTTTCCAAACTGATTTCCCCCTTAATTTGATTTTGAGCAGCTGATTAAATTTACCCTCCTTGAAGAAACAGACATTCAATTTAACTCTAGTTCAACATTCTCCTGGTATCAAAATGCAGTTCTCATGGTCACACTTCTAGCCACAGAGTAATTTTGTCACTGCTTTAAAGGGGCATTCTCTAACCATTGACAGTATGGTGGCTTTCTCCTGCACATCCATGTCATACACAAGCTCAGAAAGCAGAACAATAAACTGTACAATGCAAAAGGTACTCTTCAGACAACTACAAATCATTGAATTACAGGA
>VRYO01002772.1:79346536-79366391 GCA_009812075.1 Sialia sialis
AGCTGGATCATGAGAACTTCCAAACACGTTCTCTTTCAAGATTCCGAGTGGACACCCAGACTGGGTCTAAATTATTTAAATAGGGACCAAACCTTCGGACCTTGTAGGTCTCTGAGCTATTTTATGTGCAAAAACATAAAAAAACACTTAACAGAAACATTATGCAGAAGAATTCTATTAATCAGATCAAAGGTCCACTTAGTCCAGTGTTCCACTGCTGACAAGAGCCAGCAGCACACAGCAAGGCAAACAATTTTTAAAAGGGGTAACCATGCAGTCATTTTCTCCACTCTCTCCTCCCCACATCCAGAGCCTGCCATACAGGCAGCTCCTCAGGCACAGATGTCATCCACTTGCCTATTAGTCCCTGATTATTCACCTGATTGGTTTTGAGCCCATCTAACCTCTTGACATCCAGCAGATACTGTAAGACTGGTTCCAGTTTAATCACACACCACAAAGACCAAGTTTGCTATTGTTTGCTTAAGCCACTACCCAGTAATTCCACCTGATGTCTCTCGTTCTTGCTCTGGGAGAAATGCAAACAATCATTTGCTACTTATTTTAAACACCGCTATCGCATGCCTTTCCACCTTCCCTTTTCCCATCTAAAGAGTCTATCTAATCAATCTCAATTCAGAAGCTGTTCTTTGTTTGTGAAAACATTTGTCAGGTTTCTCTGTCCCCTTTGAACACTGGCATACCTTTTCTTAGACATGGAGACCAGAACAACGCAAAGTAATCTAGAGGTGAATGTTAAGCAAAATAATTATTTTGTTTGCTGTGTCTTCCCTAGCAATTTCTGACAATCCATTTGCTTTTGAGCACTGCTCTGCCCTCAGCCAACATTTCTTAGAATTACTGACAGCTAATTTGAGCTCTCTTCCCTGAGTCACAGTAGGCAGTTTAAAGCCCATTTCAGCATCGTACAGTCAGGTTTTATTTTCTCCCATGTGCATTATCTTGTGGTTATTGGCACAAAATGCAGGCTGCCATTTTACTGCAATACCACTCGCCACATTTTTAAAAGAAGATTTTTATTTTTCCTACCCTGAATAACTCAGTCAAAGAAGCATCCAGCACTATTTAGGACATTTTCCAGACCACTTATGAATATGCCAGACGTCACAGAACTCAGTGCAGATCCCTGTGGGATTCCACTTGTTATCTCCCACTGAAATACCTGACTGTTTATTCCTATTCCTCACATCATTTCCAGCAGGGAACTTTCCTTTCATCCTGCTACTGTTGTGCTTCTTTAGGATCTTCCAACTGAGGAGCTTATCAAAAGCTTTAGGAAAATCTGAGCACACTGTACCAACCAAATCACCCTAATCCACACTCATGTCAGTGCTTCAGACAAAGAGCAGAGGATTTCTCTCAGACACGATTTCTCTTGACAAAAGCCACTTTGATATGTTTCCAAAGTCCTTTTTAAATACAGGTGACAAATTGCTGTTTTCCCTTTCTGTGGCACAGTAGATGTGTGGGGCAGAGGTGCAAGAGTTCCTGTTCCACTACTGGAAGTTGGCTGAATCCGAGTGTGCAGTGGTTGCAATGACCAAAAGTCCCTCCAGCCCTAACCATGCTGAGTTATGCCAAGCACTGCTTCTTCTCCAGGGATTCCCCATCCAGTGCCTTCAACGTGCAGCCACTCATGCTGCTTGGCAGCAGCACAATCCCTCTCATCATGTCTCCTTCTCCACCAACACTCCTGCTTTCTTCTGCAGCTGCTCAGTTCTGTGAATTACTTCCACATCTTCAGAGCCCAAAACAGCCCCAGAGAATAACCTTTTCTCCTGCACCTTCCTTGTGAACTCAGGGCTTCCTGGAGATCTGCTCTCACAAGGGAGAGGCCCCTGCCCTTCTCCCCACGTTCAGAAGAACATGACACAACAGAACTGTCTTTTAAGAAGGCTGAAAAACCACCAAATTAAAATTCATGTGGGTTGCCCAGTGAGGAAAATGTTGAACGCACAGAACTACACCGGTGCTTCCTTTTACAATCAGAGATTAATCATCTTAGTGTTGTGGCTACTCACATAAAGCCTGAGGCATTAATTAAATTAATGTAAGTGACAGAGTTTCTCTAATAACATCCAGCTATTTGACAACAGATCTGGTAGTTATTTCAAATTGCTGTGATTAGTCCAAATAAAATTTAATTATGCAAACACACTTGGTTTCTAATTTTACTTGGTATTATGTTAATAGGTTTATTCTTATTGTATTATTTTACCTTTTCAGATTTTTCATTTAATGCCTTGGAAAACATGCCACATTCCAGTGGCAAATTAGCTTTTCAGAATATATCACAAGTTCTTAGAGATATATACATAAAATCAGTAAAAAAAATCCACCAGGATCTTAGGCACTGCTTTGCATGTATGAGGTGCTATCTGTCAAAGAATTCAATCAGAAAATTCATTATAAAATGTGAGAAATGGCCCAGAACCTCCAGTCTAGTGTATGCTGAAATTTATGAAGTGGTGTTAAGGGAAAATTGTTTCCAGAAGGCATCAGACAAGATAGCAGAGATAAAGACTTCCAAACAAGGAATTGGAAAACAGACACACAGTGATGGCCAAAATACGCCTTTTTAATTCCAGGTATCGATGCTCTAGTTAACAGATAGATCTGTATTCACTCATGTGAAGCAAGACCAGGGATTAAAACTGTTCCTGTCCCTGAAAACAGATATTATGAAGTACGTTAATAGCAATGGAGTATTCTTAACTGAGAAGGTGAAACCTTTCCGTGGAAGAAAAATACTTGATCTGAGGTTTTTCCCTGACACACTTAAGTGTCTGTGTGTGTACATGTACTCATAGAGGCCACATGAGCTCACAGAGCATTGTAAAAACACTGGCCCTGAGTTTCTCAGTCTTTTTAATATTGAAAGGTGAAACAGCTAAGGTGGCACTACTTTCCCCTTGCAAAACACCCCGAAATGTTTCCTTTCCCATGAAATGTCTTTTGAGCAGGACCACTTAAGTGCCTGGGGCTACAGTAATTACCACTAGGCAGTATCTGGTATAATTTACTGCAACATTTGTGTACAAAAAATCTCCCTCTGCAGCACTCCAGAAGCCAGAAGGACACACGTACAATGAATACTTCAGGACTTAGAACTCATAAAAAGAGAAAAATTCAGAAACTATAGATTCCAAACCCAACCACATTAGGACAATCACTGCACAGAAACCGAGCTTGAATGAACAGTTTCCAACTAATTAAAACCTAATAACCAGAGCAATGCTTCCAGCTCTGCATGCTTCACTAAATGTTTAATTTTTTCCACTATCTTTCATTTCATATATTTTAGCAATATTTGTGTCTCTTGATGCATTGCTGATGCTCGGATTCGGTTCCATTTTCCCAAGTCTGTATTCCACACTAATTTCCTCAGGTGTCTGAGTCAACCTTTCAGAGATGTTCCTCCAAACCCAAGCCTGGTCCAGCTGTTCTGAGGTATTTAACCAGGTCTGCTGGGCTGAGTGAGAGCAGGGTAATTTCAGACTCCTCCTGGTGATGCCCTGGCCCTGCTGCATCTCTCAGCAGCAGTTTTCTGCTGGGGAAGGGAGGGTGGAAGGAGCTGCTGCTCTCCCTCAGCCAGCCCACAGCAGGACAAGCCTGCAGGCACAGCTGGGCAGCTGTTCTGACCCCACACACTCTGCCCTTACACAAAGCTCGTGTAAGAGCCACAACCAAATCTGACCCATGGAAAAGTCCTCCTCAGTCTTCTGCTGCCAGCCACCCAAAGGCTGGGCACAGCTGTTCAGGAACATCACAGTATTTGCTTGTTTGCCTAAAGTCTTTCCTTCAAATGTCTCACAATTACAGTAATTTCACGATTATAAGCCGCACCTTTTTCATTGAAGAATCCAGCCTACCCCAGTGGTGCAGCTTATATTCAGGTGCGGCTTATCTATGGACAAATCCCAGTGAAATGCCAACCGAGAAGTGAGAGCCGGCTGAGGAGGGCAGCTGTGTTACCAGCTTTCTTAACTGGCAACTTCAGCTCACTCAATAGTTGCTCACAGCAACAATTTCAAAGCGTAGGCTTGGGGAATAATCCCTTGCAACAGCTACTTGTGCAGAAGGTCAACACATCATTTTATATACCTCAGCAACATTTACCATTTTCAAAATCTTAGGAAGTTTTTAAATCTTTTTTAAAACAGGGGAAATTATTCAGCAGCACCTCCTACATAGTGAATGACAGGGATGACACAAATTTTGACAAGACAGCTGCAGTTGTGGAGTGGTTCATATACACTCATCCCTATGTCCAGGGACAGGCTTTGGGTCATGCCTGGAATGGCACAGGGAGCATTAACTGTGCTCATGCAGAAGTGCTATTTTATTTTACACAGTGATGTGAACCAACCCATTCCCATTTTCATCACTTTAAGCCCCATACTGAGGAAAACAGTCAGAGTATTTTGGCTCTCATTCCTGTATTCCAATTTAAGTGTGCAAGTTGCACACTGTGCTTTATTTTAGGCTTCAAGAGCAGCAGGAAAAAGAAAAGCAGCTGCACCCAACTGTAGCAAGTATTGGTATTTTCTAAACATTTTCATCCATATTTTGATTCTGCAATGGTGAGTGAGATTGCAGGATATAAACATATAAATGCTTTGCACATAGGTAGGATACTTCAAGTGTACTACCTAGAGTACCTATAGTATCTTGAAAGCCCTGTGCTTTCACTTAAGAATTTGTAAACTTGCAAACCTCTCCAAACTTCTAAGAATTATGCCTTTCTTAAAAATTACTAAACATGCAATAATAAATAAAACTCATATCTATGTACCACGGGCTTTTTTTCCTTTAATCATGGGAAAACCGCAGAACTACATTTCAAGTTTGGTTGTGGTTGATCAAATATTTACTCTTGTACAGGGGCACAGCTTTCCAAGGCCACTTGGAAAGCTGACTAATCAAAGCAGAGAAAGAGCTTTGACTCTAACAGGAGTTATTTTAGTATTAACCCAAAGTAATTTACAGTTCACTACACAACTTATATGCCAAATTAGACTACTGGATTTATCCAAAGGAAATTTAAGACATATACCTATGGTCTAAAGAACACAAATACTGGGTTCATTTCATTTCCAATTACTAAGAATTTTGCTTTGTAAGGAAACCTCTAGGTCCTTGCATTAGACCAAGCAGGCAAACTGAAATATTTGCAAAATTGAACTGGGGTAGGTGAGGATGTTACCATAAAAAAGATAAAGTCTTCATTTATTTACAGCAATTCCAAGTGGAGCACAGAGATTTCTGAAAGAGCAGAGAAGAACCAGGGCCTGTGCACTCCACTTCGATCAGTTAAAGCAGAGATGGCAGATTTCTGGACTGCTTCCTAAACTCCCAAAAAATTGTGTGCAGCTGGCAAAAAAGGAAGCAGAAACAAAAATCCAGTATTGATTTCAGTACTCCACAGTAACCAGGTTAAAACTCATTTTCTGTTACACATCTTCACCTCTTTCACCAGAACTTTTACAGGACTTTTTTTTTTCTTCCTTTGTAAGAGACTACTGTAGTATCACCATCATATTCACTCTCACAGTTTATTCAGCAGAGTAAACTTTTCACTGAAAAATCATATAAGCTTGATTGTTGTAACAAGTTCACAGAAATTGGGGTTGTATGTGAGGACTAAATATAGATTTCGACTTGCATTTCCTACACCTGTGGACCTTGTATTTTAGAGAAGAAAATACCAGATGCCCAGGTTTTAGGGATTTTCAGACACTTGGAGAATAGATGACTTCAGTTCTTTCAATAAAAGCATCGTACTGCCATCTAGTGAGCAATGTAAAAGCGACTGGCACGTCAAGGTGCATAAATATTTCTCATTATGAGCCATTTCTCTCTTTCATAAGAACAAATAGAAGAGAAAAGCAAATTTAGGTACGGAACACTGCTAGAAAGTAGATAATATAAAAAGCTTTGCAAGATAAATGTGAAGAGGCGCAGGCAGGCCAGCATAACAAAAGCATTTGAGAGATCTTTATGAGCACGTTATCCCAGCATCCTGGGAATGCAGCCTTCTCTCCTGGGTGGCATCACCCATGCTTCAGACAGCAAGGTCTATTTTTTGACAATAGCTAAATATTCCATTTTCCTTCACAGCCCAAATGCAAGGCATGTACCATGCCCACAAGTCTGAGCAATGCTTTAGTGGTTAGCCACACAAGAGGCATCCCCCAGGTGTCACCCAAACACATCAGCAACATCTGTCTCCATTCTGGTTTGAGAGAATATGAAATGAGGTTGCCACAGGGCTTCTTTCCATCCATGTGGCTGTGGTCCAGGCACCTGTGAGGACGAGACACAGCTTTGCTTTGTCTGAGCAGAGAGGTGACAAATTTTCCACTTTTTCCCAAAATCTGACTGAGCTCAAAGCTTGGACCAGGCTCAGTTCAGATGTGAGAAGGCAGAATCGAGGGTGGGATCTCAAGGGCAGGATCTGTGAAGCCGTGAATGTCTCTGATGGAGATCCCTACACTTGACACAGCGGGGTTACTGCTCCGTGGGTGAAGGACTGTCGTGGTCAGCACCACCAGACAAAGCTGGCAAGGTGATTTTGGCTAGCAAGCTCTGGGCTGTGATGGTCACAGGCCACAGCAGCAGGTCCAGACGTTCAGTTTTGGCTCTCCAGTGCAACTCCTCACGTGTCCTTCACAGTTCACTGACTTGCAGAGAACAGCATATGTCTGACAGGTGCAGTTCAGCACTGACTTTCTCTGTCCTCGTCAGTATAGCTGTCCAAAAATTGAGCTAGTGTACAGAGATGTTTTGGGCACTTTCTTTGAATACATACTTGTTAAAGGAAGAAAAAATGAGACAGAGCATAAACACACTTGTAACCCACCCCCAGGTAAACTGATGAGGTCCTGCAAGGACTACATGATTTGTCAACTCCAGAAGGTGGTTTCACAATGCTTGTTTTTATTCACAAACTTGTAGATTCTGTCATCACTTACAGAGGCAGAAGAAAATTTGGACCAGGAGGTGCTTTAGAAACCATACTCCCCCCTACCCAGTGACCAGCAGTACCAACCACGCTCTGCTGCCATGCTCAGTCAAACACATCAGTGATGTGCTCTGCCCTGTTCCTATCACACAGGCCCTGCAGGGTTTCTGACACCAATGACATAGGAAACACAGCTGGCTGGAGGAGAAAGGGAAAGAAATGAAGCAGAACTTTTCTATGGCAGGTGCGTTTGCAGAGGAAAAACATAAATTCATCTCCAAACACTAATGCATTCCCTAAAGCTAGGCTGCAGGAATAAACATATATATGGTGCTTCTATGGTATAAAGTGGCAGATTTTACAAATTCTGTGTTTATGTTTATGCAGTCATACTGCCACCACTAGCTGACAACACAAGCAGCAGTCAGAAGCCAGGATGCAGCTCCTGTTAAAGCAAATGGCACCACCCAGCACTTCTCAGCCTGATACACTTTTTCTTCAAGGCCCCTTTGTCAGCACACACACAGCTGATCCCACCAGTCTGGCCTTAGCAAGAGCCAAAGACAAGAAGTCTTTTCTAATTGTTTATTTTAATTATGGTCATTCTGTTCCAATCCTTCCCACAAAACAGATGTTTTCTACCATTCTTTCTCCAGCAAAGTTTCCTATGCTATAGATTTTTTGTCATGCATGATGAGCAATGCAATGTATTTGTTGAAATGTCCCTGTAACCATGAGGAGGATAAAACCAACTGCTAGTTTCACCAGCACAATATTGAACATCTGCTCCATCTGTTCCAGGAAATGGTGACAGGTATCTTGCTAAAATATATTACACTAATTTTTCAAAGATATTTTTATGGTCGGTCATTTAAATTGCAGTGAGGTAATTTTACCACCAGAGAGAATCTCCACAACCCCTTCTAAACTGCTTCAGTAGCCTAAATCACTCCCTGCTTACACAACTTCAGTGCCACTGTGGCAATGACATCCTGTCACTATCAAACCCTGGGCCAAAACTGAACCTTCCATCATGACAAGAGGAACACTGCCTCGGTGCAGTGGGAGAAAGGAAGGATTTAAGAGATTTCCCTTTACATATCTGAGCCTTCCCAGCTTCAGAAGAGCTGTAGCAGTGTTTCCCTTATCACATTTTAACAGCATCACTTCATACCACCAATTTAAACACGACTATCAGCATTCAGTCAAGTATTTAATCCCTGAGAAAAGAAAGACTGCTGCCCATCTTCTCCATTTAGACACTGAAGAGTATATATATTTGGATTTCATCTTGGATTCCATTTATTATTTTTTTCATTTTTTAATCACTTGCAGAAGTCTTGAGAGTACAGCATCAGCCAGAAAGTCTTTCTTCTTGCTCTTTTGAACTCCATTCTATCCCTATATATACTTAACCACCTATGAACCTCAAATTAGTGCTATTAAACTGACATTATATTCTGCAGATAAAACCCTTTTTTGTCCTTCAGCATTTTCTCCACTCACAAGAGGCCTGCCTTTTTTTCTATTTTTACTGCATTTATTTTACTGGTTTTCTCTCTCATTTAGAGATATGTGGGAATATCTTTCAACTGAGCAATGTTAACATTATGCAAAGTGCATAATACACCACCTTGCAGCTGCTTTTTTTTTTTTTTTTGCCCTCACTGTGTGTCAACCTTTCAAATCATTGCTATTGCCTATGGCTCAAAACACCAGCACAAAGAAAAGAGCAGGGCCAACCAAAATAACCTTCTCTATGAAGTCACAGAGGCCATGACTGCCACTTTTCTTATGAGTACTGAGACTGAGGAAAGCTTGGTATTAAATTCAGTGCTACTAGAGTTAGATCATGTAAGACAGTAATCTATCAACACATTTTAGTAAGCTTAAATGTAGAGCTTGTCTGATTCTGAGATCAGTGGGAGTACACAAAGTGCTTTTTTTCCACCACAGCCAGAGTGCTTAACATGAGCAAAGGGGTTTTCTTCATCCTCCTTTTAATGACATGACCTTGACAGGGAAGGGGTGTCAAACTCAACCAGCAGCAGTGAAAAAACAGGTTTTATCCCACTTCCAACATTTTTGGGAGGTATAAACAAAGAATGGCCACCACCAACTCCCTGTAAAAAAAAATTAGGGGATCTCATGTGCCATCAAGTCCATTTCCCCTTTAGGCAGACATTTAAGACAATTTATTTGTAATTCCACACATGCTGATCAAGCCTGGTAAACATGCAGGTGTTTTGCTTCTGTACTCATCAGAGGGTTGTTCCAGAGCCTTACACTTCTGACTCTCAGAAATCTTCAATCCCTTCCTTCAGGAAGGAAGATTACTGCTGTGGCAGTAAGGATGTCAGTGGCATGACCCTAACTTGTAAAACCTAGACTGGAACTTAAAGGCAAATGCCACAAGAGATGGGAAAGAAAAGGAGACCCTTCTGGAGAGAAATCAGAGCTTTGGAAGCAAGGAACACTAAAATCATGGGTTAAGAGATCTTGTTTCTCCCACTCCTGTGAATTTAATTTCGTGAGGTAGCTTTCTAAAGAGTGACATCTGTTGCAGGAAACCACAAAAAATATTAGGATTTTTTCATGACACAATGTATAATCACAGGTGCATTGCTAATCCTTTTCTTCTTTTACAGAGCCTTTATTCTTAGAAAATGACACTCAGCATTTTCTCTTTACATGCCTGTTCTGTATAATTTGAAAAAAAAAATTGTACTGTCCATTTTGGCACAGATATCACACCATCCTGAAGTATTTATCACAAATCATCTGGAGAGACAAGCAGCAATGCAGACATTCCTGACATTGTCAGTCTGGAGAACTTTTACTGGACCACCAGTTTTCCCAGAGGATGGCATCCACAGTGCTCAAAGCACAAAGTTCAACACTTTTGATAAGGAACAGCTCCAGGTCTTTCACACCATTCTTTTTAAGGACTCTGGGTACAATTTAATTGATACACTTTGAGAGATGACCTGACCTGTCCCTGTCCAATAGGTACACCTAGTTCAACCAGAAATTGTGCTGCAAAGCCTTACCAACTGCTTGTCACAGTCTACTTACAGTCTTCAAAAATCTTGTTATTAAATGCGCTGTGGAATTATATTCTATCTATGCTTATCTGTGACATATCATAATTGTTTTGTGCTACGAACCACAATCTACTCAGCACTGAGAAAAATGACCTCTCACGAGGCAAACTTGAACTAAGGCAGCTGGGTCACGGAGATGATCACAGCGCTGGAGCATCTCTTCTGGAAGCATTGAGGTTGTTCAGCCTGGAGAAGAGAAGGTTCCAGGGAGACCTTAGAGCAGCCTTCCAGTTTCTAAAGGGGGCTTAAAGGAAAGATGGGGACAGACCTTTTAGCAGGGCTATTGTGATAGGACAAGGAGTAATGGTTTCAATTTCCAAAACAGCAGACTAACACTAAACATAAATAAAAAATTTTTTACAAAGAGGGTGAGAAAACACTGGCTCAGTTTGACCAGAGGTGGATGCCCCAATCCTGGAAGCATTCAAGGTCAGGCTGGACAGGGCTCTGAGCAACCTGGTCTAGCTGAAAATGACCCTGCCACTGGAGGGGTATTGGGATAGATTATCTTTAAAGGTCTCTTCCAACCCAAACCATTTTGTGATTCTGTGAATTAAGGGACTTACCATTTAATTTCTGTCTAATCTACTCTTACAGTCACCACGTGCATTGCATGGTGCCCATTCACGAGTTGCTGTCCAGGGGGCAACAATTCAAGTTTTTGGGTCTAAGGCAGCGTCCCGTCCCGCAGTGCCTGTATTCATGAATGCACAAGCTGTCCTTGGCATAGCCGGCTAAGACCGGAGCAGTGCCGTGCCCACAGCAGCCACGCTGCCACAGATGGGAGATAATGGCACATGGGAAGCCTCTCACAATCACAGCTTCCTCCTGCAGCCACACGCTCCGGACACGTGCCGCTCTCTCCTCACACACACGTGTACTTTTCCCTTCTTTCTCTACACACATCCATAATTCTCCCATTCTCCCGAGGCCGGAGCACGAGGCCCCGCCGGCACTGCCCGCCCTCAGCGCCCGGCGCCACGGACCTGTGGCCGGGCAGGCGCCATCCTGTGCCGGACCGGGCTGGCCGTGATCTGCCCTGGGGTGGCCGTACCGTGATGGGGTTCCTACACCGGGCCCTGCAACGGGACAGCCACAGCCCCAACCGCTCGGTGTCCCCGCCACCTCCCCGAGCCCCGGCCCGGCCCGGCCACGAGGCGGGAGCGAGTGCGAGCCAAGCTCCTCCCCGCCGCCGCCGCCCCTCGCCGCGCCGCGCCGCGGGGACGTGCAGTCGCTCGGCGGGCCATGGAGGCGGGCGGCGGGGTCGGGGCCCGGTGCCCCGCGCTGCTGCTGCTGCTCCTGCTGGCGGCGGCGCTGGGAGGAGAAGCGGACGCGGAGGAGCCGCGGCCGGCGCGGCAGCGCGGGGACGAGCAGTGCCATTACTACGCGGGCGGGCAGGTGTACCCGGGCGAGGCGGCCCGGCTGCCCGTCTCCGACCACTCGCTGCACCTCAGCCAGGCCAAGAGTAGGTGGCGGGCGCGGCCGGGGCTGCGGAGCGGCGGGGCCGGGGCGGGGATGTGGCCGCAGTGCGGAGCGGAGCGGCGGCAGCGGCAGCGCCACGTCAGGCGGAGCGCGGGGCTCCCCGAGCTCTGCCCTGATCCTGCCTTCCCCACGCCGGCTCTGCTGGGCCTCCGGGACGGACTCGGCAGCCGAGGCAAAGGGAGGGAGGGCGGAGGGGTCACTGGGCCCCGCCAGCCGCTTCTGGACCTGTATGTGCACGGTGGTCACCGCCGCTGTGTGACGGGCTTCCAGAAATGGCGAACCATTTCAGGGAGCGCTTCAGGGGATGCACAGGAATGCTTTGTGCCTGCAGTGCCATCAGAAACAATGGATGGGCTCCTCTCCCAACCCGCTGCCACCGCGCTGGCTTTGGCACGGCTCTTGTGTCTGTGCTTTCTCACGGATTTTAATGCTTTACATGACATGTGGGGGCAAACACCGTAAATCGCGGCGCTGGGAGGTGTTCAGGGACAGCTGCTCAAAGTCCCGTCCTGCAGGACAGAGAGTGCTGAGAGATCGCACAGAAATTGCCTTCCCTGGGAGAATTTACAGCTGCAACATCCTCTTCCTTTATGAGCATCCCTTCCGTTTTAAACGTTTGCAAGCAGAGGTTAAAAGAAAAAAAACCCAGCCATGATATTTGTATATTTTGTATTTGATACTGTTAGGGTTTTTCTCTCTTTGCAGTGTGAGTTATTACAGACAGATGTTTATAGCTGCAAAAACAATTTAACTTAGGAAGGGGTCAAGATATCTAGTATTTTGTATAATATCTTTCCCTTCTCCCTCCTAATCTGAAGATCCTTGTTATACATTTTTGCTAACTATTCTGCAGCTGTGGGTCATCTCCAAAAGGAGAGCCAACCAGTTCAGGCAACGTCCAGATAATATTCAAGATTCCTTTTTCTTTTTTCAGAAGTTTTTCCCTATTTTGCTGGAGATACACATCAATGTCCTTAACATGGCAAGTGTATTCAGATCACCTTGTAATTCCAGTGTACCCTGTCCTTTGTCTCAGTATTCACAGTGGTATGAAAATAGTACCTGGGAGATTAATTTTAAATATTTTAAATTCAAGGTTAATCCCTTCCAATAGGAATAGTAAATATATGTCATACTTTTCAAATGGATATATTTTTTTAAAACAGCTGTCTTTCAAATTTGCCTAGGAGCTGTAATTTAATAAACATATGCTGCATTTTTAGGCATTTGTCTCTTAAACATGTTGTGTGTATTTTTTGTCGACCAGAATTCCAGACAGGTTTCCATGGCTAAAAAGCAGCAAAGTGAATTTGAACTATCTTGTGCTTCTGGTTCCCAACAGCTGTTCCTAACAGAACAATGAGAGTACCTGAAGTATTAAAGAGCTTTCCCCTTCAGTCCAGCAGGTGCCTTGAGCTGGCAGTTCACACAGAGTTTGTTCAGTAGGCCCAGATAAGGTTTGTGTGGCCTTGGTTATCAGTGATCAACAGGGCTCATGTATGAGCAAATTATTTGCTTTGTATGTGTACTAAAGCCTTCATTTCTTCATCATTCTGTACCCCGCTGTTTAGAGCTGGAAAGCAGTTTCATCTTGGAACTGTGCTGGAGGTTGTTTTTCAGGCAAAAGGAAGAACAGCTGTCCTTGGGCAGCTTGGTTTGAACACAGGTGTTACATTCTGACTTTTAATTCAACATTCTTTGTATTTCAGTCTCCAAGCCAGCACCTTACTGGGAGGGAACAGCAGTCATTAATGGAGAGTTTAAAGAGCTGAAGTTAACAGATTATGAAGGAAAATATCTTGTCTTCTTCTTCTATCCTCTTGACTTGTAAGTAAGAGCACTGTAGGCATACCAAGACTGAGTGCAGCTACACTAGATTCTTAATTCATTAATTCCTCTCTTTTCTTGAGGTCTTGTATTTTTTGTTTGGTAAGAATTTGGCAGAGAAGAAAGGAGTGACGGAAGAAAATATATTCTCTGCATTTGTTTTCTCATCATGCATTGGTAAAATTGCAACACAATCTTTGTCCTAATAACTGTACTAATAACTACTTTTTGTCTTCACACAAAACAAACAACTTTGGAGTTACTCAGACTCTGACTCTGTGAATGAGTGCTGCAAGCAGAAGAAAGCAGGCCATCTGCTTTTTCTAGAGTGTATATAGAGGTAGCATTTTCCCTTTAAGTTCATCCTGTAGCATCCTAGAAGCACTTAACATTAACCTCCTTTATTTAGTGTTCAGTAACTTCACTGATTGAGTGAAAACATCTCTGCTTTTTAAGGGACAATCCCATACTTTTCCACAAAATGAAGAGGACAGAAATGCATAACTATTTTTAATATTATAGCATCCCTGGCTTTACTACTTTAGTTCTTCCGTAATAGAAAAAGTTGAAGATAAATTAGTTGAAACTTGCAGATTTGTGTAGTAACAACAAATTATAGTATGATCCTCTGAAAAAATTGGATTATAATGCTTAAATTCAGCCACATTTGCAAAGTCTAAAAGAAAGTAACTGTACAAACTCTGAATCCAGATTGTAAAATAACCATAGATTTACAGTTTTTGGAAAGAATCCATTTGTAACTAAGCTGGAGTCTGAGGGTGGAAGATTTGTCTGGGGCAGCATTTTCATTAAATACTTGAAGAAGCAATATAAATAAGCAAAAGCTGAAACAATTTATGATAAATACACCATTTCAAGTTAAGCAGAGAATTTATTGGCTTTCTCATGAAATTTTGACTTTATCTTGTCTTAAATCATCTAGTACGTTTGTCTGTCCAACTGAGATAATTGCCTTCAGCGACCGAATTGAAGAATTCAGAGCAATAAATACTGAAGTAGTAGCATGTTCTGTGGACTCAAAATTCACTCACTTAGCATGGTATGTATCTTCCTCTTGTCTTTCACTAAGCATTATTCATGGTTCCAATTTAGCAAAAGTACTCCCCAGATTTTTAGCCTGTGTAGGTGTATCTATCATGGTGTGTGAAAGTGTGATGCTATTGACACAAATGTTTAAAATAAATTTTAACTCTAGTTTAACATGTATTGCTTGCAATATGTCATGTCTCAGTCCAAAAAAATACCACAAGTACAAAAAGAAAACACTAATGAAACTATCAGTAAATGCTTCACATTGTCCCAGTTCATGAGCACGTTGGCATAAAGCAGTGTGACTGGTGAGAAAAAGGTCATCATTAACACGTGGCCAAAACCTGCAAAAGATCTACTGAGCATTTTGTTCAAGCCACAAGTACTGTTCATCTCCTTTGTTTGCAGAACAAAAAATGTCACTTTGACTAAATCCTTCTCTCCATACTGATGTTTGTGATTTTGTGTAGGGAATATAAATCTGTATGAAAAATGTATCTTTATTTCCTTTCCTTCGAAGGATTAATACTCCTCGTAAACAAGGAGGACTTGGACCAATGAAGATTCCCCTTCTTTCTGATCTGACACATCAGATTTCAAAGGATTATGGAGTGTATCTGGAAGATCAAGGACACACACTTAGGTATTTCACAGGGTTGTAGTTTGGTTGGGTTTTTGCTGGGGTAATACTTACAGCTTATATTTAAAGAAGCATTTGAATTTTTTCTTTTGGAGCAGCTTTTACTTGGGGATTCATGGTGAGCAGAAAATATTGAAGAACACAAAAAATACAGTCATAATGAGTCAGAAGAGGGGTGAAGGATAGGATATTTAGCAGCAGGCATCAGAAGTTACCTAGGACAGGACAAATACGCAAGATTCTCCAGAACTGCAGTTGCTCAGGAAGTTCCCAAGTCCAAGTGGAGTCAAGACTAAGGTTACCTAAAGAGATAACATTTCCCTAAAACTGAATAGTTTTTTTTAGATGCCCTGCAGCATCTCCTGGCAAGCCTGTCAGACCTTAGTTCTATGTTCTGCAAAGAAATACCTTTTTGTGGTTTTAACAGGAGCTCATCTCATGTCCCAGTGGTGAGCATTATATGATGTTTGCAAAGATCAAATTCTTCCCAGCCTGCACAAATAAAATAGTGCATGAAAACACCACTGTCATTAATTCTATTTCCTAACACACACACTTTTTTTTTCCCTACAGGGGCCTTTTTATTATTGACAATAAGAGAATCCTTCGACAGATCACAATGAATGACCTTCCTGTTGGGAGATCAGTGGATGAAACACTTCGTTTAGTACAAGCATTCCAGTACACAGACAAACATGGAGAAGGTGCTCTTTTAAATAAATACTGCCATGTTGAAGATTATTTTACTTAGCATGGAAGCTGTACTAGCTTGTTGGAGGAAAGATGCTCAGTAGCATTAAGGACTGGCCTCATACAGTGACTGAAGTGGTTTGATTGCCCTGCTTGGTTCTGTGGTCCCAGGACCTTAGGTTGTTTCTAGAATATTAAATTACATTTTGCTTCACATCCATGAGAAAGAGAGCATAAAGCATTCCTTAGTCTGAATTTTGGCATTATGTACCATGTGTCACGAGCATAAATTTGTACAAAATATGAGGCTGTGAAGAATGAGGCGAAATATTTTAGTACATTTTTGGATACTAAAATAATGGAGATGCAGACCATCCTTGTCCTGTGCCATTCAGTGAGGACCTGTGACAAGTAATTGAGTGTGTTTCATGTCAAGACACATGTGATACTGTGGAAATTATGGTGCCATTACTTGTGTTTTCTGTATAATAGCTGTGTGATGATATTTCCCCAACAAAGACATTTTACTGTCTTCAGATCATTACTTTGTATCAAGAATTCTTATTCAAGCATGGGGTGAACTTTTTCACATTTCTTTAAATAATTTATTTGAAGATTTAAATATACATACACATTTAGCAGCTTAACTTCCAGTTCAACTCAATGTCACCCAGGCATTTGAAAGGACCTTTATATGAAGGTACAAATCATTATTCTGCTGTGCTGTACAGACTTGAAAAAACAGATGCTGATACTTATGCTGACTAAGGAAATTTACCCACATTTAGTTACAAAGCCAGTTCACAGAATGTTAATTTGCAGTGTTTCCAGAATACCACCTTTTTTTTCCCAACTTTTACATGAATGTTGAGAAGAGCCTCTGTAGACACGTCATTGGTTTCTTTGCACAGATTAACAGCTCTCCACAATTCCTGTGGAGAACTTTTGCATGTGGGGCATTTTATCTGTCAGCATGTCTTAAAGCAGTGTAACATGACATGGCTGCTTGGGCTGAAGCCTCAGAGGGAGAGCTCTGAACAGATGAGAGCTTTACTCCACAATAGCAGCTGCACAGGTGGTCCCAGGGCTCCCAGCCACACTGTGTAAGCACATGCTGTGATCCCTTTGCTCCTAAGCAAGGCTACAAATAAAATTAGTATCTTGTGGAATCTTTGAACTGATCTCTTTGTTAAAAAATGCCCCAAATTTTGTTTTAAAGAAAGAAAGGTAGTCTGTGTGTAGTCACCCGATTTTCACTGCAAAACTTCTGTTTTACTAGAACAGGTGTTCATTCTCAGATACTTGCTTTTTCTACACTAAGTATAGAAGGGCACAAGAATTCAACTAAGGCATCCATCCAGAGATCTGAAGTTTTCACTATCCCATGTGTAAAGAAAACTGCACACTTAATAGTTTCAGATAGTGACATGTGATGCTTCATGGTGTTTCATTTCAAGGTCAGAAAGAGAATATTAAGCACACAAAAGTCTGTTTGTTTAAAAATACTTCAGCTAACTTTGCCTTTTTTTTTTTTTTTTTTCAGTTTGCCCTGCTGGTTGGAAACCTGGCAGTGAAACAGTAAGTCACTGTTTATATTAACATGCATATAGTACTAACAAGCACTCAGTACTATTTCTGCTGGGGCCAAATCCAAAATCTTAGCAACTGTCAGAAGTTATAAATAATGTTGCGTTATTAAGCTTACACTATTTGTATTACTACTGATTTCATTAGGGGATTGTTTCCCTAGACATGTTCCAGTTGTTTCAAACTCCTGGTGTGTCAACAAAATTCACTTGATCAGCAGTGAGTTTGTGATCAATAACTTTTTCCTTTTAATACCTGATGGGGAAAAGTACAAAAAGTCTTGAGCTTGTTGTATCTTCCTGGTTATTTGTCCATATAAATTCTTGGTGGTTCATACTGCAGATCCAAAAATAGACAGAAGTTCCCAGGCTGCTGTGGTATGTGCCAGAGCCAATATCAGCACTCCAGCAGGGAGCACTGCTTTGCTGTGCAGTTGCCCTCCCTTCTTTGTCACTCCTGGCCTCCATGTGACTGCAGGCAGAGGAGCCAGAGTTCACATAAACACTCATTGAATTTGTTTGTGCTCCCTGGCCCTGAGTGAGCCTCAGCAGAATAATGAGACTTCACCAGAGGTCTGAGCTGCCTTGTTCAGATGAGATCACTGTCACTTATTTGAGCACGTGGCTTCCTTCTGAACCATCTGGTGATGACAGAGTACTGTTGTTAAAGAGCTGGCTCAACAACACCAGGTCCCAGCAGCCTGTAAGCAGAGTTAGTGACCATTGTACTTGATAGGAAAAAAACAGTGGAATGTTAAACCATGTTTCTTTGCTGGATGTAAAAGTTTCCTAGGGTAACTTGAGGCTGGGAGTCAATTTTTTCAAACTAGCAGAGAAGTGTCATTATGGGGAAGCTGGATATTAAGACTGTAAAATAAAAGAGGGCTGGCTGGCCCAACATTCCTATTTTGACACTGAAAACTTCTGCCTTGCATAACTAGAATCATCTAGATAACATGCCATTGATATATTTTCTAAAAAAACAGTCTCACAATGCTGATATTAACAGCTCCAACACTGCCAGTTTAATAATCTAATGCAATACATAAGCATTCTCCACCTCCTCTGTGAAAAAGATGCAGACAGTAGCAGAGTAGTTGAAAAAGCCTTTCTCAAAGATGTAGTCATTTCTAAATGTGTTTGATTTAATTAGATCAAACCAGAGGAAGCCATGAGAGTGTGGTGGCCAAGGGAAGAACTGTAAGTAAATTCTAAGCCTCTAGCTTACAGATACTGATTTACAAAAATATTTTGCTTTTGGGGCAAGTTGTCAAAATTCTTCCTTTGGTAGGCTGCACTCTCTCAATCGTTGAATCTCTCTGCTACTGCTGTTAGATCCCTTTAGAGATGAACAGTAACCTAGTACCAAATCAACTGATAAATTACTCTTCAGTGTTGCTAGTGAGTTGGCAGTAGTATCTTATTATAAAATACTGCTGTTCCGGATTTATAGTTTGCTATGTTTTGTGGCTTTGATTTTTGACTAATATTTTCATTTTCTTTTTTGCACAGATAATTCCAGATCCAGCTGGAAAACTGAAGTATTTTGATAAACTAAACTGAGGCTTGCCTCTGTTGGATCAAATAGGTCACATTCAACTTGATTTTTGCCAATAAAATGTCATTAATTTTGGTACTTTTGTGAGTTTGATTAATATGTAATGGCAATAAAACATTAAAGGGCTCATTGTTTAAACAGAAGTGTAACCTGTGTGAAGCACAGGTAATTCATTAGTTATCAGGGAATATTCTTACGAAATACAGGTTTTCTCTTTAGGTTTTATTTAGATGCTCAGTGTTGCCCAAATCCACTTAGCATCTTGGGCTTAGATGCATGACTTTTTCTATTAATAGATTCCTTAATTTCTGCAAAAATCTTGTGTATGTGGTCACATTCTAGCAACTACAGCTGGAAAAGAGCCACTTGATTATTGTACATTTGTCTATAGTCCAGCAGCAATAGCAGCTAACTTAAAAGCCAGGAATAAGTTACACTTGCTGAATTAAATTTCCAGTCTGTGTAAAACTTGAAAACATTTTTCAACTACTAAGATATACCCTACACTATATAAATCAGTACATCTGCACTGAAAAAAAGCACAGCTCTTGCAGTTCATGTGTTTCAAGGGCTGAACCAGTAAATTTTTCTATGCTTAAATCTGTAGTGTACTTGCTGATAAGATCAATTCTGCTTCACACTAAATTTTATCACTGTCCCTACTGTTAACAGATGGATGTGGGGAACAGTGTCCTGTGCCAATCCACTCCTTAATTGTGGCTCCTAGTTTTAAGGGAGTAGTTGTACTCTTTCCCGAGGTAACTGCTGATGATCAGAAACTTGTGGCTGATGGATGTGAATTTCTTCTTTCAAGACATACTTGTGTGCACTGGAGAACCCTTTCCTCAGGATGTTGTCTTGCTTCTTCCCACCTCTTCCTCTTTTTGATACGGTATTCTGGAGTCTGTGCAACTGGAAAAACACCAACTGAAA
>VRYO01002772.1:79367391-79393756 GCA_009812075.1 Sialia sialis
GAAAATACTGTACATCAACCCTGAAGCACAAAGAACAACACACAGAACGTTCAAAAAACCCCCAGCCACTGCAGTGTGAGAAACACAGGCCCAGCTATCATTCATTCATTCAGCAGCCCAAGGTACAGAACAAACACACTTCGCCCCCTTTATACCCGATGCCTGTGCCCTGCTGCCCAGAGGCCTTGCCCACCTCTGCAGTCACACCTAATGCTCTCCCAGCCGCAGGGACCTCTGCACTGAGCCAGCCAGTGATCCCTGATAAAGACAGAGATGAGTTATCATCCATGTTCAACAGGCTCCACCCAGCCCATGGCTCCTTGCAAAGCCCGGAGAGCAGAGTTACAGCAACACAGCCACAGGGTATATCCTAGAGCAGCAAACAGTGGATGTCAAAAGCTGTACAGAGCCTGAGCTAAGAACAGAAAACTGCACTGAGAACACTTAGTGACTGAAGAAAACTGGGGTCATCTGCATGCTCTGATCATTGAAATTTAAGTCATAGCAGTGTAGCTGTGTCAATTTTTAAGGTTTTTATAAATGCACATTTACATTTTACACATGTGGTAAGTGATGGAATAGGGTTGTTTTTCTCTTTTTAATGCAGTTCAATGGGGATAAAAGGCATTAGGGAAATAGGGAAATAGCCCTTAAGCAAAGACTTGAGCTGCCATGTGATTGTACATATTTGAAATGAACAAATGACAAAGCAGTCTGTTCTTCCAGTACTCTTCACGTGAGGTTTGAAATAGTGAAAAACTTAAATTTCATACATCTCTGTTATCCCAAACCCCAGGATATATTCAGGGGCCCCTCTTGGAAGTGCATAAAATGCAGATGCTGTTGTGAGCCTGTCTTTTCAACAGAAAAAGAAAAAATGTTTCTTCAAGCCAAGTTATGACTAATAATGAGAGCCATCAACTTCCTCTGCTATTTTGGGCAAGCCTCCCACACCCCTCCACTGCCCCCTCAGCTGTTAAACTATATATGGTGGTGAGGTCTGCACATGAAAGCCACCTCTCCAAGTAGGATGGATCCTAGCTGAGACCTGGATGCCACTTCCAGCAGTATTGAAAAAGCATCAAATCAGATAATAACAATGGCATAGATTTTTGATGTTAGCTGATGTAGCCCTCTGCAGCCTTCCTGGGTTACATCCTTTCCTTGCCCACAGAAACCTCTTCCTTTGCAAACTCAAGTATATCCAAAACAAACCACCACATTGCTGTGAGTCTGTAGGGGCATTAGGTTTACAGTAGGACTCTATGATCTTGGCAGATGTTTTCCAACCTAAATTATTCTATTACACATCTGTAGAGAAATGGGCAGTGATGACAGGCTAGCACAGCTCTTTTCAGAGCGCTATGGAGGTCACACATGGTTCTAGAGACCCAGCTGCTCTGCAGGCCTCTCTCAGTGGTCTGATCTCAGCTGAGCTGAAATGAGCTGATACGAGAGCAAGCTCTGTGATGTGATGAACCCCTAATGCAGATGCCATTGTGATCCTGTCTTCTCAACAGAAAAAGCAAAGAGTTGAGCAGTTACCACATAAAATAGTGACACTGTGAGTAAGGATCAGAACTAGTACTGCTTTCCTTTCTGAGTGCCCTGAGCACCAATCCCCTGAGTCCCATTCCCCTTATCCAGAAATCTTCCATTTCTGCTGTGTAACTGAAAGGAACTATGGAGCAGCCAATGACCAGCAGTACCTCCAGCATCATGGACAGGAGCCCTGCAGGGATGAGGATCTCTGCTGGCAGAGAAGTGCTCCAATAATATTTTCTGTGCAGGTCTGGTCATCCAACTACCTTCCATAAACTGAGTCCCCAATTTCTCTTTCATGAAAGCTGAGTATTTACCCTTTTCTTTTCCTATTAGCTTGTGCCTAGCCCATGAAGAAATTATCTCTCCCATGCCTAGTTAAGAATGCACTCAGAGGAGGATCAGCAATCAAACCAGTGTCACCAGACAAAGGCTGGACTGGATATGCAGTAAAACCAATTAAGCATGAAGTGAGTTTAGAGCAGATTTCTGAACTGAAACTGTGACTCAATGGCCCACATTGCACCAGCTCCTGCAAGCTTCTTTCCAGAGTGCTATACACCAGCTCCTGCAAGCTTCTTTCCAGAGTGCTATACAACGTGACATGGGGGCAAAATCTGGTATGGCTGCAAAGGAATGGTCCACACTTGAAAAAGGGCCACCAGAAGCTGTTACATGAAGTCTGAGTAATTTTAGTACTTTTTTTAACCACAGAATAAAAACATTTGAAACGAGGTGCTCCTTTGGGCACTGAGTTCAGCCAATCCCACAGAAATCTCCTTTTGTATCACTATTAAGTGAAAGGGTAAGGGGAGGCAATCCTGCTCCTCCTCACTGCATTCCAACAACTGGCAGAGACATTTGCTTCATGCTACAGAGCCACAGTCAATTAATTACATAGACAAGCCTACTATAAATAAAAATATTTTCCAGCAATTCCTTTAGGCTTGTGTGGTAATGGTTAGTCACCTACAGCAGTGATAGGCTAGACATAAATTGCAACAGAAACCCAACATGAATTACTATGTTGAAATATTTTAATTCTGAATGTGAGAACATTTTTCTCATACACACACAAAGGCACAAAGCAGCATGCATACCCTTGAACAAAGATACAAGAGAGGGTGACAGCTTGGAGTTGCCAGCTTGGAATAAAAAATACATGTATACATATCAATAAACAGAAAAGCATATATCTTTTATATATGTGTATATATATACACGCACACACACATTCTGTATGGCTGTACACACATTCTGTAAGTACTGTCATTGTGGTATGTGATGAAGTTATTATGAATTGGAGAACACATCAATTATTTATGCATCTTCATTTGCGGCATTAATTTTATTCATGGTGTCCACAGATTCTAATGTCACACCTTCCTCTATATTCTATTACT
Source organism: Sialia sialis (assembly GCA_009812075.1). Taxonomy (NCBI): domain Eukaryota; kingdom Metazoa; phylum Chordata; class Aves; order Passeriformes; family Turdidae; genus Sialia; species Sialia sialis. The sequence goes on from VRYO01002772.1 coordinate 79,370,337, forward strand.
TCTTCTCATCTCCAACCCCTTCCCGAAGGCTGAATTTAGAATTATGATAAATTAATCTTTGAATGCAGATGAAAAGTCAGTAGAGGATGAATTTGCTATCCCCTCAAGTTACATGTGCTATAAAAAAGTGATCCAGGTAGGATCACTAGGTCAGTGATAAAAACCTGCAGGTACTCAGGAGTAAAACATAGTTCTGAAAAAGGTCTTTTCATTTCCTGCCTTCCTATTTATAGGCCATGCTGACTGTTAAAAAACAGTCTACATTGAGCCCTTCAACAAGGGATTGATCCCTGCAACAAGGGGGATTGAGATACAATTTCAGTTCTTGGTGTGGTCAGTCTAATAGAGTCAGTTTTAAAAAACAAAAACCCAGAAAATACAATTTATCTCCACAGCATCATAACCATTAAAGAAAAATATTTTAATGTCATAGAGCTGAGTCCGCACTGGAGTGTGGCTGAAGAGAGAAAGTCTCTGGAAGGAACCAAGAGTTTATCATCAGGATAATGCATGAATCTGTTCTGGATCAGGCCACACCCCTGTGCCTATCCCATCTAACTCATCCAATACAGCAGCTGAACCTTAAGAAGGAAAGGCTGATGTGTAACATGCTGATTATTACAATGCTCAATTACAAGAGCTGCTAGGGGTAATGAACTTCATACCATCCTAGCACCAAAGGAAACTGCTCCAAATTGTGCCTGTCCCAGGCTTTCTTACTCAGAAATAAACACTTAACATGCTGCTTTATTTTATCCATGTGCTTCATGCATCTGTGCTGATTGACATAATTCCTATTTGCTGCATCCTCTTATCAAAAGATTTTAAACCGCACAGGGGAGCCAGAAACTGTTCTTGTGTATTGTAAGACATCACATTTCATCCACTTAACCTCTGAGCCCAATTCCTCTTTGGGTGTCCTGATCAATTAGGACATCAATCTTGATGTGAAGGAACCAGAGATCCAGTTTCATGCTTGTGACATTTTCACTGCTAAAAGTCAATGCCTTCCATCTACTCAGCTTCCTGATTTCAGGAAATTGAACTTTATGTGCCAGAAACTGGAGATTATTAAAAGTTTCTCCATTACACTGGAAGCACTTCAATATCAGTATCTGTTCCTGTTATTTATTTGCCATAGTGTGATCACCCTCCGTGCTAGGGAAGTTCTCTGTCCTCCACAGGTAAACTTGACAACCTTCAGAGCCGTGCAATACTCATATTGCACTACAGTCCACCAAGGGAACAGATAAATAATCCAGCTGAGGAGGAGACAGTCCTCTAGCTGTACCACCCCTCAGTGGGATAAAGATCCTTCCATCATTCAGCAGCTGACCTGGGATTTGCTCAACACAGATTCTCAGGACCTCTAACTGCAGCACCAAGCATCACCATCACCATTTGGGCATTTTACCTTTTTTGTTCCCAGTCCTTAATAAACCAAAATGTTCTGTTCTACAACGCCATTTCCCAGTTCCAGTCTCACCAATCAGACATCTAGTCTCCAAGCCATGAGAAATAATTCACTAAGGAACTCACAGCTGTATATTGAAACAAAAAAAAAAAAATAGAAGAGGCTGGCGAGGAAACAAACAGAGTGCCAGAAAATACCATCTAGCCTCACTTCATTGCAAAAATCAGCTTCCTCCCAAGGGACCATGAAACCATGCAAACAGAAGCTGCAATAACCTTGTAAAATCCCCAGCGATGGGAAACACCTGCTTTCTGTTGTGTACACACTAGTAACTTCTGAGCCTCTGCTGCTGTTTGGATGCATGCATCCTTGCTCAAAAAAGAATTATGACCCTTTACCTAATTTACACAAGAATATATGTCAAACTACTTCACCTGTGTATATCTACTTATTGCACATCTTTTTCTGACAGGGAAACACAAAGAAGAGCTGCTGAGGGAAAGGCAGCAGATGGTGACAAGACAGCAAAGGTTATAATGAGATCTCTCAAAGTAGACAGTCTATTCAAAGCCTAAGACTGCATTTTTTTTCAGCCTCTTTTCCTAGCATTGGCATGTAAAAGATTTCAACAAATTCTAGTAGCAAAGACTAAAAAAAAAAAAATCAGATTATGCAAATACATGAAGAGTACTGAAAAGGCAGGTTTTGGTGTAGAGTTTGGGTTTGGTTGGTTTGGTTTTGGTGTAGATTTTGGGTTTGGTTGGTTTGGTTTTGGGTAGTTGTTGGGCTTTTCTTTGAGTATTACAAGCACCTGTCCATTAGCCACCTCTGGTGACAGATCTTGCCAAGACAGAATGCTGCTGCAGCACCCAGTGCCTGTCAGATTTCTTTCATGACTGCAGTAAAGTGTCGCTTCCCATCTAAATACAACATGGACTCTGAAATGAAGTGGAAAAAGAGAGAACCACATTAGTACCTTAGTATCAGTACTGGGCGACTACAACTAAACAGACATTAAAAGAAATTAATCTTTTTTACAGAGTTATAATGACAACATATTAATGGGATACTTGCCTCCATACGTCTTAGGTACAATATGTGGAACCTCATTCTCTGATATAAATGTAAAATGGAAAGTATTGGTAGTATGGTGCTCCCTGGTATTTGCATTGTAAACTTCGCTGTGTACTCGAATCTGGATGTAGTTTTTTTCTGTGTAACAGACCTACACAGCCAAAACAAGAGTTAGAGCTTGTAATTTATCACCAGAACTGAAAACTGTCACAGATTTAATTACACTGTTTAACAAGAAAAGTCACACACTCTTACAACACATTGTTAATTATCAGTGACTAACACTGGTGCAGCAAAGACAAGGAAAAAAAAAATCATTTTCAAAAGGAGATCAACTCCTACCTGTCCAGAAAGCAGTAGTAAGGATCCAATTTCAACTGGCTTCTGAAACATGATATCATCAACAGATACAATAAAGGGTCTGGAACCCCTGAGGAAGCAAAAGATAAATTTCTTCTCAAAAATAAAAAGGATGTTTGCAGAAATGTAAAATATCTACTTGTCAGCATTTTAATGAAGGATTACTAGAGAATAAATCTCTTCCTTAAACAGAGGCTACAGGAAGAGCTAAGGAGTTATGTCATCACTGAAGGAAATCTCTCACACCAATGAAGTACACACTTTTTAAGGACACATTATTGCACCATTACATATCTTATGACTTACCTGCTAGACAATCTTCAGGCCATCATTGCTCAGGCCTCAGAGTTTCAAGCACTGACACAAACCATTTAACTTTATATCAGGCTTTGTACACCCCATTAAATTTACACGTAGACCTTTGCTGGGTAATGACTTCAGTCACACTTCCTAAACTCAAGCAGTTAAGAGTAGAAGTTTAGAACCCACTCCTCTTTTGTAGTGAATGCAAAGATTTAGTATTTATTTGATAGAATGAATATGACATATGGTTAAAAAGTCCATCTCGATAGCTTGGTAAGATAAAAGAAAACAGAAAATGAATGTATTTTCTGTCTTGACAAGTGATAAAACCCAAAGCTCCAAGGAGCAGAATGCCAATCTCTTTGTAAATATGACAGATGCTCCAAGTAAAGCAGCACTGTGCACTAATAGTGCATGATTCTACCAGACACTTAAGTTTTTTCAGCTCAGGTTGTCATTAGCTTGGGTTCCCAACCTCTGTGTATCAGCAATTATATAAATATATAATTATATAAATATTGCAGGTCCACAACTCACCCATAGCTGCAAGCAGTTGCCCATCCCAGTTCAAATGCCTTTCTCATGAGAAAACCTCCAAAAATCCTATTGAAGATGTTCCGTTCCTGTACATAGAAACAAATACCAAATTCTTTTCACAGCCTTATGTTGAAGTCTGCGGTTCAGTTCACAGAATTTAACAGAAGTCCCAACATGTGAATATATAAAAAGCACTACTGAAATATGTATGTAAAATTCAAAATGCCCAAAGCAATTTTACTTGATCGGAGCTCATCTGACTAATTTGACAGCATAAGATAACAACTCAACATTGTATCAGCAACCAAAGGCCAAACTTTTTGCAAACACTTTGGAAAGGAATCTCTTTACATAGAATGAAGTCTGGTAAAAAAACAAGGTCATTAAAAATCATCCATTTGCAGTAGTCATCCACACAAATAACAAAAAAACTAGCAAAAGAAACTAGGCTCTAAATTGCAAGGACTGCAGAAGCCAAACAAAATAATGGTTTGACTAATCTTAGGCAAGAATTCATAGTCATAGAAGGGTTTGGGTTGGAACAGATCTTAGAGGCACCTGATTCCAACCTCCCAGCCATGAGCAGGGATACCTTGCACTAGACCAGGTTGCTCAGAGCCCCACCCACGGTTCTGAACGTTTCCAGGGATAGGGCATCCACAAATTTTCTGGGCAATCTGTTCCAGAGCCTCATCACAATCCCAGTAAAAAATTTCTACCTAATACCTATTCTAAACCTCTCCTCTTTCAGTTTAAAGCCATTAGCCCTCGTCCTGTCACTATGTGTCCCTGTAAAAATTTCCTCTCTAAGTAACTTTCTGTAATTCATTAATATTTTCCAAAATACCTCAGGATGGCAGATCTCCAGGCCTTTTAGCTTTGCATTTCCCATCCACACTGAATTGGGTGGTAATTTACGACTCCGGAAACTCACTGTCCTTTGGGAAAGACAATAAACTTTACAGTCCACAGAATGAGCAGAATTCAGCGTGCCAAAGAAAGCATAAATAGCAAATGCAGACACATACTAAAAAAACCCGCAAAAACACAGAACACCAAAATAAACCCAAAACAGAAATGGTATCACTAAACACTGTTCCAGCTGATCTTGAAGCCTTATCTAAAGCTGTCCTTTGATTTGTTATTGCAATAAACCTATGCTCCTCATCTTTCAAATGCTTCTGCTGACATTCAAGTTTATGTGAATGAAGAGGCTTGAGAAAGGTACATGAAAAAAAGATGAATCACAAGCACAAAGTGCACATTTTGTCAAAAAAGCCTTTTTCTGTTTTTTAAATCATAATAGGAAATAAAAGCACAAAGTGAGCTAATAGAATAATTCAACATCAAACATGCAGACAGATGTGAAGTTTTCAAACCCAGACAGAATGTGTACAACCACTAATTTTGAGGGAAAGCAGGTCTGCCTTTGGTATACAGCTTTAAAAATAAAAACTGTATGGGCTATTAAGTTAAAAAAATTATTAATCATCATAAATGCAACACTGCATGAATGTAATTATACATTGTTCTATCACTGTTGCCATAAGATGACTTCACACCAATTTCGAGTGTAAGAGAAGTATGCTAACAACTCCCTCAAATAATGTTGTGCAGTATTGTATTTAAGCCACATTGCAAGGTTATTTGGTTAAAAGATGGCCACTTCCTGCCCTCAAAAATTTTTAATTAGGTGTCATGGCAGAAAACTGATTGTGCAAGTCACGACTGCAAAACCATTCCATTCTCTTATCTGGTTGAACATCATTAACTTTTTTCCTCAAAATTATTCCTAACAGCTTGTTTAGAACAACAGAAGACTGTTCTAAGAGCTGCAGATATCACATTAAAGTTTGTACCTGTATTTCAAATAACCTGCCACAGAATTTAAATGTGCATTTATTCCAGACTACCCTGTTACAAGCAGCCACTCAAAAGGCACTTTTCTCTTTCACAAGATGTCAGTTCTCCTTCACCCCTTCCCTTCTTGCCTTGTGTCCAGTGTATTAAGGAATATGTCATGCACAATGTTTCTTTCTTCTGCAGTGGGAGCCATTTTCAGTAAGGAAGCAGTGCTGAATTCAATCCTCTTCAACTTGTTCACTGAATATTTAAAACAAAAATGAAAACATAGGATTAAAATTCAAAGTTAAAACAAACAACAGCTCTGAAAATTTTAACTTGAAATCAACTATCTTTCCATTTTTCCTTTTCCCCCATAAGTTAAAAGCTGTATAGGACTTCATGGTCCTATAGATCCAAAAAGAAATTTGGCTTTTATAATTGATGGCAGTGAAATAAAATAAAGCAGAAGTTCACTAGTAGCTCACCAATGTGATGAAGAACTTCTACACATATTTCATGACACCTGCACACTGCTCTTACAGAAAACTTGAGTACTGCCCTCAAAGTACAGAACATATCTAACAAGAAACCCTATGGAACAATAAGCTCCAGATTTTGCCAGTGGTACAAGAACGGAAGTTTATGACAGAACTCATTACCATAGGCTGCAATGATTGAAATTCTAGCTTAAAACATCTTGTGTCCAGTTTATTTAGTCTTCAGAGTTTTTTCTAATTCTCCATTTTAAAACTCTGGCTTGAAACAAATGAAGATGTAGCTACAAGCTCCTTCCCTTGCTCTCCCACTTTTCTTTTCCTGAATTTCTTTCTAAGAGGAACCCGTGCACACGCACAGGTGAGGAGCTGTGATGTCCTGCAGGCCCACTGTGGGGTGGCCAGAGCATTAGGAGCCACTGTGCTGCACTCAGATCCAAAGCAGAGGGAGCATCCTGACAAGGCAGAAGTCCAGAGGGTGTGCACAGCACATCAGGAGTATTTGTCAGTTAAGCCAAAGAGGCTCCAAGCACGTGGTAGCAGACTTTCAAACTTTCTTAGTCTACTGACACAAATGAGATGGAACAAAAATCTGATTTTAAACAAATTAGGAGCATTTCTAAGTATCAGAACACCTGAATGTTGCTTCCTCCCAGCTATTAAGTTGAAACTGAGGCAGATGTGCATACTACCAGGAAATATGACATACATTCCCCTTGCCTGAAGATTTCTTCCTCCTCAGGGCTCTCACGAATGAGCGGATTAACAAATGCTGGCCTATGGACAGAAAGTTTAAGTTACAAACTTTGTAAGAATTTGTCCAGTAAACACATTATAACAGTCTTCCATTTCTGCTTACATAGACAGTACAAGATGAAATTACATACTTCAGGTTATATGATAAAAATAAATATGGCTGCCAACAGAATATCACACCAGCTTTAACTCTGAAGAAGCAGTTATGGGATCCAACCACTACCTAGTGCAACCAGGAAAGAGAGAGCGACACATCTGTGGTTCTTAAGAAGCTAAAATTGTACTCATGAATTATCATGAAGATTGTCCAAGAAGAAAGCTGTTCAGAAACTCAGTAAAGGAAAACATGATGATACAGGATAGTCTAAACCAAAACTTGACTGGTACCATTCCTCCTGGAGTAGAAGCACTGTGCCACAGCTAGCAAGTGGTTTTATAATCTGCATGTTCCCTTATCAACAGCCAAAAGCTGTTTACCACGTGTACCACTTATCAAAGATTATGCCTTCAGCACAACATTTCTATGTTTACTTTACTGCACAAATAAGTTTACTTTAACCTAATTACATAATATTTAATTATTAGCACAACTAAAGGCAAACACTTATTTTCAAGAGCTGTTTTTCAACTTTCAACATTTATACAAATGCTGAGAACAATATATATATACATACATGCACACATACACACACATACACACACACATACACAGACCTGCTGAAAAATTCACCTCTAACCCAAACCTTTACTTCAGCTGGCAACAAGAGGCAGAGAGGAGCTTCTCTCTTATAACAAACTGATCTTTTCCATGAGGTTTGCTAAACCTCTGGATTTTGGAAATCCACCAGCTTCTTCTCCACCACAGAGGTCGTTCCCCTCAGCTCAGCACACATCTACATCAGCTCTCCTGGCCAAGCCCTAAGCTGCTAAGATGCAAGTTTGTTGTGGTCCCAAAGCCACACAACCCTGTTTCTGTGGGGCTGCAGCCAACATAACATATCCTGTACTTCTCTGAATGGCTTTGACCTCACATAAATACCCTCCTTATATGAACAGAATGCTTCCAAAATCAAAACACAGCTGGCCTATGGCCAGCTACCTTGTACAACAGCCACTGAAGTTTGCACCTATCTGCACAAATCCTCAGTCAATCTGCTACTGATTGGATGTCATTATTTTGAAAAGTCTGTCTTTTAAATAGGAACCATAATATACTGTTTTCTTAATGTATAGTATATTCACTGGTTCTAGAAAAAATCTGAAGAAAAAATCTAGAAACTACTTCTAATGTTATCAGGACCATATAATTATATCAAGTAAAACCCCTTCAATAAACACATCTTTGTTAAATACAAACAATTATTTAAACTAATTAGAAATGTTTATTACTCGGGCAGGCTATACAGGAAAGAAGAAAGAATTACAGCCAATTTTTCTGATGCTGGAGTCAAACCTAAACGGCAACTGAGCAGCCTTTTATTCAAATAACTAAGGAATTACAGAGAGAGTAAAACAGAAAAATAACAAATGTCTGGGCGGTTTTTAAGTCTCTGGGAACACTTACCAGTTCCATCTTAGTTGCACAAGCAAGTTTTAACCTGAATTATTCTGATGACATCTATTAAGTGTCTGTTAAGGAATTAAAATTATTCATTCAAAGACCATTTAACCACTGAAACTCAATCATTAATTCAAACAACTAGTAGAATGCAGGTGGGTTTCTGGCAGACTCAATTCACTTCTGTGCTCATTCAGACCAGTCACTCAAACACACAGAAAAATCTATTTTAAAAAAAGGGTTAGATCCCAAGACTACCAGCAATCCCTGGTATCATGACTGCTAAAATAAGTCTGAAGTTTGTCACAGGAAATTAATACTTGCCAGCAGAAAGCATCAACTATGCAGTTTATTTACCACCTACATTATATGGCTGCTACACAGAGAGAGCAGGCTGCCATGTTTGCCATTTCCAGCACAGCAGAATTCAGGAAACACTTCCTCTCCTACAAATTACCGTTTATTCTCTGGGTCCCGGGCCACCATGACAAAGGTTGCATCTAACACAGGGTAGTAATGACCATCATGCAGCTAAAAGAGACAGTAAAAAAAAACACATTACTGAGCTCCAAAATTGGAAATGTGCTTAGCAAGCTATTTAGTTGACATACTGTTAATTCTGCTTACTTTCACATTCTGTCATGCCTTCCAAGACCTCTCACATTACGTCAAAGAAAAGGAAGTAATTAAAACTTTCATTTTAGGAATTCTGTAATGTAAACATTTACCAGGGAATAAAACTTTGGGCTGGGAGGGGAGGAAATCAACACAGTCGTTGCGAAACGACCCACTTAACTTTTACTCTGAAAAATGCCATAGCTTTATATATATATATATATATATATATACACACCAAATTGCCACTAATACCAGCACTGTAAGGAGTTCAGAACAAGAAGGTGTAACATTATCTTCCACATCAGAGACTTTATTTAAGAAGAACAATTTAATTAAAAAAAAAAAAAAATCCTGTTTACCTGAATTATCACAGAATCACAAAATAATTTGGGTTAGAAGGAACCTTAAAGCCATCTACTTCCAATCCCCCTGCCATGGGCAGGGACACCTTCCAAGATCAGGTGGCTCAAAGCCCCATCCAACCCAGCCTTGAACACTTCCAGGGATGGGGCATCTCTGCTTCTCTGGATAACCTGTTTGAGTACCTTACTGTCCTCCCAATAAATAATTTCCTCACACTATCTCATCTAAATGCATTCTCTCAGTTTGAAGCCGTTCCCCCTTGTCCTGTCACTATATGCTCTTGTAAATTCCCCCTGAAGCACCTCATGCCTGCTGTAAGATGGAAAGAAGTCACAGGAACTAACCTGGAGCATGTGCATCTTCACTTCCATGGAGGTCCTCCCAACCCAAGATACATTGCCTGTGAATTTGATGTCACAATCTGGGTATATAATCTTCTGGCACAAATCTACAAGACAAACATTAGGGGTTACTGGAGACAGATCACGAATAACTAATACTAGACAGGCCAGATTCTCTAGGACTTTAATGTGATCTGAAAGTGGCAACACACACAAAGACAACCCCAAAAAGACAGTTGTTGCAAGGGACCACACGGCTTATCTGCAGTTTCTGCCTCTGCAGACTTCTGAAGCCAGAACAGGAGTAGGAAGTAGGCACACAGGTGGACAGCAGACACAAGGGAGTGTTCAGCAGAACAGGCAACACAAGCAAGGTCTAACTCCACCAGAACAAACACTGTTCAACAATGAAACTAAGAATCTGCATGCCAAAATAAAACTAAACACCAAAGTGCAGGAACCATGGAAGTTGCATTTTGAAGGGAAATTACATATGAAATGCTGAAAAGCATCTACAAAACCCTCTTCCCACCTCTTGTCAATGAAAGCCAGAAAACTTCAAAGCTAAAGTAAGATTAAGTGAACTAAACAGGAGTGAAAAAGGTACCCTCAATAACAACCATGGGAAGAGAGTAGCTGATGAAAGAGTAAGACAAGCAGATGAAACTATTTTATTTACTAAATTTCCACTTACTGATTTTATCCACCAGAGCTGTAACTATGGATAAAGGAGACTTTTTCTGCATTTCCTGCTTGGTGTGAGTGTAGCAAATAAGAACTGTGAAGAGATAAAAAATGGAGCCAGCTCTTTAACAAAAACGTAAGTGGAGCTGATCAAAGGCATCTCTGCAAAGCATAAGAGGTACCCAGAAAACACAAACTAAAGTATCCTACTGTAGGAGAGCACACCTTCCACATCTTTATGTATGTAACACAGGAGATTGCAATAAAGAAAACAGCAGCAGCTGCCTCAGTTTTATGGGTATTGACTTACTACAGGGATAAATTTAACTAAGCATTTTAAAACAGCTCATCACTTGACTTCCAATCCCACATAATCTCTTCACTCCACCACTGCAGCTCCCTGTCTCAGACTCTTCCTATCTTCTATTTTGATTTCATGAAGGCTGTCCAAGGATACATGCTATCTGAGGGCTTTTTAAATAGTGATTCCTTTAAAGAGGTGGAGATTAAATAAACTGTGCCTTACAGGCACGAAACCATAGTCAGAGGTATTTATCACACTGCAATTACCACTAGCCAAACCACTATTTAAACTAATTAGCTTTGTTCATAAGAGCACACCCAAGTAAACAGACTCCTTGGAGTAATTCAAGGCTGCAAAAATATGTTTTTTTCTAGTGTTCATGTAATTTTCACTCACCACAGATCTTCATTATCAAAAATATCTGTCTTGTACTTAATGAAGTAAGAGAGAAGGAATCCCCATGTGGACCATTCACTTCAAAGTTGGACTTGATGATCCTTGTGGGGCCCTTCAAAGCAGAATCTTTCATAGTAATCTAAGATTTTTTTTTCCCCTATGTTTACTGGAGTTACAATTCTAAAATTTGTTAAGCCTATCAATTTACTATCAATATGACCACCCTGAAGATTTTTTAACTGGGACAGAATCCTGATTAACCCAAAACAATACAGCCCCAGTGGAACTGACTGGAGCCCAGTACGACTGCAGACAAGACAAAGACATTCAGTGCTGTCACAGGAAAAAAACTGGATCTTCACAGATTGCTGGGGAAATTAAACAGGCTCCTCTCATCTAACAATGCAGGTACTGAACAGTTTGAAATCTCCTTTTCTAATTCAGGACAGGCACTGAAACTAGTATCTTCCACCTCCCAGGAAGAAATATCAGTCATGAAGCTGTTTGGTCTATCCTCAATAGACATGCATTCACTTCTTTCTCTGCCTTCCTCAATTTTGTCCATCTGGACCCTCAGAAGGAACAGAAAAGAGATGTTCTATTCACAAATTTCCTTCAATAAGCACTTAATTCTTTGTCAAAAACCTCCATCAAAAAGCTCCCAACCAGTTATGAAACTCAGGTGAAGGAGGAAGTAATCTGGTGATGTTTGAAGAAAAAGTATCTCCCAGTTCTATTAATAACCTCACACATATAATACAAAAGGAAAAGATGGTGAACTTTTCAAGACCACAAATAAATAAAAAGGAGAAAAAAATTAAGAAACTTAACTCATGAAACAACTGAGCTGGTTTTACCCTTAACAACAATTTGCAGAACCCAAAACTAATATTTTGAATTTGTTCTCAATGGACACATTACATATATTCCATATTATACTCTCTTCTCCCCAAGGGGAAGATTAAAATATCTGAATCTCATTAACTGTTGGTGTTTGTGGCAGTTTTTGTTGTGGCTTTTTTAAAGATTAAAAAAATCGTAAGTTTTCATTTTCAATAAGCACTCTGCAAATTTTCTCTGAGTTCACACTCAATGCAAATTCAAAATCCAGGATCACTTTTCAGGAAATTATTTTTGTAGCTGGTCCTTTAAAAATGTGACAGAGGCAGGAAGCTGAACAATTTTTCTTCCTTCTGTTCTTTACCATCCTTCCTCCTGTTTCAGTACCAATGTCTTCTTTTTTTCTTTCCCTTCTGAGGTGGCAGAATTATGGGTTTCCCTCCAAGGCCATACTGTGTGACACAACCAATGCTCAGCAGCAATCAAACTCACTTTGTACAGCCTTTACAAGGGCACAGGTACATACCTCCTAAACTGTCCAGATCTTCAAGTATCCTTCCAAACCTGCAATATAGGGGTTTGACAATTAAATATTTAACAGGATTTAGGAGTTTTCTGTAGGTGTAACATGGTTGCTTTGTTACCTCACGCTGTTGTGTACATTCAGGTACTTTTCTCTTATTTCGGGCTGACTTCCTAGAGGGAGAAGAACTTCTAAGTAGCTATCCTTCATTCTCCTAGGAGGGAGATCTTCCTGCCGTTTTGCCAGTAATGTATGAAGAGCTTTTCTTTCTTGCATTGCTTGGACATGATCCCTGGTAAGAAAAAAAATCTTAGTTCTGAAGTACAACAAGAGAACTGAAACCCTAAAAGATATCACATCAATGATTATCAAAGTTAAAACCAAAAAGTAGTAGCAATAGCAAGACACTGTGAACGTGCCTTGAAAAGAAAGCAAAATGCACAAAATTAGAAATGCTAAGCAAAACTACTGCAGAAATCTTTGATATAGTTTGTGTTCAAGTGGCAAGCACATGAACAAAATGCATCTAATTCTGAATGCTACCAAAACCATTCCCCTTGAAAAGAACAAACCGCATGTAATATAACTTATGAGGTTTTGTGCATATTCATGTTTTCCTGGGTTACAGTATCACAGATCTTCCCACACTGACAATTTTAAAGGACTGACCATCAATTCACAATCTCTCCCAAGAAGTAAAGTAGATGTAACAGTGTTGGCTAGCACTAATGACAAGAGAATTAATCTGCTAAGACTTGCCATCATCCATAGGTGAGTTCCCCTTTGCAGCACCAGCTCTAACAGCAAGAAAGAAAACTAACCTACTTCTCTTTCTCTCTTCCTCCCCAGGAAAGTTCCAGAAACAACACAGAAAAGAGAGAAAAATTCATTCAGAGCTGCTTTTCCAGCACCACCACCAAGTCAGAGGGGCTGCAACTCTCACAATGTAGAAGGATGCAACTTACTGTCACTTCTTCCCAATCTCCCAAGTTGATTCCTTGCACAGGTATCTTCAAGATGTAACAGTCTTGCCCAACATGCTCTCCGCTCTCTTACCTGTTCCAAAGTTCCCTCTCCTTGAAAGTGCAACCTGACTTAATAAAGCTAATATTTCATAACATCCCTAGAATCAATACCCATCTATTACAAACCTAAGGGTTAAACATGCAACAGTTCTGGTATAAAGCCAAGGCCAAACAATAAACAAAAATATGGATCCACTTCAAAGAGCAAGAGAATGCACAGAACACGAAGCAACCAAATTTAATGGTAAATTTCAGGATGCACGCCATTCCTTCAAGTTGTGCTTGCTGCATTGCTGAGATTTCAGTGACACTGTGTTTGACAAAATCAATTAAAAAAATAAAATAAATTAAGAAAACAACAGAAAACCTTTTCACCAAAAATAAATTTTATCTTAAGTTTTGACTTTGAATTAATTCTGGATATTAGCCACTTAATATGAAGGCTTACTTGGTTTGAATATTATTTCAGAAAGTCAAGCTTCAACATATTTATATCCCCCTTCTCTGTTTAATAAGTTTCAGGGAAATACAAATAATCCATGATCAAAGAGAGTGAAAGTCAAGCAGAAAACTTCAGTTAGTTTCATCTGTTTTTTGTTTTAAACATGAAATGTGGTTTACCTCATCTGGGCAACATGATTACCATGGAGTTCAGAGGAAACAGAAAGATCACAACCTCCTGCAGAGGGTTAATGTTTAAAGTTATGCTACTGCACAGCAATGGAATATTACTGGATGACTAAAGAAAGATGCAAGGTCCAAGATGATGTATCTTCGTGATGAAACTTTTTTAAAAGTTTTTTCCAAGGTCTTTCAGTGAAAGGCTTAAAGGAAATTAATCAGAAAGGGAATCAGAAATTTGTCTACAAACAGAAAGAAACCTAACAATAAAAATGTAACTATATTCTGTTTTCAGCAGCTCCATCCTGGCTCCTCTGAGGTCAGCAGCAGAATTCCTCTTGACTTCCACTTCAGAATGTGCTCTTTAATATGCAAAAGTATGAGGCTCAATGTAGCAATATTTTTCAACAGACAAATACTGTTACACTCTGCAGTATTACTCATACAGTAATAATAATTCATCTAAATATTAACAAGCACCTGCCCTAAACATTCTGAGGAATGTTTATGTATTTCTGAAATGACCACAACTGCACCTAGACTATATTTAACAATTAACAGATTTATAGTTTTAACTACAATTTAAGTATAAAACCAGAATAAACACATAAGGAATACATTTCTTTTTAATAACAAATACAAAATGTCACTGGCCTTTACAAGAGAAATCACAAACCACAGTCTCCCTTTTGCAAAGTCAATGGTTAAAGATGTTCCTCCAACATGCATGCCTCCCCTCTCCCAGCATTCCAGATATGTTTACATCAGTCCTTCCCTAGCTCCCTTTTCAGGATCCCTATCAAGCAGTTCCTAAGATTTGTCCTCTTTAGTCATTTGTGGCCTAACTCAGTTAAATCTCAGCTGTTCAGTCTCCACATGCATCAACTCTTTGTCACTCTGTTTTTAAAGTGGGCTCTCAAAGGCTACACAATCCATGTACATTAAACCTGTCACTCTCAAGCACTCCCACCTATGCTCTCCCTGGCTTTACTACTTCATGGTAGCTAAAGGATTCATTACTCTGCAAACCATTTCTGCTGTATTTTGTACAGCACAAGAGAAGTACCTGTCCAAGAAAAACACTGCTGTGGTGATCCTGGTCTCAGTCTGCTCTCCCTCCAGGACAGCAGAAGTGGAGGGGGGAAAGAAAAAGATGGAAGATCAGATTTGACCAGAGCCCTCTAAAATCTCAGTTTTCAAATGGTATTTCCATATGGCATCATTCCTCCTCAGCCGTTCTGGGATGTGGGAAAGGCTTTTTCATAAACAACTTCTACAGCCCTTTCTAGCTGACTTCATGAAGTTCAAGCTCTCTCACACTAAGATACTACTCTAACTAAGCAAAAATCAGCTTCCCAGATTCAGACATTTTTGTTAGAATGCCTAAAGTCATGTTTAGATAAACTGAGTTAGAAGGCCTGGACACATCAGACACTTCTTCCAGGCAAGCCCCTCTTCATTTCCCTATCACTGCACAAAGTGGGAGAAAAGAGCTCAGCAAACGCAGCCAAAATTAATAAAAAACATGGGACCAACCAAACTGCATTGTGTATTCCTCCAGACTGCTTGCTACATTTACTTTTCCAGACTGTAACAGCAGAGGGTTACAGTCAATTCTGGATTATTCACTGTAAATGGAGGGGGAGGAAAGTAACTTGAATAAAGCCAAACCAGCAATTATTTAAAGTACAGTAATTACATGATTATAAGTCACACCATTTTCACTGAAGAATCCAGCCTACCCCAGTAGTGCGGCTAATCATCAGGTGCAGCTTATCTATGGACAAATCCCAGTGAAATGCCAACCTGGAAGTGAGAGCCAGCCAGGGAGGGTGCCTGGGGCTGCCTTTAAAGGCTTGGCTGGTCTATGAAAACTGTTTGCAGCTTGAGCACCTGACACCAAACCCAGCTGGCAGCAATTCCATTACTAATTTGTTACTTTGTTACACATGGATCCTCGCTTTTTAAAAAAAAAAAAAAAAAAGTGTGGCTTATATTCAGGCGTGGCTTATATATGGAGAAATCCCATGGTCTGCCCAGCTACCGGGAGGTGCGGCTTATAATCAGGTGCGGCTTATAATCGTGAAATTACTGTATATGTAAATTAATCAAAAATTAAGTTAGAGCACACAAAGGAAATGCTCAAGATGTTCCTGATTAAGGAGACCCTAATCCCAGAGACATGGGTGCTATTCAGAATGCAGCCTGCTACACAGTGAACAAGCTCAGCTGCCTGTGTATCCAGTGCAGGATAAACCCATCATGCTGGCAATCCACTTGGAGATAACTCAAGAGGTAATAGCAACACAGCATTGACAGCCAGACTCTACAGCTCGTAACTCCCACTGGATTTAAAGCTAGTGGGACAATGTTATAAGCACCAATATCAGGTATTCTGTTTCTGCCAGAGAAATCTTAGAAGTCTGTGATCCACAAAGTACCAGCTTGGAAGCTTTCTTTCAATTACCTTTTAGCAGCATCTTTTTCTTCTCCTGACAGCAAGCTAACTTTTGGCAACTTCCACTACCGCAACCCTAAGCTCCACCTTGATTTCACAAATGAAGTAAAATACATGTAATGCACACTGTACCTCCAGTTGGCAGATGCTCCCACTAAATCCCTCAATTTGCTCCGCACTGGAAAAAAAAAAATCAAAGCAAATCAAGCTTAGTTCTGAAAGTGATAAACATGAGGTTGCCTGGTGTTAAAGGCACAACCCCCATCCCAGAACAGGAAAATTAAGCAAATTCATGCAAATAGCAGCCCAGAAACAAAAGTTTGGCCAAATTCACCGCTGCAGTTAGTAGGCATATCACAGTAATGGATTGAGTAACATGATGCCATAGCTTACTGCATATAGCCAACAAAGAGTGTTTGTTAGTGCAATCAGTCACCTCCAGTGCTAATTAACAGCTGAGAGACAGCATGGATCAAGATTAGATTGGAGAATTTCGATGTGAAAATATTACAGCCTAAACACAAACTGTGGAGATAACACAAATCAGAAAGTCATAAGAGAACTTAAAAGGTGCAGCTGGAAAATGGAATGAGGAGAATACCAATTAAATAATCCCACCCACAAAGGCAGGCAGTATCAGCAGACTGGCTCTTGCCAGCAGGGTTTCATATCCCAAATTTTTAGCAGTCTGAGAGAACACAGTGTTAAGACACTGAAGCCAGGCCTATACAATTTATTCTGGCACTGTTTGCACTCTCAGAGTTAACAGTAGTTCTGCACAAGTTTTTCCTAAATACTAATCTGCATGAGCATCTTTTCTACTCTTTCTCAAATGAGATTATTAAGTGTGCTAAGGTCCCATCAAATTTACCAAACTACTCCACGGCTGGTGAATGTTGGCTATTTGGAAACATCTGAAAACAAGCAGCAACAATTCCCAAACTCAGAATAGAAGTTGAGAACTTTATAGAAGGGATTCCTTGCCTATTTACACAGATTTTTTATACTATGAGATTCAAATATTAGGGATACATCAAGGAAGAGCAATCAAAAAATATTCAGAATGTCATGGTAAAACTGAAAGAGGCTGCTGGTGAGTCACAAGCTGATCCTTTATCAGGCTTGGCATTTTTTAAACTAAATGACTAAATGGGCAGAGTATTGACAGTGATCAGAAAGCTGTCCTATAAACTGTGGAGCAAGCCTAGCTGAATTCCTAGGATTTAAATCACATTCCACTTTATCAGTCACTTCAGCTTCTGCCCAAGTCCCCCCACACCACCACTACTGCTATACCCCAAAAGTCCCCATCCCTGTTCCTTCCCCTGCACTCCCAGCCTGGTTGTGCTCTGCCTGCCTCCTAGAGGGAATGACTGCCAGCCAGCACACGGATCCAGTGACTCACCAAAAGCCAGCAAACACCAGGCTCCACAGCTGACCCCAGCACCAGCTCTGGCACCCTAACAAACCTCAGATTTGCAAGCAAATTTTCACAGAATTTGTGGAAATATAATTCCCTTTGAGACTGTGGCTCATATATTTTGGGTGACATCAACAAAAGGTTCTGGAAGAAGAGGAGGACAAGAAGATAGGCAGACAAGGACAAGAAATAAATTGCTTAGGCCTTATTTCTTTACAAAATTAGGCTAAAACAGGTTTTGAAATTAGAAGACGACTACTACTACTAATTCTAAGAACAAAAAAATTTCAAGGAAAGAATGAGACTAAAAGTCTTGAGAGTTGATTTCTCTTGGAAACAGGGAAGGTCTGATTTCTTGTTCCTTAAGCAGCAGTAGGCTTGCTTACAGAATAAGCAGCACTTTGTTGTTACTCATACTCCACCTGTGAAGCTGCCATAGCATGCATTTCATCAATACAGTGCTAGCAGAAACACTGTTAAAGCTTCCAGAACACAAAACCTCAATTTTTCAACAGTGTGCAGACTGTGCTGGGATGGACAGGGACTAAACAGCACTTTGTTTCAACTAAATTGATCTTCCTTTTCAACTCTAAAGAGGTTAAAAGCTCTGAAAAAAAATATCGGGTCCAAACCTGCAAAAACGTATGTAAGCTGTTAGTCCCGTTTAATACATCTGATTTCACTTATTGGTACAAAAATAAGTATTATCCAGGCAGAGAACACATTAAAATTTTTATCTCAACAATATCAGGGACAAAGTGTAAAGTGTTTCTAAATGTTGTCAAGCCAAATCTAGTCCATTTTGTGGCTCATAAGTACACAGTTTTTAACTTTTTCCTTTTTTTTCCTCCTGGGAAGACTAATCTTGCTCTTCTAGGTATTAGAAATTTAAGTAACAACAGAAGCTTAAGTAAGAAAATTAGGCACAAAAATCTATAAGGTATTTCCTTTCTTATCCGGCTGAACAGTTATAGCAAATGGGATTTCTCCATCGTGTTCACATAGCACAGTATCTCCTAAACTGTGATCAGTGGGTCATCAATGCCAGAGCAGCAGGGTCTGAGTTTATTTGCCCTGTGCTGTGGAAAAGGACACGAGGAGGCAGCTAGACAAGATCATTGCATCCATTCCTACCAGGGACATCCACGTCCCTCGTGCTGGTGCCTCCCCAGCTGCATCCAGGTTCAGGCAGACCACCAGCTTTGGAACAGAACTTAGTCTGGACTTAGGTGCAGGACACATTCAAATGTCTAAAATGAAGCCAAGTACTGCAGGAGCTGCTGCCCTGAGAGATTTTGTATCCCACAAGCCTCTTAGAAACATTAAATCCAGCACTGCAGACAGGATGTGCTGACAGAGATTTAGTGCAACAACACTGCCACAATTAAGACCAGGGCCATTCACCAAAGGCAAAGGGGCTTTAAGCAAGGCAACAGAGAAGGATTATAGCACTTCATTTTTCATCAGTGCTAAAGTAAGGAAAAACAGCAGCTGAATAAGTTTAGTGTTATAGCAAATATTTTAATATGTACATATTACCACAACACACCATTATTCACATGAATAGGTGACTGTCCTGTGGAGTACAAAACACAGGTTAGATTAACAATAAAAATAAACAACGCAATTTACATCTACATGTAATTTTGGTTATTCTACCTGATTCCATTTCGTTTAGGCACATGTTCCTTAATTTTAATAACTGCAGGCAACCTATCCTTGCCTGATTTACAGTCTTTTTGTTTCCAACTCAGCTTGTCTACTCCTTTCAGGCCAGCTTTCCAGTTCCCTGTCCATTGACTCTGTGGATTTGCTTCCAGTGTAATCCCAAACAGTTCCTCAAACTTGGCGCTACCGTGTTCTGTTGACAAACACTGTCATCTTTGGAAAGAATATCTGGAGAATTTTTCAGGAAGTGGGATGAGAGTTTTTTCAGAGGAAAAGTCCTGCTTTGTGTAGCCTTTGGGAGAGCCATGGAAGAAGTGAGGGCATTCAAAACAGGAATCCAAAATTGTGAAAAGGAAGCATGTGAAAAACTATTAAGAAAAAGTATTTGGTGTTCTGTTAAAGTAGGGATACCAAATTGAAGGGATAGTTTACATAACAGTAAAATAGCTCACATATCAGCAAAACTTTGAATAATTTTGAAACAGAATCTTAAATATTTACAGTTATTGTAGTCCACAAATTATTAGAACCCCTTGGAGTACTAGGATGACCTCACAGTATCTCTATTTTTACTGGCCTTCTAGGTAGTGGCACTTTTAAATACTCAAATGAACAATCAGGGCAAGTTGCAAGTACACAACATTCTTGTTGCAATATCCTTGCTTCTTTCCTTTAACATCCTAAATTGCCATTTATTAACAACAACGAAAATAAGTTCTCCAACAAGAAATAACCCTCATTTTCTCTTTTACTGGATAACCAGTAACTATTGGTGACTTCTGTTTAGAAAACAAAAGAAAAAGGAACATCTCAGAAATAAGCAGAACACCATGAAAGAATTATTTGTACCTGGCTCCAGCCTTTTTCCTCCTGCCCTTTTCTCAGTACAAGGGATTAGAATGTAAGAAAATCTTTTTGAAAGCTTCTGAAACAGGAGCATTATGGTTTATTATTATTAGAGCAGTGAAACAAACCTTCAACACAAAGCTCTATTGACAAGAGCAATTTCACGAGGCAATGCAGCTGATCTGTTTAAAAGATTTCGACAAATTCACAAAATTAACAGGATTGACAGATTAAAAGTTCTGTACAGCATTATTTCCACTCCATTCCCCATTTCTTGGTCATTCTCTCCAGCTCCATTGTACCTATCTGCACTATCATGACCCAAGTTGAGCAGCAGTTATCATGTCAGAAAAGAACCAAGCTCTGCCAAGGCTGAAGAACCAGAGGAGCCTCTAAATCTGGAGTTTCAATGATTATGCATATTTGTGCCATTCACCTCCAAATACACAGTGATATTCTGCTGCTTCCTAAACACTAGTACCATGAGCTGACAGACAAGGGCCCATTCATTATCCAAACCATATTAATACATGAAGGGACACCATCTGAAAAAATAAACTCCTTAGTAACATCATTAAATCTTCTGGAGCACAGCTATTTACTTTACCTTCAGACATGTTAAGAAACTCTGGGGAGGCACTGGTCCCAGAAGTGAGGGTCCTAGCCAGAACAGAAGGAAGATTCCTCATGATGCACAACCTATAGGCAGAGCAGAAGAATTTAGTGTCATTAAAAATAATCCTATGAAAACAATTTAGGACTTGCTTATCTAAACCTTGCTTATCTAAAATCAAGAAAGAAGAATGTTTCACTGGCAGTAATTGTTCTCTTCACTGACTATTCAGATATCCTGAGACAACCACCTTAGACTCAATAGCAGCTTCTACTCTATAGCATCTTAACACAGATGGGGGTCTATGTGCTTCTAGGAAACAATCTATGACTCTAACTATACACTTCTCCTGCCCTTGACTGGTGTGCATAGCATGGAAGAAGGAATATCCCAAAAAGGATTTCACAAGGTCTCACAAGCTGTCCCATTCGGCCAAGCCTGGTTTTCTCCTCCATGGCTTAGTACTGCACCAACTCAAAAAAGCCTAAAGTGCAGGTTATAATCCTCTTAGCCATTAAGCAAGGGACAACCATTAAACCCTTCAGAGAATGCAATCCATCCAAAATTCACTAAGTGTTCTACAAGGTATTAGCCAGCACTACTCTTCGAGGCAAGCATAACCGTGGTAACAAAAAAACACAGAGAGGGAGGGGTATGTAAAACCTCTTGTGATTTTTCACAGCATCCCTTACTTTTTTTCCTCTGGGACTGGGGCTCCACCTCAAAAAAGGAAAGGTGGCAGGCCCTCAGGCACCAACAGAAAGGCAAGGCCATTTATACATCTCTCTCTCCCCTTCATGTAAACCTACACATATATATCGTGTGCACACAACCTTCCACTGTCTGCAGATACACATGGAGGCCTTAAGAGAGTGAAAGTGAACACGAACACACACACGGGGAAAAAAAGAAATAAAACTCCGAAGAGCAGCAGAGTCCCGTATGCAGCAGGAATGACGTGAATGGCGATGGTGAAACGCCTCCGTGACTGCTGCAGCCTCTGGGCTCGGTGCGTCACGGCCCGGCCCGCAAACGCGGTCCCGCTGCAGCCGCACCCAGGGCCCCTCACGCCCGCTGCCCCCGGGCCGGCCCAGGCGCCGCCGCTCAAATTCCGGGCTGCCCGTGGCGCCGCTCAAATTCCGGGCTGCCCCACCCTGGCCGCGTCCCGAGCTCCCCACGGCGGAACGCGGCGAGGCAGCGGGGCGAGAGTCCGGGCCCGCCGGGGGTCAGAGGACGCGAGGGCCGCCTTACCGGGTGGGCAGCATGGTGCTCGCCGGGGCTGTCACCGCGGGGCCGCCCCTGCCCCGGCCACACGGTCTTCCCGCACCAGCGACTCGCGGCTCGACTCCGGACCGCCCGCAGCTGGGAGCCCTCGCCCTGCCCAGCCCGGGATCCCTCGGCCTGCCCCGTGGCCGCTCCCCGGGGCGGAGGTTGGGGCAGGACACCGTTAGTCGTCGGGCGGGCCCGGCAGAGCGGGCGGGCCCTGCCGAGACTTGCTTTTAATAAACTGCGCGATGTTTTCTCGCTAATGCTCCGTTTTGTAAGTGTGCCGTGAGGAAGGCGGGCTGGCGGCGCTCAGCCGGGCGCTGTGCCCGCGCCCCGAGCTGTCACTTGGGGGCACTGCTAGGGAACGTAACTGAGAGCCTCGCAATTTTGTAAAGGAGAGGTTTCAGATCTTGAAGAGCGACGCTGTCGCCAGGTGGGGGTCAGCCTCTTCTCACAGGACGAGAGGACATAGTCTTAAACTGCGCCCGGGGAGATTTAGGATGGACATTAGGTAGAGCAATTTCTTCACAGAAAAGGTATTTACTGCGCAACAAGGTTCTGAGTCACCGTCCCTAGAAGTGTGTAAAATAAAACTGGGTGTGGCGCTCAGTGCCCTGGTGTAGTTGACACGGTGTTGGGTCGCGAGTAGGACTCGAGTGTTTTCCAACCTGATTTTGTGAAAATACGGCTGTGTTAAATAAACTGTGCTTTGCACAGCAAATAATCAACAAGTCCAATTAATCAGAATCTTCTTTATTCCTGGGAGCAGTAGAAACTGAGAGCAAGGGGCCTGCTCTGTGTGGCAAAGGGGCAGCCCTGGCTGCGCACCACAAGACACCAGCGAGCCCATAAGGACCAGAGCACTTTGCCATAATCCTGTCTGCACCTCCCGGGGACTGGGATATATACACGTGTGCAGGGGCAGCCCCTGGCTTCCACACCACCCACAATCTTTGCGGCTCTCGCTGGCCATTTCAGCTTGCCAGCAAGACGGTGTATACAGGAGGTACAAGTTAGCAATGAAGTTGTTAAGCACACCTCGCTGAAGACTTAGCAAAACACCAGCGAGATGGGATGAGGATATGAGAAAACA
>VRYO01002772.1:79394756-79414220 GCA_009812075.1 Sialia sialis
AATGAAACCATTCTGTGTGATTCCGTGAAAAAAGCTGAGGGCGCTATTGCAAAGCTTCTCGCTCATCTGGTCGTGGGGATGTGGAAACCTGGTATGCGTGAGTGCTGAAAGTTTAAAAATAAAGGTGCCATGAAAACAATCACCTCTGGGCAGTGCAGAAGACTGTGCCAAAGACAAAACTGTGATCATGATACATAATAAAAACACCTCTCATTGTGCAAGCCCCTGTTAGTTACAAGGGAAATTTTACATTTCATAGGTTTCTTTTTAAAGCCTGAGATAGTTCCCCTTGATTTAAGTACTCTGCAGGATCAGACTTCTACTGTATCCAAAACTGAGGCCTGGCTGGATTCTTTTCCAACATACATTTCTATAACTTCTATACCCCAAATCATTTGCACACATGATATAGGTGATTTTTGGATTCAGGCTGATAATTAGTTATGTCTAAATGCCAAATTCATTAAATTGCATAATTACAAATGACAGATAAGGTGTATTAGCATACAGGAAATAGGTTTCTACTGATGTAAAATACGTTTTCAAAGATAATAAAGAAAAATTATAGTCCTTTAATTGCCAGCATGTGGAAATTCATGTTGCTTTATCACATGAAACTTTTAATTTTGCATTTGCCCTGAATTCTGAGCATTGCTCATGCAGTATTTATTTAGTATTTGTACTATTCTGACAGAGATTAATGTTTTTCTATGTACAGCCTAGTCTTGATAAATCATACTTTTAAGTGGCTTAAATAAAACATCAGAAGCAACTGTGAACTCATATCAACACAAAGTCTATGGATTAGGAAGAAAACATTCAGTTGAAAATGATAAGAGAATCCCAAATGTCCAAAATCATGAAAAATTACAGGTCAATGCCCAATATTAATTGCCTTTTGTATATTTTGCTCCAGAGATTTGACAGGACATATAACTTGGATTGAAATATTTGGAAATATTTATTAGCGCAATCAAAATCATTAACTTACTGCATTTTATGTGGAATAAGGAAGTTTTCTCCTTTTTCTATTTATCACATGTCTGAGGCATGAGAGAGGCATTCACAGAGGAATGCAAGGAATCTTCCTAGCAAAGGAGGAAATCAAAAATTAAAACTTGAAGAGAGTTTGATTAGTTGAACAGTAAATAAAGAAAGCTGGTGCCCATTTTGAGCCTTTCTGTGCATCCTCCTAGGAAAGAGAGCATCAGAAAATTAAGATGCAGATAGAAACATGATTTTCATACAAATTCAGATGGCGTCCCATAACTCTCTGAATAAATTGTTCAGTTGCATTGTGTGAAAGGAACTGGGGGAACTAGAAAAGACCTCCATCTCTGGGCAGGATGTGGGGAAAACCTGCCTCAGTCACTACGTAATGCTCCATGTGCTTTTATTAACAGCTGACTATAAAAGTTCCTGTTGCGTGCTAAAAAAGAAAGTGCTGCTCACTATTTTGGCCAAATTTTTCTGTTTCTCGTACGAGTAATATCTAAGGAGAAGATAATAGGAATTATGCACATTTTAGATAGTTCTAACCATTTTACCTTCTCCAACACCTCATGGTGGAAATGCAGATGGATTCACAGTCAGCAGGTTCTGCATGGAAGAAGCTGCTGGCTGGCACAGAAGTAAGCAGCTCGAGACTACAGTGCAGGTTTCATTGTAACAGATTAGTTCAACATTGGTTTACCTTAAACACGTTTACTAACCATCTGCCAGAACACATATTTGCATAATTTCAAAAAATGTTGATCCTTCTCAGGAGACTTGGCACTACTTACTCCTTGGAGAGAAGGACAGATCAACAGGCTGTGAGCACTGAGGGATAAAATCCAAGCCCTGTGCAGATTATTAGAGATTTCATCATTGGCCTCAGCTATGTCAAGATGACATGAAACCTGCTTAAAGTCAAACAGACCTGAGACAAAAGGAAGAAACTGTAAAACACACGTCAAATCAGTCTGGTTAATTCACAAGCTGAGTTCTTTTGGAAAACCTTTTTGTAAAATATTCTTACCATTCTTATTGAACTTAATTTTTCTGGAAAAATACCCCTAATTATACATAACTAAATACTTGTACTACAGTCTCTGAGATCTAGGTATCTTAATTAGCTATTTTTAATTTTCCTCTTTCTTTCATTAAATTCTCTTACGATTGTTTCATGAAACTTTTTCTGACACTTCATGAAATTATTTTAGTATTTTTTTCCTTCAGCCTTGTGAATTTGAAAGCTAAATCAAATTAACTGCATTAACTCAGGCAACACAAAACCAGCATATTTCTGACCAAATTAAAGCAGATTTTCAAAAACAGTCGAGGGAGAAAACGTTTGGGTGTTTTTTTGCTGAGACTTCGACTTCTAAATCATGTGACTTTTCTGACTTGAGAAGAAAGAAACCAGGCACTTCGCGTTCTTACACTGCAGTAGGTTTCCTGATAGTGTGACTTCCTCATTGTGAAATGCAAAACAAAGAGAGTTCAGACAACACAAAGGCTGCTGTCTTTCACAGAGACAGTATTCCCCATTTTTGACCCCAGTCTAATCGTTTCAAGGGAATGAAAAAATACATATTCATTAAAGGTATGTTGTTAGGCTGAGTCTGTTCTTTGGTATTTTATTCAGATTCATTCCCCCTACTAAATGCCCTGTCCTGAGAGATTTCCAGACTCAACTCATGAAATAATTTTTAACTTTTCTACTACTTGCCGCTGGCAGTTACTTAGTGATATGGAAATGCTTCTGTTCTTTCGGCGTCTCTATTCCTGCTCCTGTAGAGGGTAAACTGAGCCAGTTAGGGTGTTTGCATAAATCCTAAATTACTCTCCCAGGCCTTCAGGCACTTTCCACTGTGTGCTAACACCAGCCACCCGAAGGCACACTTTATACACATTTCTTTATACAATCCTCTTGCAGTATCATGTTCCGTGCTGTCTAAGTGAAGGCCAACCTTGTAGCTTGTTGTGTGTTGTACGAGTCAGTAGCATGACTTGGTGTCTTCCCAAATCCCAAACCACTCTCAGAACGTCAGATTAAGCTAAATGTAAGACAAAGAGCTCCTTTACAGTTTCTAGGAATGTACATGATAGTGTCACAGCTAATAAAAAAGAATGGAAAGCAAACCATACATATGGCAGAATTGCACTTCTCTGAGCGGCCCGGCTGGTAGGTGCATGGAGCACACGGTCACCTAGGTCACGATGCAGCTCGTTCCCCAGCACACAGCAGTATCTCTAGGTAACATCCAGAGGAAGACAGGGGTGAGGATAATTCCTGCATCCTTTCATACTCCAAAGTCATGTGGTTGAGTCTACCCAGATGGAATTTTCCCCATCACACCCACCTCTCTCCTCAGTGACATCCATCGGGATGGCATCGCAGCCTCCCTGCTTTAAACCCACTGCTTCGTGCTTCTCCCAGCACAACCCCTTCCCCTCCAGTCGGCGTGTGCCAGCCTGGCAAATGTCCCCAGCCCAAGGTTAAGCTTCAGCGGATCGAACCTTTTCCCGTAAGGACGCTCCTAGCCGGGGGCGTACTTGGTGCTAGACACGCTCCCCCGCGCGGGGCTCGCTACGGATCACTGCTCCGCGTTTTCCAAACACTGCGCCACGGCCCCGCGGGGAGAGTCCCGAGCTGAGGGCCATGTCGGGCTCGGTTTTCGGGGTCCCGCGGAGAAGGGGGCCGGCGGTGCCAGGGGTCCCCGAGGGCGGTTCTGGGAGTCCCCGAGGGCCGTGCCGGGGTCCCCGAGGCCCGGTCCCGCCGCCCAGGGAGAGCCGCCGGGGTGTCGCCCTGCAGCGCCGCCCAGCCCCGCCAGGGGGCGCCGCGCGCGGAGGGGGAGGGCGAGTCACGAGACAGCCGCCACTGTTGCTGGCAGGCCCGGGCAGGATTCCGGGGAGGGGCGCGGCCATTGGCTGAGGGAGAGCACAGCGGGCGCTCCCATTGGTCCGTGGGCGGGGAAGGCGGGGCGAGAATGTCTTTAAATAGGGTGGCCGAAGCCGGCAGTCCACACTCTCCGAGCCGGGGAAGCAGCGGGAGCGAAGCGGGACCGCCAGCAGCCGAACGCCGCCGGGACATGCTCGCAGCCTGACTGACCGCAGGTGGCCGCCGCGCCCGGGACACGAATGAAGAAGCAGCTGCTCCTCCTGTTCACACATCGGGGACTTGTCAGCCGAGGGGGCCGCAGGGGGAAGCGTCGCCGAAAATGGCCTCGTTCAGCATCCGCGCCGCGCGTCCCGAGGACTGTCCCGACCTGCTGCGACTGATCAAGGTGCGGGCGGGGTGCGGGCCGGCCCCGGCGGGGCGCGGGGGGCAGCGCTGCCCGCTGCCGGAGCAAAACAAAGTGTTGCGCAAGGGCGGGGGGCGGGGAGAGGCCGCTCACAACCTCCTTGTCTTGCAGGAACTGGCGAAATACGAGGACATGGAGGACCAAGTGGTGCTAACTGAGAAAGGTACGGAGCCTGCAAGAGCTCACCCGGTTGGCGGCCGAGTGACGGCGCCTGTGGCTAAGGTGCGTGTGTATTCTGCTTTTCTAGAGCTGCTTGAGGATGGTTTTGGCGAGCACCCTTTCTACCACTGTCTGGTCGCAGAAGTGCCGAAAGATCAGTGGTCGTCTAAAGGTGAGACTTCCTGATACTTACTTTTGGACTCTAAATACACAGAAGCATCATTTGCTTAATGTTAATGATTGTAGATGAGGTTCCGTGAGTGGACTGGGGTAGGAGAACTAGGTTAACTGGTAAAATTCAGTAATGTATAGTGATACTCTGCTGAAGTGCTTGCTAATCCTGGAAGCATGAGAGATCAGGTATAACATAATGTGCTTGACTCCAATTATTAAATGGCTTTTCTTGTTTGACCCTGACTTACCTTTATGTAATCCTGTTGAATCACATTTTTTTCTTTAATTTGTCCCAATCTTCAGGTTACAGTCTCTAGCTTCGCCATGTACATGGCCCTTCTGTGTACATGGATGGGCGGGGAGGTAACTAAAAGATCCGTTACACAATAAAGTAGATGATCATAACATGAGGTAAGGTCTACAGGGACAAGCGCTATTCCCAAACCTTTACCAAAGACACAGTAGATGACAGAAACCTGTTTGCACGCTTCTCTTACAGTATGTGCAGAGTTTTATGGCAGATGGAGTTAAAATACTCAGGGTTTATTTTGAGTGGGCTGTTCCTGGAAGAGTTGGTTTCTCTGTTGGGCCAGGAGTTATAATTAAAGCTGCAGCTTTACTTACCTTTGGCATCAGGAAGTCAAGATAAAGAGAACAGCATGATGCTCAGTGCCAGCATAAGTGGAAGTTATTAAATTGTTGCTGTAAAGGTGGGCTGTAAAATAGGCCTCCTGGCACAGTAATTACTGAGGAATATACGTGGAAAGACCAGTGTTTGACAGACTATTCTCAAGGAAGCTGAGCTGGGGCAGTCATCTAGATTGTGAGCTGCTGTGTGAAGTTCTACTTGTCTTCCACACTGGAAATGAATCAGTAGGGTGTGCATTATTCTGTAGAAAAAGGTCATGTTAGCACTTACTATGACAGTCCTTTTGAGGATTTCAGGGTATGGACAGGAAAATTTTTTTATTAGGCTGATACAGATTTGTCAGAACTTGTTTTCAATTGTGTCTTTATTTGCAAACTTCATTTTTTAAATTGTAACCCAGTATCAGTTTGTCTGCATGTCCCAGAGAATCTGTATGTTTAAACATGCATGTAAAACTTAATGTTTTTACCTTTTAAATTCCATCTAACTGAAGTTGCACCCTTTGTTTCAGAAACCTGCGTCGTGGGCTTTGCCATGTATTACTTCACTTACGATCCGTGGATTGGAAAACTGCTGTACCTTGAAGATTTTTATGTGATGGCTGAGTACAGAGGTACATATTGCAGAAATAGATGAGTTAGATGAGTTGCTACCTATAGGGCTTCTGTAGGCTTAAAACTTAAGTTTCTTGGTTTTTGGTTTTTTAGGACTTGGTATTGGATCGGAAATTCTGAAGAACTTGAGTCAGGTATGTCTAAGTGCTAAGTCTAAACAAGAAGTGAAGGAGGTGGCAGGACTCTAGACAGCTTAAAACACTAGAGTCTGGTAAACTGAGAAATGCTGCAGTGGCTGCTGGAATGAACTTGATGACTTGCTGAGTAACCAGTTGTCACTGGGTGCTGGCTTTGCAGGTGGCTGTAAAGTGCCGCTGCAGCAGCATGCACTTCCTGGTCGCGGAGTGGAATGAACCCTCCATCAGGTTCTACAAGAGAAGGGGTGCCTCGGATCTGTCCACTGAGGAGGGCTGGAGGCTCTTCAAGATCGACAAAGAGTATCTCTTGAAGATGGCAGCAGAAGAGTGAGAGATGATTCCAGCAAATAAATTCTTTCTGCGAATATATGTGCTCTCTGAATAAACTCCTTCTTGCTTTCTGTGTATGTACAGTTTGTAGTGGAATAAAGTAGTGTGGATGCTAATAATGGCAGCGCAGGTGTGGTCATAGAGTAATGGTACTGTGATCTGGAGTTGAGGCATCTGTGAAGTTCAGCATGTGCTTGTGTGCAGCCTTTACCAGTGTGGGCTTGTAATCCTTGTATATGGAAACTTCATTCTTGTAAGTGTCATTCAAATGTGTACAATGTACACACTGGTAGGGTTTGTTTTAATTATTGCCTTTTATAAAAATAAAATAGTGTTTTCACTTCATGGCTGTAGTTTTGGCTTTAATTCTCACATAAATTTTTCCACCAAATAACATGCAGATTAATAAAAGACTGGATTGACTTCAACCTTATCACAGTGATGTGCTGTGGTCCCAGTGGGATAAAAGTGCACTTGTGTGCCTGTAGGACCTGGTGGCAAGGTTCTAGGCACCTGAGTGTTGGAAAGGGTTTTAGATCAACCCCTGGTGTGCTGCAGGACATCATCTTGGCTTGTGACCTAGAATTTCAGGTATGGTTGGAGTCCCTTAACTAGGTTGCTGCTTTCTGGACAGCTGTTCAAAAAAGTCCAGAATTTGGGACTTCTACTTAGCTGAGAAGGTGAGGCATAGCCTTGAAGGGAAAGATGCATCCTGGTGTGGTTTCAAGGCCGAAGTAACCAAAATTCACATGAAATAAAAGTATTATTCACAGACTCCACAAAAAGCTCCATTATGTGATTCTTAAAGCACCAAACTCAAAATACTTCTGGTGGTGTGTGTTTCTGATCATGAGTTGAGATCAGGCCCAGCTTTTTTGCTGAGCTGTAAATGCTGTATTAAGCAGTAGGAAACCAGCCCTGCATCTTTAAGCCTTTGCACAGTAGCAGGTGAAAACCATGCTGCTCATCAATTTTTTAGCTGTCTTTGAAACAAATTAACAATTTTGCTGTACTGTGTTTGCCCTTCTCATAAGCTGATTGTGAAAGTGGATGCATGCAAGCTTTGTGCTGTTCTTTTCTTGCTCTCTGGTAACCCTGCAATAAAAGGCTTTTTTTGGCCATCCATGCTTTCACTTCAAAGGAAGGGAAGAGACTTAGCTGCCTTGTAACATAAACTGGTTTAAACCAAACAAGGTTTTAAACCTGCTGGTCACTCCATAAATCATGTGTCACATGAAAGGTGTTTCCTTATCATAGAGAGTAGTGGGCAGTGAGTGCTTCAGCCATGGGAAATGCTGAACTAATTGTAGGAATAAGGTATCACTCTGCCCAGAGCCAACAGCTGTGCATGAAACTGTTCATACTGTTTTTGTTTTCAGCTGATGTGTAGTCAGCAGTGTGCCAGCTCTACCCAGGTGTGAGGTTTGGCTGTCAGCTGTTGCTTCAAGAGTGAGAATGCTAATAAAAAATATAGGATCTTTTGGGAGAGAGCCTAAGGTAGCTCTTCCTTGAGGATGTTGGTGGACAAGAAGCTCAATGTTTTCTTGACAATGTGCACTTGCAGCCCAGCAAACCAATCTTGTTCTGGGCTGCATCCAAAGCCCTGTGGCAGCAGGGCCAGGGAGGGGGCTCTGCCCCTCTGTTCCACTCTGCTGAGACCCACCTGGAGTGCTGCATCCAGCTCTGGGATCCCCAACATCACAAGGATGCAAACCTGCTGGAGCGAGTCCAGAGGGGGCCATGAAGATGATCAGATGCTGAAACACCTCTCCCACGAACACAGACTGAAAGAGTTGGAGCTGCTCAGCCTGGAAAAGAGAGGGCTCCAGGGAGACAGTACCTAAAGGGGCTACAGAAAGCTGGAGAGGGCCTTTTCACAGGGGCAAGAGGGCTTTAAGCTGTAGGAGAACAGGTTTATATTAGCAGGTAAAAATTTTTTACTGTGAGGGTGGTGAGGCACGGGAATGGGTTGCCCAGAGTTGTGGATGTTTCATCCCTGAAAGCATTCAAGGCCAGGTTGTATGAGGCTTTGAGCAACCTGGTCTAATGGGTGACATCCCTGACCATGGAGAAAGTTGGAAAGGAGATGGCCTGTGAGGTTCCTTCCAACCCAAACCAATCTTTGGTCTGTGATAGAGCATGTCAGGTTTTGTGTAAGAAACATCCATTTCTGGGACTGGCCTGACTGTGCAGCACCTCAGCTGCTGTGGCACCATTCATACCACACACAGCAGCCAGAGGCTCAAGCCCTCCTACCCAAAGGGCACTGGAAATCTGTGTTTCTTGCTTGGCCAAAGATGAAATGCCAGACTGCAAACCTCCCTGCCCTTGCTGAGCCTGTACTCCTCTGGAATTCAGCAGGCCAAAGGAAGAGAGAACAAGCCTACCCAAGGAACCAGCCCAAGAGTGATGGAGGCAGAATGGGAAAGAGGAGATGGTCTCTAGCAGTTCTCACTGAGCATCAGGGTGTTGTATCTTCTCCATGATGAAGAGGTAGCAACTTCACTGGTTACTCTGTGAGCTACATTAACCTCCTGCATCTTATACCTACAGCATCTCAGTCTCTGTGCAATCTGTTTTGAAGTTATTTTAAGCTTGTGCTTCTGGCTCCGTTTATCAGACCAGAAGGTGATTGCTAGTGGAGCAGTTTAAGAGTGTTTTTATTTTGAAATTAACAGTTCATTAGATATCTAGGGCAGGCCTGCTTAAATCTCAGGCCCCAGACTTCTGGAGCACAATAAAGCTATCAAAGCTTCATGACTGAATGGAACAAGCCAACTAATCAGGCATTATAATTAGGAAAGGAAGCAGCTTAATCAAATTTTCAATCAATTTAAAATTTTTTATCATATCTTGTTTGTCTTCTGCTAATGTGGCTTACCATTACATTTTCTAAACAAATTCTAATGGAATGGACTTTCAGGGAGTCACAGAAAACAGGTGAGTTAGTGCTAAATGAGACCTTTTCTAGCCAATGAAAAGAAATACAAGGACCAACCTTTCAGATATGACTTTAGCTGAGATCCTACTAAGAGGCGGGTTTTTTGAACCAGCAGAAGTATTCTCACAGTTTTGGTAAGAAAGTCTGCAACAGTGATGTGGTAATGGCGTGGGTAAAGAAAAGAAAAGTTTTTAATTCCCTCAATAACTTTTTCTCAAGCTACAGGAGAACCAAAGTGCCTCTGGAACCACAACTGAGACATACAGCAGAGTGTTTTCCGTGGCTTTAGGTGCTGGAGAAGCCTCACCTGGTGTGACTTTTCCTCGGTTGCAGGAACACGATCGCACCGCCCGGCTGAGTGCCAGCCTGTCATGGGGGCTGAGCAGGACCAGCTGGCTTTGAGCTGGTCACTGGTGTCCCAGCAGGCAGAGGCACAGGGCTGGCCTGTGTGAGCTGTGTGACCTGTGTGAGCTGCAGGTCGGGGATGGGTTAGGGAGTGAGTGTGAGCAGCGCTGATAACATCGCCAGAGAGCCGAGGTGCAAAGCTCCTCCTCGCTCTCCCTCTCAGACTCACGGCCCGGGAAGTTCTCCCCACGCTGAGCCAGCGGAACATTTCGCAATGGCAGAGTTTCCTCATTCGCATCGGGAGGGGACAGCAGGGTGGCCTTGGGCAGCCTTGCGGCCGGAGGAGGATGCGTCAGGACCGTGGCAGCCGCGCTGAGCGAGCGCCGGGCCCGCCGCCCTCTCCGCTCGGCCCTGCACAATGAGCCGAGCCGTAGCCATAGCGACGGCATGGAAGGAGGCTTTTTTTGCCTACATAAGTTAGAACAAAATAAATGTGAGAAAAACAACCCTTCCCCCTCCTCTCTCCTTGTAAAGAGCCTTCGCTGTCGATGTAATTCAAACTGCCAATGGAAAACTTTTGCTGCGGAGAAGCATCTGGGGGCCTTACTGTTTTCCTGCACGGTGTTTTGGGAGAGTCGCTGTCCTGGAGCCTGGCTCGGGGCAAACAGCAGCTCCGAACGGAGCGGGACTCAGGAAAGCTCGGCCTAATTCCTCACCGGGCAGCGCTGGAGGCCAGCCCAGGGGTGTGTGTCGTGTCTCGCTTTCTTTGATTGATCAGGAGATTTATTTCCTTCGGGTTGCTGAAGCTTCCTCCTCACCGCGCTCGCTGCCCGGGGCTGTCCCTTGCTTCCCTCAGGCAGCAAAGCTGAGCTCGGAGCTCTCAGGGCCTGAGCGGACCTGCGGGCTTCAGTAATTCACCTCGGCTCTGCCCGGATGTTTTGCTTGCCTGGGCAGGATTGCTTAATTTATTTATTTTTTTTCCTTTTGTTTTTTTGTTTTGTTTGTTTGTTGGATTGTTTTTTTTTTATCATCTCAGGTTTCACAGGAGCAGCTGCAGTTTAAACAAAGGCCTCAGCAAAGCAGCACCGAGCCTGCTGCTAATGTTTAATCTCCCTGCAAACTCAAAGCAGCCTCTAACGTCACCATCCAGGCAAGACTCCCTTCCAGGACTCTTCTTTCTCTCACCAAGAACTGGTTAACTTTTTTTTGCTGTCCAGACATTCTTTGATAAATGCCACCTTGATGGAGGGCTTAGAGCCCATCAGGAGCTCAGGCTCATCCCCACAGGGAGCTTGTGGAGCAGAGGGTGTGAGGCTGAAGAGACTGGATGGGGACCCTGCTGAGCTCTGACTTCTTCTGCCAACAGAAACACTCTGTGTTCGGCAACAGAATAAGCACAGGTACACACCTCAGCTGAAAACAGTGGGTGAGGGGGAAGAAATTCCATTTTCAAAATGGTTTCGC
This sequence comes from Sialia sialis, assembly GCA_009812075.1. Classification (NCBI taxonomy): domain Eukaryota; kingdom Metazoa; phylum Chordata; class Aves; order Passeriformes; family Turdidae; genus Sialia; species Sialia sialis. The sequence continues at coordinate 79,405,859 of VRYO01002772.1, forward strand.
TTTCATTTCACGGATTTACTCCAGGCAAAACCAAGAGACAAAATGTCCCAGGTGATAGTTAGGTTATGAGGGTGGAAAACAAACACCCTGCTCAGAAACTGCTCTCGGGTAAATAGTTTTGTTTATTTTGTTTTGAATTTTGCATATTTTGATTGTTGATATAGCAGGTGTCAGATGGTAACATCTAATCAAAGGAAAAAGGAACCTCTTTTTTCTTGAACTCTTTCCCTTCTCTCCACTAAACCAGACTAAAAATAACATGCTTTGGTAAGACAAAAACAGGTGCCCAGCCTCTCCTGTAAGTTCGTTATACAGTATGATGTGGCTTTCCATCTTCCAAATCATCTTCCAGGAACCTGCTGTGCAGGGATGGGACATGAATCCCTGAAATTCCTACTAGAAATTTCCCTCCACACAGGAGAAAACATGAGAGAGATGGTAGTTTTCCACATGAAAGCCCATCAGTGTTTCCAAGTAACTGGATATTGCAGTGTTATTTTCAAAATGCACAGATAAAACTGCAGGGTGAGACTTTGGAAAGCTAGTTACTATAATTGGACACCCAGATAACACTGTGGAGGTACAGATTGTCTTTATTCTTTTATGATGAGCAAAATCCAGTCTGGGCTCTCTGAACTTCCAGATCTGGCCCACTTGAGTCACTGACACACAAACACCACCACACACCTTGTGCAGGAGGAAGCAAGCCTTGTAGTTTTGGTCTGTAGTCTCGTGCCTTTTGCAATCAGTTCACATGATAGGATTTGGGTTTCTTCCCCAGCCAGCTTCCTGCCGTGGCCTAGCACAAATGTACAAGGACCTTTCCAACCACAGCCTCAGCGTGTTTTAGCTACAGCTGCAGCTACATGGGTCTTTTTCAGAGTTCAAGTAGAGGGATGGATCAAACTCTGCATTCACCACTCCTAGAAGTCACAACCTCTGTACAGAGGTGTAGCTTTGCCACTGGGGCAGAAAATGTAAATTAAAAAGGAGGCAGGAGAAGAGATCTGCAACCCTGAAGGAGGCCAGGTGCAGGGGCTGACCACAGCCTGCCACAGGAAGTCACACACCCAACAGAGGAAGCAGCATCAAGGGAAACAGTTTAGGCTCGTTTATTTTCAGATAATGTAATTAGAACTAACTGTAAGACTTATTTCACAAAATCAGAAACCTGAGAGGCAAATTATTGGGATATGTTAATAATTTCTGGATTATTTTTACCTCCCATTGATGTCATTAGCCATAACATGGATTAGCAAGTACTAATTTTAGATTTGGTGGTGTAGGAGCAGGAATTATTTGTTGCTGAAGAGCAACAGGCAGAACTGGCAGATGGAGGCAGCAACAAGTGCTAGGATCAAAGAGACAACACCATATTAATCCAGTTTTAAAAAACAAAACAAAACCAGATGAAAATTTGAGGGATGGTGGCTATTCTTTAGCCAGGCAAGAAAGCACACCCATTTTATGTAACTACATGTCTCTCTGAAAGCTGTAAAGCTGCCAGACTGTAAAACAGAGTGATAAACCAAAGTCCACTGTGTTACAAAGTACAGCTGGTCCAAATGACAGTGAAGTCAGGACAAGGCTAAAGAATCCCAAAGGAAAACAAAAATAAATTACGTAAGCAAGTACTCAGGATTTATAGGCACGAGTTGATTACCTTGTCAGAACAAAGTAATAAAATTATTCTGTATTTGCATGCTGACTTTGCCAACACCACCATTTGAAATTTGATGACAGAAGTCCTGCAGGGACTCAGAACTCCAGATCTCCTTTACTTGCCATTTGGGCTTGGTGTCAGCTGTTAAAAGCCAAAGCACATTTCACCCCTGCACTCAACATAGTCAGACACCTCTGCTTCACTCCCAGGCAGGGCCAGGTTTGCTTCTAGGCACCCATAGCCATGTGCTTCTCCAGCAGTTTGGGCAGCTGGGGCTTCCCTTACACAGGTTTACATCGGCTTTATCAGCAGGGGTATTTTCTGCAATAAGCACAGGGCTGCAAAAGTGAAAGATCCTTTTACACAGGTTTAAAAGCAAGTAGAGGTGTAGAGGAGGATGTGACATTATCTCCTGTTTGTTCTTAAAGAAACTTGAGCCTTTTGGATCCAAGCAGTAATGGTCTTTTCATTTAAGTTGTAAAACATCGCGTGCTCCTGTTTACATAAGTAAAGAACATAAATCAAATATAAATGCACCTCAGGCATGTGCAGCTTGCAATAAAAGTTTTAGAAGCAGCAGTGTGCTGTGGGCTGTGCTGGGCCAGCCCTCATCCCATGCCAGAGTGCAGACACGGCTCCTCACCATGGGGACAGTGGCACTTGCAGCTGGTCCTTCTCCTTCATTATCCTTTCCAAGCTCAGCCATGGTGCACTTACTTTACACAGCTCTAAATAGCACTGAGCTCATCACAGGTGCTGCAGGATGTTTCAGAGGAGTTTCTGTGGGAGCTGGCACACAACAGAGGGGCATGGAGGTGTTCCTGAGCCGCTGGAAACGCTCAGCCCCTCAGTGCCCAAGCACTTGCTCTGCACTGAAGGTCACACCGAGTACTCCACAGGAGAGACAGATGCCTGAGGAAACAACCACGGATAACTCCATGTCAAATCCTCCTAGTGTTGTTCCTGGTGATACTGCAGCTAGCAAAACCTGCCTGGCTGCAGTGTGAGGGACACCTGCAGGCTCAGCACCTGCCAACACACACACGGACACACACCATGCCAACCAATGCCAAGACTGCGCCCTTTTCCAGGAAGGCTGAGCCCCAGCAGTCTTGTGACATGGCAAACAGTGTTTGAGGACAGTCTGCGTTTGTCCGAGGCAGCTTCTCTGCAGTGGGGCTGAGCTGGGGCAGTCGGGATTTGGGGACACCCCAGCCAGAGTCACAGCTGTGGCCTCAGTGTGGCCCATGGTGGGAGCACAGGTTTACCGCTGAGGTAAACGCAGACAGACGTGGGGACAAGCGTGGGTTTGTCCCTCCCCAGGCTTTTGGGCATGCCAAGAGCAGAGAAGGGCTGGCTCTGCTGCTGGGCCCCCTCAGCAGCTACTCTGCATCCCAGAGAAAGGAAGCTTAAACTTCAGACAGGGAAGTGCCTTGTCTGAAGAGGCTTGCGGAGTGAACGTGACAGGCCAAGGGTGTGTTATGGCGCTGAGGATAGCAGCACGCTTGGCTGCCTGTCTCACAGGCCACGTCCCAGCACTCTGGGTAAAACATACACTGAGTTTTATAAGTGAAGAAATAGAGCGCCCTGCGGTGAAGCAGCAAGTGTTTCCAAAAGCAGCTTTCTGCAATGCAGCTGGTATGAAACATCAGTATTTTTTCCAGAGAGTCTCTTTTACAAAACTGTGCAAACTCAGCCACCACCCCAGACCAGGCAAGCACAGCCAGGATAATGTCCAGGCTGACTTCAAATCAGCCTTGATTCCCTGTGAGACCTGTGAACAACCTCCATGGACACCCAGCAGAGTGACACCCTTAACTAAATCCCCTTTTTTTCAGAGTAGTTTATTTAATCACATAGTCTCAGAATTATGCATGACTCACATCACATGTGAGTGAGCGCACGTATGTGAGTTCCTCTTCTTCTGCCCCATTAAAGCCATAGTTAAAAGACTTTTCCCACAGATACATAGTGGAGCTTGACTTCATTCACAGCAAATACAGCTAATACCTGAGTGATAACGTGCATAAACAGTACGAGTTGCACCTGATCGTGTTAAGTTTTTGAGTAGTTTCCATTAAAGGTGTAGCAGTGAACTTCTAATGTTCATGTCCAGCTGTGGGATGAGTGGGATTACAGTGGGCTGGGTGAAAAGCTGGATGAAGGGCAGGACTCAGAGGGTTTTAGTGAATGGTCACCAGTGCTGCTCCTCAGGGCTCAGTGCAAGGGCCAGTTCTGTTCAATGCTTGGATAAAAGGAGGCGGAGGGGCAATCTCATTGCTCAATCTCATTGCTCTCTACAGCTTCCTGGAGAGGGGAAGTGGGGAGGGAGGTGATGATCTTCTCTCGGGGATCCAGTGATGGGATGGGATGTGTGGGAATGGTTCAAAGCTGCATCATCGGGGAGGTTTAGAATGGACATTAGGAACCTCTTAGCAAGAGGGTGGTTAAACATTGGAACAGGCTTCCTAGAGAGGTGGTCAATGGCCCAAGACTGTCAGTGTTTAAGAGGCATTTGGACAATGCTCTTAATAATCTGTTTTGACTTTTGATCACCCTGAAGCAGTCAAGAGAATTAAATAAGAGATTGTTACAACCACCAATAAGAAGTGTGTACTACACTCTCTGTTTTGGAAATTGCTGCCAATTGCAGCCAAGTGCCATGTTTTGTGTCCTTTGTCCAGCCAAAAAAACCATGCTCCATCAGGAAGCCCAATGTGTCCCTGACTGTGTCCACAGCAAGGACTGGCAGCCCCAGCTGGTATCTGCTGGCTGCCTCCCTGGAGGTGTGACAGCAGGTTTGGCATGGCAGGAGAGCCCACATCCCACAGAGTCCTGTGGTGGGGCTGACTAATGGCTGAGCCATGTCTCCAGGGCAATGAGCCTGTCTCCTCTCTTGTCCTGGAGGGCAGTGGCTGGGTGCCACTTGGACTTCTTCCCATGCCTTTTATTCTGCGAAAAAGGTAGGAGTTCTTGTGGTCCTCTGTGCTGGGATGGGGTGCATGGGTGTGGGGGCTCAGCGTCATTTTGGGACCACCCTCCTTGGGCCATCTCCTCCTGAGACAGCTCAGTGCAGCCTGACCCCCATGAGCTCACACCAGCACTGCCAGCAAACTCCTGCAACTTGAGCCCTGAAAATTCCAATCAGGCACCCATCACCTGCCAGTTTCTTTTTAGTCAGAGGTTCTGCAACACTCAGTTTTGTCTGTGCTTCCCTGCCCTGTGACAACCCCTCATCCCACTGACTCATCTGAAGGTAAATAGTGCCCGCGTAACTTGGCACTTGGCAGGAAATCCTCACCTCTGCTGGGTCTGATTAAAGGTAACCTTCAACAATGCCCCAGGAGAAACATTTGGTGCATTTCTCCACCAAAGTGTTTAATAACATTTATCAATCCAAAACCACCATTGCACTGAATATCATACAACATATTGGTTGTGTCTACTTATGTTTTCAGTAAGATAACAATGGCTCAGGCTTGTTGATCTATAAAGAGAATTAAGGCACTGTAATGGCACAGGCATGCTTGGAAAGGCCCTGAGAACTTCTTTGTTATAAACACATTTTTGCTTGTCTCTTTCCTTTTTTTTTTAGGACAAATGAAATAGATCAGATGTATAAATCAGTGCCTAAATCTCCATCCCAGAAGCAAAGACTCTTTTTGATCACCTTGCTACATGTAAGTTGTTCTCTATGAAATTTATTTAAAATCTCAAATAAATTTTCTTTTTCTGAAATTTAAATGTCTAAACATCAAAATGATTAAAGAAAATATCACCTAGAGCAGCCAAAATAAAACTCACGATGAAAAATAATAACAGGACTTCGGCATTACTGTGGCACCTTGAGTGAAATCAGGGCTGGGAGAGCGGCACCATCGGGTGCCTTCCCACCTCCAGCTTTGTGCATCCTGGAGAAACAGGTTTTCCTCTTACACACTGGAAGTCCCCCACAAAAATGTCCCTTAAGCTTTAACCTGGGGAAGAGTGAGTGGCCTCCTCCAACTGTACTGCTGAACTGGGAGCTGGAAGGGGGAGAAAGGAGAAAGGGATTGGTAAGAAACCAATCGTTACCAGTGCAGGGAGAAAATCAACAGTGGAGAGCAAGCATAAAAATATCTACTGTAGTTTTTCACCGTGCCCTTTCCAAATCACAGTGCACATGTCTGCTCACTCTTGTTTTGATGTTTCTTTTCTTTTTTTCTTGTCCCCATTCTGCACTCACTGTGGAGGGAAGATCAGGTTTGAGGAGCTCACCCAGCCAATGGTACCACAGTGTTCCCCAGTCAGGACAGCTGTCTCCTGTAGCTGCCTTCACGTGAGCAGGAAACTGAATGTTAGAAAAACAAACACAATACCAACCTCTTCATAAACAAACACTCATAACCTTGAATAGGTCCCTGTTATGCAAGGCATACCAACACCCTTTCAGGGTGCAGGGCACTAGAAGTGCTGCAAAGCTGATATTTCCAGGATTTTGGGGACAGATACCCAGATCTGCAGCCTTTCCCACAAAGGCAGAGAGGCTGTTGTTTTGTCAGTGTTGCTGGCACAGGAATGATGACCTGCAGGCACCTGTGCCAGCACTGGGTGATGTGGGGCATCCCCCATGGCCCCACACACCGTATGTGCTCCAGCAGCACCAGCAGTGCTCCAGACATGCTGGTGCAGAGCTGTTGTCCCCTGCACTGGGTCAGATGCAGCCACGGGGTCAGCACAGCCATCACTAAAAATTAACCTGGCTCAAAACCTTGATGTTTAAAATAAATTACACTTTAAAAAGGAGTGAGCCTATTGTTTCCCAGCTCTCGAAATAGTAATTTAGCGGGTTTTAAGGAAACACTGCTCCAAAATCCCAAAGTGATAAAAGCTGCTAGTGATAACCATGTATGAGGAGCTTTAGCATCTGTATATGAGAAGCCTTGAAAGCAGGGATGATGTGCCAGAATTCCTCAAGAAAATAACTGAGGTGTGAGAAGAAATGCAAGCAAGACCTCAGCAGGAACCCCAGGGCAGGAAGGTGCTCTGGGCAAAGCCAGGAAAGTCCGACTGAGAGAGGGATCACAAACACAGCAAGACAAAAAAGCTGAGAGAAAACAAGTTGTTGCAGAGAATTCAGGCAACCATCAAATGCGAAAACATTACAGAATCTTCTGCCTAGGAACCCTGCCACTGAGATCCTGCATGGATCAGAAAGAGTCACACTTTTCCTGTCAGGAAGGATGTTGCAGAACTCTCCTGGTCTCCAGGAGCATCCCTCTGGAGCTGGCAGGTGAACCAGATGGGTGTCACAATGCTCCTCAGCCTTCCTGCAGGCAGAGCAGTCTTTCAGCTGCAGGCAGAGAGTGGAGAACTCTTGTGCAAATATAACTGCTCCTCTTATGCATTTCACTCCACAAGGAAAATACAAACATACAGGAAGTACCACAGGACTACTAATTAAAATTATCACCTCACACCTCCTTTGCAGTTATGATTTTATTTACTGCAGTTTACTTACAAGTGGTGGCTATGGGTTTACTCATGGATTTAGCCTTCCAGGACAAAACTCAGGCTATGATCACAGCAAAATTACATTCTTAGTTCAGAGACTTGTGGCCTGAGGTATGTAGACTTCTACCTGCACATCTGTTTTGCCCTCTACCTCGCCTACTGGGAGCCTAAAATCATTTGGGCTTTTTGCTCCCATAATTCTGTTACTTTTGGGTGTGAGTCACCCTGGGCTGGCTAGCCCAGGGCAGAGAGTGCTTTTATACCACTGCTCTTCTAACATTTCTCAAACACATTCCTCAGACACTCTCCTTAGCAGGCTAACCTCATCTGCAAATAGGACAATACTGTAAAAGCAAAAAATGGTAAAAAGTGACTGGTGAATATCTGGCTTTTTAAGAGTTCAAGAAGGATTGTGGTAGTAAAAGAGGATGCACTTGCATTTGTTACCTCTTTTTTTCCATAAGCTAAGCCCCTTTAAAGTCTTCCCCTTTACTGTTTTCTTCTTTGTCAAAACACAGTTGCTGATTTTAGCATCTGTGTATTTTGCTCTCTCGTACAGGGAGAGATCATACTGATCTTACTCCATCAAGGCAGAAGTACAGCCAAAGTTTGTTCAACCCCAGGGACATGTCCTTGTACAGTTGGATGCTGTGCAAAAGCTGCTAAATGGCAGAAGACTCCAATATTATGTATGAATTGGCTCACTCTCTCTCTTGGCAGGCACAGAGAGAGGCGAGTAGCGCACATTTCTCTCTTCTTTCAGCCAGTAACAGCTCATCCCTTTCATTGTCAGATGAACCCGGAGGCAAGTACAGGAGGAGATAAACACAACAGACCGTGTCTCACTGACCTCGCAGTGAACCACAGACAGGAGAGAGTCCTGTGCCCGTGGCAGAGCTGTTTTCCCAGCACCTTCACGGCACCGCCGGGCCCAGCTGGGCTCTGGCAGCTCCTCATGCCATTCCTCGTCTCTGGCAGGATATGAAAAATGTGTCAAGCCTGGCACACGACAGTGAACATAATCCTTTGGGCTGGCTTTGGTGCTCTCACCAGCCCGTCTTAGTTTAGGCGGTTTGTAAACGATGCATTTAAGACAGAAGATCAAAACCCCCCTGGCGCGGCTCCTCAGTAAATGCAAAGATGACTTCAGCGCGTGCTGCGCTGAATTACAAAACTTCTTTTTTTTCTTTTTTTTTTTTTTTTTTT
>VRYO01002772.1:79424610-79441849 GCA_009812075.1 Sialia sialis
ATCACAGGGCTTGCCCTCAGCAGAATGATTAAGTCTGAGTTGTTTAATTCAAGCCAACCCACAGATAGACTATCGTTCTTCACACAAAGCAATCTGCTGAATTAGCAATTAAGTTTTTTACTCCATGCACTGTATATGCCCACTGAGTAAACAGTGAGCCTAAGTGAGACAACTCAAGCAGTAATGTTAGCCAGAAAAGGACTTCCTGTGGCACAGGCACATAATTTTACAAAAAAGTGCCAAAGTCCTCTAGCACACTCAAAACCAGGTCAGAAGCAAAAAATGTGTTTAGCTCTATGACTCAGAAGACAAGAGTTCCTCTGTGCCAGGGTACCCTCTCACAATCAGAAGCAGGCACATATTCAAGACAGTCTTTCTACTTTCTGGCTCAACACAACAACTCCATAACAAATCTGGGTGGCCAGAGGAGTTCACATATCAGAACTCTATCCCATAGCAGTAGAGGAAGTAATTTGCATTCTTGTGTTTCTGTTTCACGTGAAAGGTGACTGATAAGAAATCTTCATAATGTATTCATTATCAAATGTTCAACACATTGGGACTTCTTGGGATTTAAAAAAAATAAATAAATCATTACTTGAAACTAAAAATAACACTGGAACTTAGGGGACCATACAGTTTCAGAACATGAGTGGTTAAAAAACACGCCAACTTGGCTCACACAGTATCTAACAGAGCTACACTGAGACCTAAACTTTAGACAACAAAGTCTGCAAAAACCCCACCATGATTACTCTGAAAATTTTCTTTCTATAGAAAGAAAAACACCACAAAGCAAACTAGCTAAATGTCATAGCCCCAAATGTGTGGTGCCTCCTTCCCTTACATAACAGTCACGCCAGGTGCAGAAATTTCTGTTGCTACCGCAGAAGCCATGCAGATGGTCAGACCCTTTTACACTGATCTTAGAAATTGTAACTTCAAAAGTAGGTAAGATAGGTATGTATCTTTCATGCTTATGGAAACTCTTGAAAGGAGAAGGCTGGCCACCAGAAAAAAAAAAAACAGCCGCTGCAAAATTAAAACAAAGGCTCACCTGGGCTCACAGATTCATAATTTACCTTCTGTCCTCTTTTGTTTGCAATGTATGGCTTGGAATCAAGAGAACATCACTGCCTTACCTTATTCATCCTCTCCCAGTTAATCTGTAGCTTCTTCTTTTATTCAAGTTGACCTTGAACTTAATTCTCACAAAAATATGAAATACTTTCAAAAATGTCGAAATGCTGCCCTGAGAGAGATCAACTTTTTGCAGAGTACATTCTTTCTGTCCATCACATCTAAATTCCCCACTGCCCATAGTAAGGATCCATTCGAAAAGAGGTATTATTATTTTTTACAAGTTTCATATTATTTCTGTTCTTACTACCAAGCAATAAAAGGAGGGCATGTGACAGGAAACAGCATTTTCTGCCAGAAGTAGATGTTTATCTTTTAGTTGAGATGACCAAACTTTGCCTGCCTATTCAGAACCTACCAAAACCAAACCTGACAAGCAGCTTCTTCAGAAAGAATCTTTCAGGTGCTTATGTTGTGTTTTAAAAGATGACTAAAATACATGTGACTTACAAACTCTTTTAAACAGAATTTAAGGTTAGTTATGGTCACAATCTGTAATGCTGATGGTGAGGCTTCCCAGTCAAAACACTGACATCAAAAGCTTTCAGGTAAGGAAGGTTCTGGTGCACAATTTCCTTGACACTTGTTCTGAGGAAGTACAGAAAATCAGCCAAAGCTGAGCCCTCTTTGCACCTGGAGACATTCTGTAACCAGCTAGCACTTAATAAAATACCCAGAGACTGCCATAAAGATAGATTTTAAATACATTTATATAAAACATATTGATACATTTATATATTTTAGATGTGTAATAAAAACATATGGGTTTAAAAATTGTATGTATCATGTATTAGTGTTGCCAATTCACTGGTGCTGTCCCCCAGACAGGAATGAAAGCCACATAAAATGCCATAAAAGCTTCTCTCAGTCTCTGAAGCTGGGACAGAAATTAGTTTCTGTGAGTGAGATCTCATTACTAATTGGGCCAAAGTGAGAAAGAGCAACCACCAGAGGAAAGGAACAAGGGCTGAAAGAAGGGTGTATTTAGAGCTGTAGTGCTGTTCTGGTTTTACACAATTTGGCCATTTCACTAAAAACAATTCAGAATTGGTGGAAGATAGAGAATCCAAAATGGTTAAAAATACAGCGGAAGTCTTTGAATGGTATAGAGACAAGACAAAGTAAGAACTAAGAGAAAAAAATTATTCTTCTAAGTGCTTCAGTTTTAGCAGAGTGATTTTATCCTGACATCCTGAAGAGCTCCATCCTTCAACAGTGTATTTAAAACATTTATCTGACTGACTTGCTCTATGGAGGGGCTGCAGCCACAGTGTTTTGAAATGTAGGCAGAAAAGGTTCCAGAATTCATCTTTCTTGGCAAAACTCAGAATTCAGTTGATATGACCTCAATTTGGCACAGGTTTTTGTTTCATAAAACCTTCAGAAAATTAACATACCACATTTATTTTAATGACATACTGCTACACAAACATGAAGCTATGCACAGCTGTGGTACCTATGACTATCAAACAAATTATGAGCAACGTAACAAATTAACAGAAGCCAAGAAGAGCCACCCATATATTGCTTGACTATTTGCAAGAATCCTTTGTGTAGCAACAGGAAAATGCTGGAGGTAAATGTCACAAAAACAAAAATAATGTCTTTGGCTCTGGCATAGCTTCATGAAATGGGTTACATCTGCTGCAACAACAACTCAAGAGTAACATTTAGACATGTCTTCACTAGCTCAGGAATCTAGCTGCCTAGAATGACAGTAAGAAACATGGATATAAAAGCAACCAAATTCTTTCTCAAGGTTGTCAAATTAAGACAGAAGTCATAGAATCTACCCTAGGATGCTTTGCCAAGTTTTGTATATGATAGTTTCTTCCATGACACTTCTGTATGAGTAAAAGTCTGCAAGAAAAAATGGAAATTCTCCTGCTTGAAAAGTTGATACTGATTTGGTGGTGCTAATAATCCATATGATTATTTCTATATGAATCAAACCTAAAACAAACCCATCTCTACCCACCCAGATTCTCAACTGTATATTTTGTATGGTTTCACCAACCCAGGCCAATGGAAGCTTCAGGGCAAATTCTTCCATTAGAGTCACTTCTCAGCTCCCATTCTAGACAAAAGCACATGACTTTTTAAGCTGCTGTTCAGCTTCTCTGCACAGCAGGGAGACAAGAGCCTCTCTTCAGGAATTTCAGATGACAAAGCACCAGTAAGGCTGCTGGCCTCAGTGGTAAGACATCTGTGAACCTGGGAAATGCAGGCAGTTTCATCAAGTGATCAAGCACTGTTTCTTCATTTGACTCACAGGGTTTATGTGCCTTGTCTAATCCATCAAGTCACACAGCAACAGTTCACACTGACAGTATCTCAACAACGAGATGAACTTTTGGAGAACACTCATCAATGGGCATTTTGCTCCTTTGTGCAAGTTTTGGCAACTAAGGGGTGTGATTTAAAGATTCTGCAAGGAGGAAGAGAAGGAACTGTGTTTACTTAGTGGTCTGTGCAATTCTGCATGCTGTTTGTTTTTCTGCTGAGGTAGCAAGTGCTTGAATAAGCCTTACAGAAAGATGAAAGTGTCAAAAGTTTTTGCCTTCCAATAACAACCACGTGTACCCTTTTGAAAGCCTGGGACACAATAAAAGAAAAACTTCAGCTATTTTTTACTAATGCTGTCAGTTTGTCTTCTGAAATATTTTAACACTGCCTCTTTTATTGAGCTTCTTTTTGACAACCTGGGTTTTAGGAAAGGCACAAAACTATTAACTAGCCTTTGTTTATTTAAATTCATTTACTCAGGTGCCTTGGGCCAATACAGGATGAGTATTCACTGATGAAAGTCCTCACATTCACAGGACTCAGTAACTGCCAGGACCCACCTTGTTTGAAACTAGTACTACACCCAGCCCTACCAAGGGAACATGGTCCCACTCCTGAGCTCTATCCAAGTGCAATTTTGCCTCCAAAACGCCTCTCTCCCTGTCACAGAAGGTTTAGAAGTTAATTTAAAACCACAGAAGCTTTACATTACACACTTGAACTTTTATTTCTTTAAGCAGCAGCCAAAAAGAACACCCAAAAACTTTACAGGCTTTCCCTGGCACACATTTAATCAACTTGTTCAGTTCTCCAGTCTCTCACACTGTGCTTCACTACATGTATTTCCTAGAACTCTGTTTGCTTATCTGTATCAGATTATACTAAAGGAAACTTCCAAACAGCATTTCTGAAAGTTTAACTTGAAGTAAGCCTAATGTTTTTCCTCAGCTTAGAAAGAGAGAATGAAAAATTTCTCTTCAGAAATAAAGGCCAAGTCACAGTGGAACAAAAGCACTGTTGTTTGTAAATTTTTTGTCTGAAAAGCCATAGGTAAATTCAGAAATCAAGTTCCTCAGACTTCTTACCTTATCACCTTTTTCCCCTGATTTCTTCTTCTTAGGATTATCCTTCCAAAGAGCTTCTACAGCAATATATCCTTGAAGACTCCACTCATACAGCTGTGTGCCAGCAACCTTTGAAATAAAAGTTTTTAGAAAGCAGGAACTTAATAATCTGGAGAATATTGCCTTGCTTCTTACTTAAGTGGAAAAAGTCTCAAAACACAAGATGTTTAACTCTTCCTGTTCAAGCTTACAATGTACAGCAATAATAAACATTTTGGAAAATAATGTGAGATGAGAAATAAGAAAAAATAACACACTAAAAAACTGTGTGAAGACTACCTGAATATACATTTGTACTAACAGAAGTGGAATGATAATGCATGGAAACAATCTTAGTATTTGACATTCAACATTAACATATGCAAAGTATTTCTTAATTTGACAATACCCATTCCAAAGACCCTACTTAGGGCTGTCACTGTTCTGCAGTTTGAGATTTTCTTATTTGTTTTTCAGAACTTGCTGATAGATGAATGTAATGAATAACCAGCTGTCAACTCCCAGAACAGAACACAGCTAGGAAAGACTGTAACTGCTGTATTACACCAACAGCTATTTTATGACAAGGAAAAGCTCTAAGTCTAATAAAACAGTATCCCTTATGTGACATGGAATTAATTGTGATATTCATAGCACACTTTAAAACCAAAGAGCGCTAGGTTTTTATAGCCAGGCTCAAGTCTATGCTGACTTTCATATCATTATCTGTTTCTGTATGAAGAAAGGCAAAAAGGACAATTTGTCCAATTAAACAGCTATTAAATGAAAACTTTGGAAATCAAGAACTAAGAAGGTATTTTCCTAAATTCTACAGCAGGCAAAGCCATGAAACGCAAACTTTAAGAACAGGGCAAGTGTAAATGTTTCTGGAACAGGTTTCTGATGTTTCTGAAAAACCACATTTTCAAGTTTTTTCCAGTCTATATCAATTTACCGTTCTCAGATTTCCTGATTTTTATGCGTGCAAAGAGGCCCAAGGAGTTTCCCTTCCATGAATGCTTTCCATGGAGTTCAAGGGGAAGTGCAAATTTTTAGCATCCCTGTGCCAAGTGGCTGTGCTGCTGGGAACACATGGGGTGAAGAGCCACTTCCCCTTGTTTGTGTGATCTGTAATCAGCGAGACTGATTACACCAGTTACCACACAATGGTACAAGGATGTGCTTCTGGGCAGATACCATGTGCTTGCTACCTCACAAAAGAGGCTACTGAATAACTAGAATTAAAAGAAAACAAACCCAAATCAGCAACTACACTTCCAAGTCACAACTAAATCCAAAACGCAGGCTGTCTTAAATACAAAGCATCCTTTTGGTCACCATATCTGGCCAATTACTTTGGTTTAAACAAAACACCATTGGAGGCACTCAGTTTTCTCTATAGCTGATATAGTGATAAGAGACCTCAGAAAAAAACACATCAACTAAACCAGTTAAATCTCCAAAACTGCCCAATTTAAATATAACAGGTATAGATAGTTACTCTGATTTCCAGTATCAGAAGTGTTCATTCTCTAGCACCCCAACAAACTAGCTGGCTCACCTGAAAAGATGGAAGTCCCTTGTAAAAACAAGCCTACCAGGACTGAAAAATAATCACAATAAACAAAGTGCTGGTTTTGTCTACAATATTACTGAAGACATAGCTATCAACATAAAATGAGAAAAAACTACTGTCCATAAGCTATTTTTTTTGTTTCTGCTTAAAAATATTCCATTAAATTATTCAAAACCACATTAAATGTCTTACAGTAAAAAGATAAAAATATTCTTATTATAGAAGTCATATGACCAAGTGATTTATGAATTGCATTAAATGAGAAATTGGTCATTCATGTCGCTGGACTCAGTGGCTGCATCACAAGGTACAGCAACCCAGACAGTTTGGTCTGCCAAAACCAACCAATGTTCCAAAAGTGCACAAAGCTCCCAAGAGCCAGGACCCACAGATACTTTCACAGTTGAAAAATACAGTTCCAGGCAGACTGGAAGTGCAAGCTACAAGGTCAACACACTAAAATACCATCGCTGTTGAATGTGGCGCTGTAAGTGGGTTTGTTCACTAAAGTTTGAACAAACAAAAAGATAGATTGAGTGGTTCTCAGCAGGGATTCACAGAATTCACAGAATCACTGGGTTGGAAGAGACCTTAAAGATCATCGAGTCCAAGCCATGCCCTAACACCTCAACTAGACCATGGCACCAAGTGCCACATCCAATTTTTTTTTTAAACACATCCAGGAATGGTGACTGCACCAACTCCCCAGGCAGACTATTCCAGTACTTTATCACTTTCCATGAAAACTTCTTCCTAATATCCAACCTAATTTTCCCTTGGTGCAGCTTGAGACTGCGTCCTCTCATTCTGTCAGTGCTGCCTGGAGAAAGAGACCAACCCCACCTGACTACAAACATCTTTCAGGGAGTTGTAGAAAGTGGTAAGGTCACCCCTGAGTCTCCTTTTCTTCAGGCTGAACAACCCCAGCTCCTTCAGTTGTTCCTCACAGGGTTTGTGTTCCAAGCCCCTCACCAGCGTCGTTCCCTTCTGTGGACACACTCAAGTGTCTCAATGTCCTTCCCAAACTGAGGGAACAGAACTGGACACTGGATTCTGTGAGTTTGAGGTGGCCATGGGCTACCAACACCCACACTGGGCTCCTGGGGTAGCACCAGTGGCCTCCAAGGCCACCCAGCACCATGAGCGTGCATGACTGACTGCACTGGATGTCACACAGAATGACACAACTGGAAATCTGTTACACGGAATTAATAGGATATTACACAGAATTCTTTATGTTTCATGCTGTGAAACTGAATTGAGAATCCACTGGCTTTCCTGCACTGACACTGTTAACAAAGCAGGCAAAGGTGCCATTTCACGAGCATGGATGGAGTGACCCCAGCTCCTGCTTTCCAACTCATGTCCTGCTCCCAGCTGTGCCAGCACAGCTCTTTGTGCCTTACAGACTGAACTGAGCAAGGCACAAGCTATAGGTTCAAAAGACATAGAAATAAATAATGTGGTCTGCTGTCAAAGAAACAAAACTGGCATATTGGGAAGCTTTTTTTCCTTTCAAGAGAATAAAAACATACACAGTACTTTACTAAATTTGAAAGGTTCTAATAACAAAGGACAACATTTAATTATAAAGACAGAGTGATTCAAATAACTGTATAATGGAAAGTTCTCTCCAGATGGAAGATAAGCCACAATAAAGTATTTTGAGTATATTATGATTAGCTGGAAAGCAATACCATTTCAAAACACTAAGTAGGGTTCCACCAGAATAAAATAAGCTCTAGCATTAAATTCAATTTCCACACCACATATACAGTCTAATCTTTTGTACAAAGTTATTAGAAATATAGTAATACTGGCAGTGAGGAAATAAATTCCTTACAAATGTGTGATTTATTAGAATTTGTGATCTATTATTTATTAGATTATTTACTGAAGCAGGGAAAAAAATAATAGTCTGTGAATTTCTTCCATCTTCATTTAGATGACTGATGTAAGAAAACTACCTGTTACCAATGATGAACTCTGTTGTTACAACTTCACCTAGGAACTCAAACATCTTAATTAATGAAAAATTTTAAATTCCAGATAAACTAAGTGTTGGACCTCAAATACATTTTGCTGCGTTTATTTCCAATTCTCCATTGGCAAGTCTTAAATAAAAGTGAGACAGAAACAAAACCCTCACAAATTAAAAAACCAAAAACAACACAACACCCAGTGAAGGGAATTATACAACTCTAAAAGCAAAAGCAGTGATTAAGTACTTGAGTGTGGAAGGAAAAAAAAATAATTAAATTTATGTTCCAGAATATTTTCTATATTGTTTCATTAACTTGGCAAGGGAGCTTTGTCCTTTCTAGATTTACAGACATTTTTTGAAAGGCCTATGAAACAATTAATAGAGAGGAAATTGTTTCCAATTTCACATTAAAGCCTAAAAATTATGGATGGTAAGATATTATATATTTCAAACTTTGCTTTTTTAAGAAAAGAAAAGCACAAGATAGATTAGAGGAACCAAAACAATATCTAAGATATTACTCTCCCCACAGAAGTTTCCAAATTCATATGTCTACTGTCCTGACCAAGTAAACAAAGCTAAACCCATTCCAATCTCCTATCAGATTTTTCATTACAGTCAAACTAAGAACTGTGAATTAATCAAAGAGAAATCATGGACTTCAAAGTTCTCATAAAATAAACTAAGTATTGTGAAGCTGTTAGCACCAAATCCATAGTTAAGCCTGAACTGAGCTTCTTTAAAAACAGTAACATCAGTTTGAACAGCGTTCAATCGCTTCCCACTTCACTGTTCAGAAGACAAGTAGAATTTTAATACACAGTCTCCAACAGAAATGTCTAAGCTTCTTAAATTTTGATGGGTTTTTTTCCTTCCACTTGCATAATTTTCACTCTCTGAGAATAAGTCAACAGAATTATCTGTATTTAGAGCATCTGAATCCTGGAAGCAGTAAAAAAAGATTCCATCAAAGATCAGAGTACCACCATGCTGACAGAGCTCAAACTCAGCAGTTTTGACTTTCCCTAAGTCAATGAACCTTCCAGTTTTCAAAGAACATCATATGTTCTTGAGAACATCGTATTACCATTCTGACATCTCAGGGTTATTCACAAGTGGCCAGTAACTAGATAGCAGATTTACCAAAGGCTGAAATATAAAGAATTTCTGAAAGATGCAAGTATGTGCACTGCAAGTGGTTAAAAACTGGATTTGAAACACAGTGGGGTGGAGAACTGAGCAATCTGCCAGTACAAAGTATGGACAGCAAAGAACACGATCTAACACCAGTAAGGGCTGTAAGCAATTCTGTGGTCTCTTCAGTTCTTTGTCTCACAGGAAACTCATTTAAGGAACTGCAATTTAACAGATTTCTTGTGTGCCTGAAACAACAAATCCATAAATAGGGAAGTGTTCAGCAGAATTCTTACCCTGTCACAGAATGTGCATGGCATCTTTCTTAAAGCCCCAACCAAAATAAAGCAGAAAACGTCAATAACATTTATTGCAAAATGTTATGGTGACTTGTCTATAGAAACTTTTTTTCTTTCAAACACTGCTTTCACTTGCCACAAGATATTTCATGTTTCCTTAGTATTGTAAGTAAATGCACAAACTGTACTCACTTAGCATATTTATGTAAATTTAGTGTTACATTAGGTTAGAGATATTGAAAGGAAATTATGTTCCTCTAACTGAAGACACTACTGCAGATATTAGAAAAAAAGCCACAAAAAGGAACATGTCTGATTATCTCTCAGCCCAAACTGCATCTGCTTTGACAAAATAACCATAATTTTGTTAATTGCCACTGACCTGACTATTAAACATGGATGACCAGTTAATATGAAGCTAGGAGGCAACAATCAAAGCACAAGACAGTTCTCCAAAGAAAGGTATCACCACTGACCTGTGCAATATCAACCGCTTGCTGAGGGTAATACATGGAGGTAGCAACACCCATGAGAACTGCAGGATACACCAACTTCT
Organism: Sialia sialis; assembly: GCA_009812075.1. Classification (NCBI taxonomy): domain Eukaryota; kingdom Metazoa; phylum Chordata; class Aves; order Passeriformes; family Turdidae; genus Sialia; species Sialia sialis. Next base: position 79,434,689 of record VRYO01002772.1, read on the forward strand.
TTATTTTTGAGCCTGTTTCGTAACAAAAACAGGAAAAACCACAAACCACCGTTACAGTGTATGTTAAGTAAGTCAAGTAGAATGGCCCTAACATTTTGTTTATAAACAATTTTCTTAAATTTTAGTGTATTTTCTCTTCCATCCTAGTTTCTAAAGAAACATAATCACTCTGATCAGTAGAGGCTCCCCTAATAGTTTGCTGAACTTTGTAAGCTTCACTGAGATCTTATCTTAGATTGTGCACATAAAATCCTTTGGACATAAACTGCTGATCAAGTCTGGGACTAAGAGTGGACCATCCAGGCTCCTCTGAGCAGGAGTCTAGAAAGGAAGCAGGTTGTCTCCAAATCCTGTGACTCGAGAGGATGATCCTCCCCAGACAGGTCTGTCTGACCCTGTCCTCTATGCAGTAACTGATCAAGCGTGCCTTGCCATCAAATCCTTCCAAATCGTTGCTTAAATCAATAAACACATTGCTGCTGCTCTCTTACAAGTGAAGTGCATCACTCCATCTGCAACAGGAGTTAAAACTAATTATCTCTAATAGCATTTTAAATCAAGCTGGATGACTGCACATGATTAAACTCTGAATACCATATTCTCTACTTAGTGAGCAGCAGAGGATTCTGTCTGTACCTTTTAAGAGGGCAGTTTCTCACAAAGACCAAGGGAGGGAGGAATAAAATAAAGAGCACTTTCGGTAGCATCAAAATTAAGGGTCACTTCCTTCTATGGTTTGAATACTTTCTGGAAATAATAGTCATATTTTAAACTATTACCAGAACAAAAAAAGTCTTCAAATCATGGCTCCCATCCTAAGAGATTCACAAATTTAACATTTTTAGTATATGTTGATTTTCATGAAACTTAGATCCTTTAGTCTTTCAATTCCAGTCTCAAGACTGCACGAATGATGCCTTAGGATTTATCCTTTATATATTTATATATTTTTCAGATCATGTACTGCTTTAGTGATTGATTTCATTAAAAAAACTAAATATTTTGAGGCGCACTTCTAATTTCTACACAGCCAAGCACATACTTTCAGTTTCTTCAACACATTCAGGCTCCACAAAAGTTTTTGTCCAAACCATGTCCTCACTGGTATTTAAATCCTACAGCTTTTAAGTTCTGTTACCTACACTTCACTGCACTAAGAATATCTCAACGTAAGCACAAAATACTTCTTTACACTTAACGTTTCTTTGACTAATGCTTCTTTTTATGAAACCATGAACATTTCTTCAATTAGTGTGATGGAATTAACTGTATCATTTTTCTGTAGTGCAAAATGTGCAGGTATTTCTAGCACACCCAGAGTTCACAGGTCTATTTGCTGGATCACCATCTGCAGCAGGACACAATCCTTTGAAAAAACTCGAATATACAACTAATTGGACACATATCATAGTTCAGGAACATCTGTTATTTTACCACAATTCATTCCTCTGTGGTTTTCTAGAGTAACATATGTGATCAAGAACTTCATTAATTAAAAATATTTTTAGGCTAAAAGATACCAAACCAGTCCTTTGCATTTTGTTATACTAAAATATTACTGGGAAATATGGAAGACTAGATTTTAGTAACAAATACAGCAATGATAAAACAATAATTCCTGGTTATTAAACATCTTTTCCATGAAGTTTCTTTATAATTGGAGGAACAGTGTAGAAACACACTTGGTACAGTTAATTCAGATCTCCTTGTCACAATTAAAAATTAGTACTCTAAAACTAATAAAAAAATTACTTATCCAAAATCATAATACAACCAGTTCAAAATTATTCCCACTTACCTCTAGCAAGAAACAATCCAATAATTCCAGCAAAACTTATCACACCAAGTCTTGGATAAAATCCAGTAGGTGGTTTTTGGAGAAATTCATAGCCCTCTGAAAAGAAGCCAGAACAAAGTGCTTTAATGTAATGTGAAAGTGGTTTTGTGATAAGGAATCATCAATACACGCTGGCAATTATTACAAAACACAAAGAGTTATCAAAACACATTTAACTATCATGAGCGTTTTAGATATGCTGGCAAAAAATTCAAAGCCTTTGAGATCTTCTCTAGTGACACATGAATGAAACTGAATATTGCATTGTATTCACCAATCTTCACAGCAGCTTTGCCTTTGCTCCTGGGCCATCTGTTTTGTTTGGTCTTTTGCATCTCAATCATATCTTTTTCAAATTAGTGATAAAAACCTTTGCAGAATGGAATTTTACAGTTACGTGTGAAGTACTGGTTTCAGTAAAATACTGTACAAAAACCAAATCACAGAACAATGGAAAGACACAGCAAAAACAAAGTGCACTCTAAGATGGGAGTCTGGTGGGGGAATGGAAAACTAGGGAAAATCTTCCATGCCAATGAGTTCAAAAGACTGAAACTTCTAAGTTTAAAGAAAAGAAGTGCAGTATCTGAAATGAGATCTACACAGAATCCAAGCTCAGTGCTGGTAAGCCCAAGTATGAAAGGATGCTCCCAAAAATAAAAACAAATTAAAATTATTTTGGATTAATTCAAAATTCTTAGGAGATCCATGAAAGCAAACCAAAATGAAACAGCTAAACACTACAAACAAAAGACCTAATCTTGTAACAAATAATAAACTTTACAGGGGGTTTCAGCTACTAAGCTGGGTCAAGCAAAGACAGCTGGAGATTGGGTCAAGCAAATACTGCTGGCTGGCAATAAACTGTGAGGGTTTTCCCCCTTCTCTTCCTGCATAACTAATTTTTAGTGACACTGATAAATATAAAAAGCTGGATTTTAATTGTTTAGAAATGTAATGTCATAAGTGTCCCACAAAGGAAATTCAAACAGATACATAGTGGAAATAAAGTAGTCTTAAATGCATTAGAAATGATACATACAATGATGCTTAATGGAATCCCCTTTAAACTGAAAATATAGCACAGTCCTGCATTTTAAATTGCTAGTTAAGAAAACTAAGCTGAATTACCTCTACCATGCTCAAGAGCTTTTTCTAACTTGGGCATAGCTTTGGCATAAAGATCCTAAAAAAAAAAAAAAGAGAAAAAGGGTAAATAGATACCAAGTAAGTAAAATATTAACCATAGACTGTAACTGACTTGACAAAGAAAGGAGGAAAAAAAGCCCAAGAAACAAAAAAGTGATGGGTCCCTACAATAACTTATTTTTATTCCCATTTCCACCCTTCACTTATAGGGCTATGCTTGCTCAATGCTACATTTAGCATAACTTACAGATTTCTCTCAAAGGAGTCTTTGGACACAGATAAAATACAATACTTTGAAACACAGATGTCAATCCCAGTATTTTATTGAGATTAGGCAACCGAAACTCAGAATTATCCTGGGTTTCTCAGTGTATGCAGGCATCCCAAAAATACCTGAGGTGATGCAAAGAAAGGAAGTACAAGACTGCAATAAACTCCTTCCTCACACATTGCAGGGGTATGTGACTCATTCTGCAAGGTGATAAATTCCACTTTCCAGGAGACTCTCTTAGGCTAACTAGACTGCACTTTGAAGTTACTTGGAAAATCAGATGTCTATAGATGTCCAAAGTAAATCAAAGACACTGCATCAATCCCACAGACCAGTTCTGGATTTTTTTCAGACTGAGAACATTCAAGTAAAAGAATGCAGATTGCCTTTTGTCAAAATAGACCAAAAAAATCTCTCAACAAAAAGCACCCTGCTAATTGTTATTTACACTAATAATGCTTCACAGAGACAGTGCAAGGCTGTCTATAAATGAGGGAACAAATCCATAAACATATACGCCCAAAGCTAAAGCAGAGAATAGTCTTGCAATTCCACCTAAACTGCATCTGTGCAGAAGTGAAAACATTTGTTTAGGATCCTGTATGGGGATATCTTCAGAACTTTCATCTCCTCACTGGCAAGAGTGATGCAAAAAAACTCATCTGTCATGAAAATAAAAAAGCCTTAGCATGTGACATATAACTTTAGATGGCTGTTGGTCGTATTAAAAGCCAATTTAAGAACTTGCTCTAAAGACTCCAGAGACTAAAAGCCCGATCTTCTGTCACAACTGTAATATAACTGGCTCATTTCTACAGCTGAGTTTTGAGCTGCACTTCCACTACAGTTGAGTAATTTTGGAAAAGCAAAATGGATATACAAACACAACCCATTTCATTATGATTATTCTGGGTTATCTGTTTGATTTTAAAGACAACTGAGACACACCGAAATATTTTCTTCAGCATAGCAGGGATGGGCAGGGGGTGTAAAACCAAAGCTACCTCTGACTACAGTTAAGCAAGGTTGCCCCAAACCCATAAAGTTTACATGCCCACTTCATAAAATGAGTCAGTAAACCACTGCCAGGAAATGGCTTGCTGTGTGTAAGCAGAAGAGCACATCTTATGTCAGTCATCACCAGACAGACAAAAATTTAATAGGATGACAACAGGCCAGGAAGACATCAAGCAAGGTTAGAGGCTAACCTCCTCTCCAATTTCACTATCCAGTTAGGGTCACCACAGGCAACCGAACAAAACCCATGTGTTCAGGAGGCCAGAAAAATCCTGTGGAAAACCCCCCTTCCTCTTCCCCTTCCTCGCTGCAGCCAGTGCTCCTGCTGGTGGCACTTCACAAACCCTAGACTGAGTAACTCTGCAGAAATGTTTCAGTCCTGTTAAAGGTAGCACCACACAGAACTTCTAGGCAGAAAGGACACCCCAAACTGAACAGCCTGGCTTTCCACGGAGAGCTGGGCAAACAGCTAGCAGCTTAAGAGGATTCACAACAGGCAGAGGGCACAGCAGAGAATCGCCTTCAGCTGCCAGGAGACAACCACAGGCAAAGATGCCCTCACTTCAAAAGAAAGCCTCAGCATTTCCGGGGCAGGAAGGAGCAAGAAAGCTATCCTGGGGCATGGCAATCTAATACCAACAATTTAGGCCTTCATTATAAAAATCTTGGTTTTCCTTTCTGCTACAGAGCCTATTTTTGTATTTAATGACTATTTACTCTAAACATACTACCTAATAAAATATGTATGAGAAAGTTTTCGGGGAAAGGTCTGGGATTAGGTTTACCGCTACTTAGTGGGATTACTTAGTGGATTTTCTCTCTTCCAGAGAGCTGCATCCCTTCCCTCAACATTCCAGTTCCTCAAATACTGATTTATTTTTTGCTAAGTTGTGTTTTGTCACAGTTGCAGCAAGGGCAACTTGGTTTTGCTGCTCCAAAACACACTACTTTGATAATTTAAGGCCTCCTTGAGCATGAAAACTGCAAATACCACTCTCCTATCTTTCTCAGCCAGAACAGCACCAAATCCAGATATCCCTAGTTATATTTAAGTCCAAAGTTCACTCTATGCTTTAGCTAATTAAATTATTTTAGAAGGAGAAGCCCTAAATCCAGGGTTTAGTTCAGCAAATTATTATTATAAATACACAACTGGTTCTGTGTGACAAGGAGGTAAACATTATGATCTTAACTGTAGAAAATTTTAAGCAATGCAGAAAACTTTCAGTGATGCCACATTTTTGAAAAACGCTTTTACAACTATCAACTTTTACTTTGTTAATTCCAACTCAGAAAAAACAAACCACAATCCCAGCTGGGGCTTCACCCCTGAACCACCACCAGCTGCAGTACAAACCATGATACCTGACACCAGGCTGTGTATGGCTCCATAACCTGCCGTAAATGGGAAACCCCCTCTTCCAAGTCCGTTTTGGGATTCTCCACATATTTAGTCTCACGAGCTGGGGAGGAGTACAGTGACAGCTGTGAATATTAGCAAACAAGATGTTAAAAACAAAGGTGCAATTGTGTAAGTAGGTCTTCAGGGCATGAAGAGTCTAAGCAGAGAACATCTAACGCTGTGCTTACTACATAAACAATGCATAATAAAAATTCACACAGCTCTGAGACAACCATTATGAGCAAAGTTTAATTATATACCACATAATTATGATGAAGATGACTTCTAACTGCTACACAATTCATTCATAGCTGCTATATGACCCAAGTCACAAGTTATAAATTAATATTAAATCAGTTTAATAAGAACACACAACGTAATTGTGAAAAATGTTTCTCACCTTAATCAGCACTTCTAGTTCCCAGTTAACATACTGAATGTACTAGAAATCACAATCAATCATTTTCTATATTTGCACAAGCCATCATTAAAGAGCCTAAGCAGCTTCTAACAAAGCTAACATCCCATACAAATGTACCTGCTTGTTACTGAGCAGGAAAATGGTACAACCTTTGGTCATTAACCACATGGCACCCTGGCACTGAGCAAAGAGGAACTGTCACGAGCAATGGGCATCATCACATAATAGAATATTCTAAATCAGAATGTTTTAAGGTTTAGAATCACGTCTACTACAATTACCTAATATTTGAAACTGTATCCATTAAAAAAGAGGAACCTGAGTTTGTGCGGTTGAAAATGAACAGCAAAATTCAGATCAAAACAAAATCTATTAAAGCTTCTAGCAGTTTATATACTATACAGATGTTTAGTATAAAGAGTTCATATTTTACACCATATTTATACTCCATTTAGTAGTTTATTATAAACTGATGATTATAAGTTGTGCTGCATTAAAATGTAGCTAGCTCTCTTTTCATTATCAGCTGGAAATAACTGTCTCTTTGTCATAATCAAAAAAGCCGCTAACCATAACATAATATAAAATTACATCATATTTATCCAATACTTTGATAACTTGTGCAGCTGGATTTCCCATCATACTTGGAAAACAAGGATTTTCGGCCTCACTTCCCTAGGAAGCCTGGTCATCCCTGGCAGTCACAAGCTGAACTTTGATCCTCTTGGACAACCTAAGCAATGTCTGGCACAAGGACAGAAGCCTGGGAGATAAGGAAATTCCCATATATTTTATGAAACTAGACAGCTGACACAGTAGAGATCCAAACTAACAGCCTGTGAATGGCAAGAAAGGCAGCCAAAACTCCATGGCTTGCACATTCTGCTGTGCTGGAGTTGATGGCAAGCCCATTACTCAGCTCACATGAACTCCACGCTGCTGCCTCACGACTGACTCAGGCCAGCAGAGGCTGTGAACAATGGCCCAGGCTGAGAGAGGGCCAGGAGCCCCCTGCAACTACAGCTCCTGCCACCCTGTGCAAGGGAACTGCCCACCCAAAACAC
>VRYO01002772.1:79452315-79489191 GCA_009812075.1 Sialia sialis
CAACCACAAGGGCTCCGGTAAATCCAACCTTCAGTTGTTAAGCAGCTTCAGCGATGCTGTGAGCCTGGATATCACCGGGCACGGTGGGAGGGGGCATGTCGGGCACACAGCTTTGCTGGCTGGGTCGGCAAAGCACGTCATCCATTTCTCAGGTTCCTGTCACTTCTAGCACGTATTTGTTAGGCAGCTAATTGAACTGGCTTTTATTGGGTGCATGATGACAGACTTTTCACAATTCCTTTGTGAAGAGGGAGTAGTTTGCATATCCGTAAGAATACGCCTTCATCCTTTCTACTTTATTCACTTCCTAAATAAAAATAAAACAAACCGAAATTGAACAGATTTTGTATTTAATTGTACCGTCATATTTAGAGTGAAACTTACCTTGTGCTTTTTCTTTTCATACTTGCTTCTTTGACGTTTGTCAGAGACACTTTATTGGCAGCTACGAGGTCTGAAGTCATACACTGAGAAGCGAATTGGCTGTTGAGAACAGATGCCATTGCAGAGCTATTTGTGCTTTCCCACTGACCTACCTTTAATTGCAGCAAAGTCTTTACTGCGTTCACATCTGAGGTAAACCTTGAATTTCAGCACCTGTTGTCTCACCAGCTTTGTCCCATTTTGACACATTTTGCATTTTTTGACAAAATACACTCTGTGCTTTCCAAATAAAGATTCTATAATCTAAGACCAGGGACAGGTACAAGAGAGACATATATAATGCAAAAACCCCAGTGTAGTACAACTGCAGATATTTCACTTTTGATATTACCATGGTCGAAAACCCAAACGTTTCTTCCCTAATTCAAATCTTTGCCTTCTCGCTGCAGCCACCAGTAGCTCTGGTTCCACATCATTCAGCTACTCCTTCCAGCCACAATGAATAATTCTTCTTTATTCTATCAGCAAGTTGTTGATCTAACCAAGAGAGATGTGTGGATTGCCTAGTCAAGCACAGAAAACAGGCTACCAGCAGCAGTGAGAACACAAACAGCTTTCTGATGCCCTTAAGTACCCATCACAACAAAGCCCAACTCCTTTCAAAATTCAAATGCACCTCAGATTTCAGTTAAACAGGGCATGTTCTGGAAATCAACTGAGCCCAAAAAATGAAAGGTCCTGAATCTGTTGCCAGTCATTATATATTTTGTGCATGAATCCCTAAATTCTTAGCAAGGTGATGTGAATAGCTGTACCTCATTTACCTGTAAATGTATTGATTTACATACCTTCATAAATATGCACGTATATTAAATGTAGTACATTATCTACCTAAATGAGTTTCTAAGTCTACACATTCCTTCTGGAAGCAAAATGCCCTTTTTGGGACATAATTTGGTTTCTGTGCAGACCAGTCATTACTCAGGAAGCCCTGCAGTTCTTTGCTCTGTGGTACCATGGCATTTATTCAGGTTGGGTTTGCACCTTTGCAGTCCTTTGCCTCGTATTCATTAAAACCCATCATGTCTGGAACCTTCCACTTCTGCTTCCTTTCTGGGAGCATTTGCCACAAAGGAGCAACACCCAACCTTACACAAGCTTAATCCTGAAGTGCATTTAGGAAACTCTAGGACTGGTTCCAGGGGTCTCTCACAACACTAATGAAATAGGTCATTCAGATGGTTTTCCCTAATGATCCCGTATCTGTTTAAGACACATTATCCCTAGAACTTCTCCCAGTGTGAGCCTGTTGATGCCTACCCCCACTTCCTCTGGAGAAAGGCAATGGCATGATTGCAGCTCATGGTGTAGGAAATGAGGGGCACAGGGTAGTGGGGCACAGCCTGACAAGAGTCATTACTTTTAACTGCTTCCATCGAGCACAGTATTTGAAACCACCTCCTCAGACTCATAAATTAGTACAATATGGTGCGGGCACACCAAAAAACAATGCTTTAGCTTGCTTTGGCTGTTATATAGATGAGAAAAACGTTCAATTTCTCAAGTGTGATCAAATAGATTCTCATTCCTCTCTGCATGCAGCAATGTATTACACGTGCCCAGAAACTGGGTGTTACAAATAGGAGCAACTTTGCTGAACATCAAGAGTGGCAATTTCATGAATTGAAAAGCCTGAGGGATCAATCCATTGTTACAGAAAATGGGAATATGAAACAGGTAAATTGTATGTCTGGTTCCAGACATTATCTCTGAAGGATATTGGATGATTTCCATCCACAGCAGATGCATAAATCATCAAAAGTTAAAGCACTGGAAAATTGCTAACCCATCCAGTCGCTTTAATGTGTTCTGCCTTGCTTTGAATGAGGCTGCAGATCTGAGAGCAGATCTCTCTGTGGGTTTCTAACCCGGTTTAACAAGTTTAGCAAAAAATACATTATTGTAATTATTTTTTACCATAGGAAAAATAAAAATCTCTGCACAGCAAAGCTAGGACAAAACTAATATTGAGAAACGAATCACTTTCTAAGGAGCATGAGTTCTGCAGAGTACAGTTGGCTATTATTTGGGTGTTAACAATTTTGTACTGAGATTTCCTTGGCTAAGGTATTGAGTTTATTTAACTTACGTAGAGGTCACTCTCACTCCCCTTGTTTTCAAAGAACAGCACTAAGCCAAAATCCACCTCTTTCAGAAAACAGCTGAAACATTTCCAAGAAGGCTGTTAATTGGATCAGTTCCCAACTTTAAGACCATGAAAAGTCATTCAACCAGAAACTACAGTTCGGTTAATTATCATCACCATTATTTTCCCTTCTGATTACATAATGCTTTGCAGTGCTTTAGATAATCTGTCAAGAGAAAGATTAGGAAAAGTTATTACTTGACAGTAACTTCTTGATTGCAATAAATGAACTACAAATCAGGACAAGAAATAATACAGAAAAAAAAAAAAAAGAGCTTTTGCCCTCTGAAACATCTTCTTCTGGAATTTTGGTATTTTGGATTTCATTATAGTAAGTTAAAATTCAGTTCTTGGTATCAAGTTACCACCTGTGTTAGATGAAAAAATCCTTGCGGAACTACCTGCAAGAGCCAGAGGAAGAAGTGAAGTGAGAGCATGTGTGCCACAAGGCAAATCCTATGGAACATCCCCAGCTGACCAAGCACACCTGAGTAATTTGGAGTCCTTCCTGGGCATAAATTTGCCAAGGGGGCTTTTGGAGAGGTGGAGGATGATAGCAGAGTAATTCCGTGCTTTCCAGGAGTGAAAATAAAGGTCATCACTACACCAGCACAGAGGAAGCATTTAAGCCACGCCTTCCATTGACATCAGAAGCACAGTCCCATGCATTTTGTGTGACTTTGGCAATCTGGGAAGGTAAAAGAAGAACCCATTTAAAACCTTAAAATTTTTACCCTGAAATGACAGAACTTAAACACAGAGGAAATAAATACTTGGTTGGTATTATGTAATTCCTCTGACAAAGAAAGAATGGTAAAGTCAGAAAGTCTCATCAGTAGCACTCAAATACATATAAATAAACCCATACCATGCACAATTCACCCCAGAAAAGATTCTCAAACAAAAAAAAAAAACAAAAACAAAACAAAACAAAAAAAAAAAAGTGTAATTCAAACTTGTGAGATGAAACACATGACCAACTCCAAACAGAGCAATGTTTAGAACATGCCTGAGGACATATTGATAAGGCTGTGCCAAAGACAGACATAGGTGCCTGGTAAAACTAAATAGTGCAATAAAAGGGTTAACCTTGAAAGACTTCTGCCTCATTAGAAAACAGATATTTTATTCAGCACCACTTATTGAACAACATTTATTTGTAATACAGGAGAAATGCTACCAAGGGTGACACCAACAGGAGATATTTTAAGACATCAGCTATATAGCAAAGAGTATTTTTTTAGTTCCTTTAAATACCACATACCATCAATCTAGAATATTTGGTGCTCAGCATATGATGCTTAATACTGGCATTCATTCCAATGGATACATGACTGGCAGTCCACTGCAGGCTTGAATAGACATCATGAAGAGGTTTATTTTTACCTGTAAACATTGCCCAAAGCATCTGTCAGCACCAGTACAGAACTGAACGTAGAAGCAGAAAGTGTTAATGAAAACAAGAAACTGAAGCTGCCATATTCCCTACCTTCTTCCTTGAATGAAGGTTTTGCACATGCCAAAGTACCAGGTGATTCTTCAAAGGATGACACTGAACCATCAGCAGGATTTGACAGGCTAGAGGCTGGGTAGGGGATCATGTATCCACAGGAGTGTTATGCATTCAGAAGGTACAGAACTGAGACAGAATCTGGGTTACACCAAAAGCAACGCTCTGCCTTTCTGTATTACAAAGCTGATGGATTCAAAAAAGAAACAAATAAAAAACCCCGAACAACACCCAGAGCTCCAAAACCCCAATCTATAACAAAGGGGGAACAGCTGTTGAAACTAAGAATTTCATCCCAACAAGGATAATTTACAGCAAAGGCTATAGAAAGCATTCACCAAATAAGCTCTTTGCCAAAATAACATTACAGTAATTTCGCAATCATAAGCTGCACCTGATTATAAGCCACACGTCCGGGTTTGTCCATATATAAGCCACACCTGAATATAAGCCGCACCTTTTTTTTTTTTTAAAATTGAGGATCCATGTGTTACAAAGTAACAAATTAGTAACAGAATCGCTGCCAGCTGGGTTTGGTGTCAGGTGCTCAAGTTGCAAACAGTTTCCATAGACCAGCGAAGCCTTTAAAGGCAGCCCCAGGCGCCCTCCCCGACTGGTTCTCACTTCCAGGTTGGCATTTCACTGGGATTTGTCCATAAATAAGCCGCACCTGATGATTAGCCACACTACTGGGGTAGGCTGGATTCTTCAATGAAAAAGGTGCGGCTTATAATCGTGAAATTATTGTAATTTCATACCGTACAAAACAAGTGAACACAGATTTACTAACTACTGCCAAAAAACAAGGCCACATATTGAAAAAAAAAAAAAGTGAAAATTTGTATGAACCAGTCAAAATGTGAGAGCTCTTAGTGAAATGAAACAACGAGAACTTTGTTGGCAATGCCTGATGAACTACAGAGGTGCTAACAAATAAGTAAAGTCAGGCATTGTGACATCTTGGATAAAAGGTATTGCCAGAAATTAGCTCACTGAGAAAGGAAATTAAAACGGCAAATAAAAAGAAATGTAAGTAATATTTATAGTGTGAAAAGATTATCTTTTCTTCCACTGCATCAGTCTAATGCATTTGGTCTCCTTTTCAACTCAAAATGGGGACATATCACACTTAAAAGTAGCCCTTCCTCCCTTTAATTCATCCACATTAACATTCTTTTAATTCATCCAGCATTCTCCCATTAAACAGGACATTGTGTAGGATGAAGAAAAGTTACTAAAAAAAGAGAGGAAGGAGGGGGGGATGGGGAAAGTTACTTTATGCAAATGAAGTTTAAAGTAATTTGAATTACTCAAATAAAATTTAAATGCTATTTTGGCACTCAAAATTGAAAAAAAGTAGACACCACAGTAATTTTCAAACATTCTTGACAGCAGACTTTTAAAGCAGGGGCTTTGATCTGAGAGACTTGACAAAATAGTGACAGAGAAAGGAGAAGTGTGGCAGTGGATTGCTTGAGAAAATAGGATTATAACCTGTTTTACCTGCCCTCCCACCATGCTCCTCCTCCCTGGTATTGAATGCTGATCAGACACATTAATCCTGCAATGGAGTTTCCCATTCCTGTTACAGGAAATTATAAGAAGTATAAGCTGGCACTCTGAGGTCCAAGCATGCCATGAACACAATTTCTGGGAGCGTGGATTCCGTGTACCCCAAAGCAGGGAATGGCCTCTCCTGCCCTGGCGTTCAACCTTGGCAGTTTCAATTCATAAGTTCACACCAGGGACAAATGTAACAACCAGCTCAACTCCAAACATTCCTTCAAGCTTGACATGCAGAGTAAACAGATAAACACACTACAACTGAGACTGGGAAGACTAAAACACAGCTGAAGAGAAAAGCTGGAAATTGTTTATATAAGCAAATCCAACTTGATGGGGTAACTTTAACAAAATCTTACATCAACACTGCAACAAGACAGTTTTGAAGAAAAGAGTCATTTCTGAAGACCTGGAGAAAGTAATCCAGGTCCACTACATTTTTGAGTATTACAAAGTTTACACAAGAGTGTTTAAAGATTAAAAATATTTTATTTACACTTTTCTTTATACACATTTTATACATTTTTTCAGCTTGAAACCCAAACAGAGCACAAATGCAAGTCTGAGCATACTGCATCCATAGCAAGGGAAAATTACTTTCTGGGAAAAAAAAGACAAGAAAAAATGCTTCAAAACAGTTACAAAGAGGCAATTCTTCAATTATTTAGAGAAGTTTATAGCAGCCCTAGGGTAATCATTAGACAGTTAATCCAAACGTATATATGAGGTCATATACATATAATTTTAATTTTCTGTAGGAAAAGTATTTCCAATAGCTAGACACACAGTACAATTTGAAAATAACTTTTCCTGTTAACTTATCAAATACATTCTTTTCAATACAAACAATCTGATATTGTACACTGGAATTGTGAGATATTATAGTGGAATTGCAATCTCCAGCATATAATAATTTATTTTAAAAAGATCTACAAAAATAACAATATATAGGGAAAAATATTTAAAATAAACACATAATTCACTTTTCCCTTCACGTGCTCCAACACTGACAGAAAAGTTAGGTGGGTCCCACTGAGGTAATAAAAGCCCCCCTAAATATAGCTAACTTTACAGTCCTACAGAGCACTTCATTTCCTAAACTTACAGTAAGATTTTTCTACCAGAGCCATAAATAAAAAGCTATCTGCAAATAGAAATTATTTTTCCTTAGCTATCAATTTAATATTAATCCAAAGGTATTTAAAATTGATTTCTGAAAGCTATTTTTAAAAGATTACATAAATTGAACTTAGAGAAGTGTAAGAAAAATTAATAGAGGGACACACAGGAAAGCTGTGCTCAAAACAAACTGGTTTTTCTGCCACCTGCAACACACAACTGTTTTATGAAGTTTACCCATACAAAGGGAAATTTTCAAGTTACTCACCACCTTTCAAAAATAGAATACAGATGCAGAAGTAGTCATTAGTATTTATTTTAAGCAGCTTTAAGTTGTTTAACACACAGAAAAATCTCACAATGTTAGCTACAGGACACCAGCAAGCTCTGCTTAAATAAGATGATGTGTTTTCCAGTTATTTTCTTGCCCACTCTCCTTCAGTAAACCCCTTGTGACAGATGTTGATTCAAGTAACTTCACCAACTATATATATTTTTATTAGCAGGAGAGTAGGAGGGATGTTTTCTCTGATGGCCTCAGCCCTATAAACTCTTAAGCACAGGCTTAGTGACACATGTGCTTACATGTTTTCCTTTAAGTACCATAAAGTTTTCTGTTTCTTTGTATTGGACTATTCACATATGAAGTCCACATCTGAAATGTTAAAAGAAGGGCCCAATTCACTATTTTTTTTTCAGAAAAAGTACATTAAAAAGGCAAAATACCTCTACAAACACAACTACTTCTAAAAAGACTTCGACATATGCAGGCTGACACAAACTAGAAGTTTATTTTAAAGAACTGTTAGTGTCTCCCTACATTGCTTACTCTCCCTTTGCTAAAGAATGGACATAATGAGTTAAGCAATGGGGTTTTATAAATCAGTTTGAATTTGCACCTGCTGAATGTTATCTCCGTTTCCTGACAGTAAAGTGAAGTTTCATCCCTGACAGAAGTAGTTACCACATTATCAGCATGAGGAAATGCAGCACTTGAGATTCTACGGCAGGAGTGCCTCAACAATACACGGCTGCAAATCTCAGGAATCAGGGAAATATTACCGTCAAACCTTCAGAGCTCGTTCTAACAGGACTGCTGTCATACTGCAGGAAATAGGGCATCCACATTTTTCAAAAGAAAGTAGCATAAAAGTAGGTTGCCAGGTAGCTCACATACTGCCACTTGCTAGCAGTGCTTTCTGAAACAGCAGGACCTCTGTAAAACCAAGCTCTGCCTTCTACCAGCTGATTTCAAGGGGAAAGAAACCTTGGAAGTTGTGAGGGTTGGTTTTTTTTTGTTTTTTTGGTTTTTTTTGCCAGCTGATGCCTCCTGCAATGAAGCTACCAACACTTTGTGGCACAAAGTGAGCTATTTTTTCCTTATGCAGTACTTATAAAAAACAATCTGCCCCCTAAAAATGGACCTAGGAGCATGTGAAATGGGAACTGGCAATATCCAGTCCCTTTACAGGAACACTCGGCTTTTTGTCCATTGTCTCATTTGAAAAGAAAATTTCCTCCTGAAGTTGGTTGCTAAACTAAGAAATGAAGCCGATACATTTTTTTCTATACATGTGAAAAAAAACCTCCTAGATTGTAACTCACTATGTCCACTGTTCTAAAAAAAGGCAAGTACACTTGCTTTTCAAAGCAAGTCATATGCTGAATTTTAAATATGTGAGTAACATTAGTTTGCTGGCATTCCATTATAGGATGGGAATAGGAGAACCTTCCCAAACCTAATAACCAAAGACCATAATTTACCCTTTTTTGACAAATGAGAGGCATTAAAATGTTTTAAATTAAGATTAAACATCTTAATCCAAACATAATGCTCGAAATTTGATAGTTATAGGCAATTCTCATTAACTGTCATAGGTTTGTTCCCATTAAGGTACTAAATGATCTGGAGCTAAATACTAAGAGCTAACATTAAAAAAAATTCAATTAAAAAAATCCCTCCAAGTAACCAAAGTAACTGTCTCAAAAGTTCCATTGCAGTATAAAAAAGAGCATAAACTAAGTTTCATATTTCAGGTCTGAAACCATAAAAGCATGGTAGATATATAAATTGACAAAGCATTCTCACATATCCCCACCATTCTAATCCCAAGCAAATTCCAACCATCTCTAATGCTGGAAAGGTTACAGCCAGCCTCTCAATGGAGACACAGCTTCAGGGAAGCTGAAACCAACAGTTCAATTATAATTTCACAGAACTATTACTACTACAGTCCTGAACAAGATCTTTCAGAACTGTGCACCTTAAGATAAATACAAGCTTAAAAGCAGAGCACCAAAACGGATCTGGTTCTTCATTTTTCAAGTCTCAGCACTCACCAATGACTTTAATGGCAGTTGCTGAGTGCACAGAGCTTCAGAAGGCGCTTAAATGCAGACTCAAAAATGTAACTTGAGACACCCCTATCCTTACCATTACTTTTAATAAAGTCCTGGCCGTGTCTCTAAGACATCTGACTCCTGAACACCAGATACTCAGAGCCAGGGCTGCCCCCCACACTGGCACTGGCCCCACAGAAAGTGAAGTGCTCTACCCTATGTAACGTGATCTTGATACACAGGATTAGCTTGCTGCCCCATTAACTTACTGAGAAATGAACTGGTGAAAAAAACAAAACAAAAAAACAAAAAACACAAAAAACCCCCTCATCCCCAACCTTGTTTTTTTTTCCTCTTGTGCCCCAATATTCCATAAACTATATACGGTCAGCACACAGCCAGCACCTACCAGTCAGTTTCTCTCTCCCCATGTAGGGTGAGGTACAAACAAGTCTCACAGTGAAACTGAGGTTTTAGTGTAAGCCGTATTTGCTTTAAGTTAGGCTATCAAGAAAGTAAATTAGATTTCTAATTAACTAAACTGTATTCTTAATATAAAAGACAAATTTAGCTGCAAATTAGTCTGCATCAGAAGGCTGAATATCAATATTTGGTCCAGTCTCTTCTGGTGTAAATAACTTATCACTACAGCTATGATGGCAAACATTCCCTCTTTCTTTTAAAACATATGAAAATACTCAATAAGTCATTTATATCAATAAACAAACCCTAATGATCTGCTGATTTGCCATATAGCTTCAAATACTCACATTTCAACCCAGAACATAATTCTTACAAAGATACCGGAACATACTATGAGAAGTTTTACATATTGTTTTAACTTCTATTATTTCATTTACACAAGTAGGTGTTATTTTTAACATGGAAAAATTAGGGTGATTTTGGTCCCTTTGTAAGTGCATTCTTTTGAACTCCCTGAGTACTGTACATTCCTTTTCTACAGTGAATTCTGACTGGAAGATGCTGAATAAAGTGGTTTTGCACTGCTGCATATAAAGTAAGCTCTATTGCTTAAAATGAAACACAGCAGCGTAAGATTTTACAAAATCTCATGTTTCAGCATCTGAACTAAATGTCAGCCTTCAGCTTCCCCAGATCTCTCCTTTGGGTTCTGGAAGTGGCTAATTTACATCCACAAAGATAGTCAAATGCAGTCACTGTTATTATTTATGTTTTGGCAGATAATTCTTACCAATCTGCTGTCATTTATACCTGCAAGTTAACACAAAGGAATAGTCAAAGTCCTCTTGGACTAGCCATCTCTATTCAGGCACTCCAAGGTCAGTAGCCATAGCTGTGTAGGTTTTTAGAAAAGAAACAGAAATTATACTAACAAACCAATCACCTAACTCAACATTTCCAAAACACAGTAGTTCTTAACATTGTTAGCAATTAGATAATAATAATGATAAAAAGATTATAGCACTTCAATACGAGTACTCATATTGAAGTGTGAGTATAAGCAAAGTATTGACAATAAATTGTAGCATATCCAGTATCCAGTTCCAAAAATATCTGTGGGTTGCAGCAGTACTGAGCATTTGCTTGTTGACGTTTTCTATTTTAACGGAAAAAGAAAACTAGGCAGCACATTGAAAACAAAAAGAAACTCAGGTAAAATGAGTTTACTTTTTAAAAAATAATTTATAAAATAACAAATAACCAACAGTTCATTTTGTAGCAACAATATAAACAGTTTAAGGTTACTGAATCAATCAGTATATACTAAAGATAAGATACTTTCATACTAAATGAGGCTTCCAGTTTCACTTAAGAACTTTGAATTATTTAGCTCATGAAAGAATACCTTAAATTCAACAGATATGGCTGAATCTGTGCACTAGTTAAAATATAATATTGTAACTGCACATAAAAAGATGCATTTATATACAGTTTTTACAGTGTATGCACAAGTGTGTATACATTTTTTTACTCACCAACAACACAGACAATAGAAGGCAGCATAGAAATAGTGTTTTGAATATAAAAATGCTTTGTTTTCAATTTAGTAGAAAATGTGTAATTTGCATTTTGGCAGACTTACTGGTACAACCGTACAAAACCAGGAAAAGGGTCATGCAAAAGGGTTAAAATTATTCTCCAACATAAATAAGGGAAAACAAAAATGCCTAGTAGATTTGAGAATACTTTGCAGTTAATGGTAAAAGCATCTAAAAGACAACATAAAACACAGAAATGGTTTGGTTTTGTTACTTTATACCTGTTTGTACCCAAGTACAGGTGATGAGCTGTACTTAGCTGCTCAATAAAAAAATTAAAATAACATCTTTCTTCTTGTCCTTTCACAAATATTTTGTCAAACTCAACTTATTCCAGAAGCATAGTGGTATCATGGCCATTATAAAAAAAGAGAACACATTGTGGACATAAACTGTTATATAAAAAAGAAGCAGACTCAAAAATGTATATTTTCTCATACTTACAGTGAAGTTTGGTAAAAAAAAAAACAAACAACAAACAACCAAGCTTTCACAAGGTCAGACCAACTATCACCTTTTCCAATAAACTTGGTAAGTACACTCCCCGTACATCCTGTTTCTCTTGAGCATTTAGCTGTTGTTCTTATGCACAAGGAAACGTCTCTGCAGAAATTCAACTGGTTTGTAATTTTTTTCAGTATAGCTCTATTTGATTGGTTTGTTCATTCTCTTTTAGCTGCAACGTCTAACATGCTCCAAAACATACTCAGGAAAGTGCAGGCTGCAGACCTGTAAGCCATCCAGCTTGCACGGCATCCTTGGATATTCATCTTCTTTCCATTTGTTTTCCTCTGGATCAAAAGTGAGAATTGAATCACTGTAATGACCATTGTAACAAAGGCCTCCAAGAACCATTATCTGTTTGTCCAGAACAGCTACACCATGACCACTCCTACCTATTGGCATAGAAGCCAATATAGTCCACTGATCAGTATCAGGGTCATAAACTTCTGTAGATGGACATCCTTGAGATTCAAAGGAGGCTCTCAGGATCACACAGACACCACCAAAGACATAAAGCTTACCATTATAAGAAATCATTTTGTGAAAGCATCTTGCATAATTCATTTTGCATTTGTTCTCCCAACAGTTAGTGACCACTTGAGTTCTCCGTGTTCGCTGTTCTACTGTCCCTTCTTTACTGGGATCAAACACACACACTTGCTTAGAAGTTGAAGACGATGTAATTCCACCAGTGATATACAGCTTGTTACCAAGCACAGTCCCTTCGTGCCCGTACTTATTGACTGGATAGGGATCCACAAACTCCCATTTATCTTCAGTGATATCATACCGTTCAGTTGAGTAAAACGTTTCATCCCTGGTTCTCCCAGCCACCGCATAAACATACCTGCCAATCACTCCAACAGCAAACTCGGAGCGTGGCACAGACATGTCTGCCATTCGTAACCAAGTGTTCTGTCTTGGGTCATATCTAAACACTTTGGATGAAGCATGGAACTCACCATCTGGCCCCAGTTCTTCCCCACCTAACAAGAACACGAAGTTATTCACAATGGCAAGGCAGTCTGGTCGCAAAGGTACTTGAGGACCCTCTAGTTCCCACCAGACTCTCGGTTTGTGCAAGAGAAGAATTTTACTGTTTACCATACTGTGTCCTATCATTCCTCTAAATACTGCAGTCTGGGGTTTGGCAGAACGAATTTTGTTCGATTTCATTTCCATCAAAGGCTGTTGGTGAACGCTATGAAAGTAATTCATGGCTTGGTCAACCTCATGTCGTAGCTGCCGGGAGTAGCGATAAAACTCTGATGTTTTTACCTATGAATACATTTAAAAGATATTAAAATTCTGACCAAGAGAAACAATCCAGAAAACCTAAATCACTATGTGTCATTAGAAGATTATTTTGCTTTGTTTCATTCAGGCAATCTTGAGAGCAATTGCATTTATGCATGAAGGTTTAAACTGATGTATTGTTATCCAAAATCCAGAAGGCAATTTAGTGATTAAGAGCAGTGACTAACATTTTCAGCAGAATAATCACATGCAGATTTCATGCTGGAATTAAGCACAACTGAAAACCCCAAGTCTAAAAATCATTATTCCTTCTCCTGAAAAAAACCTTCTGTTCATCTTCTGCTTAATCCATAAAGTACTCTAATTTAGAAATCCATCTTTTCCTGGCTTTCAAAGACATTCTACACACCCATTCTGTGCTTACCACTAGTCTGGTGTTTTTCTGAATTCTCACAAATGGTAGGCTCTGGTCACAGGGCTATTTAATTGCCATGGGCTAGGAAGGGAAGGTACCAATCACCTCCCTGCCAAATATGTGCTTCCACCAAACACTCATCACGATGACAACCTTATGGTTTCCCCTCTGTGAGTCTCCACATGCCTTTAACACAAAGAGGAAACATCTCCACCTATAATCCTTCAGTTGTGCATTTATTTGGCAAATTGCAGGGGGAGGTTTGAACATCCACTTCCCAGGCAAAAGTTAAAACCCAAGAGCCATCCTTGATCGGTTTTATTGGAGTTGTAGGCACAGGGGAAAGTGAAAATTCCTTTCTGGGACCCTTCCTACTGTCTAAGCCAAGTGCCTGAGGCTGGTTCTAAGACCATTCCAAAACACATCCCTGCCTTGAATATTTTAATTAATCTAGCCCAAGGCTGTCCTCAGCTCACCGTGGGAATCTCTTCAGAGGCCTCACCCTTCCTGTACAATCTGGTATAACACAGCATTCTGAATTACACTTCTAAAACAAATAAAAACCTGTTAGATGTTGGCAAATACAAAAATCCTCCATCTGATTTGATCCTAAATCCCAGTTTCTTTCACATAAAATTGGATTGCTTTCGAACAGTCCGAAAGCCTATAGTACCCACCAGCTCCAAATAAGAAGCAATGCTCTGAAAAAAACCTGAGGCCACACTGAAATCTCAAGTGATCACTAGGTAGCACCAGGAGATACTATTTTTAAGTATCTTTTTCCCCACCTCCTCCTATCCTCTGTCCCAAAGAACTAATGCTTAAGGGGTGGTGGTATCAATTTTGACATATATGGAAAGAAACTTCTAAATTAATGTTCTTTATATCTTGTGAATAAAGTAGCTGTTTTTTCATAAACACATACCATTAAAATTTTGTTAGCCATCTGTTAATCATGTCTTCTTGTGCAGTAATTAAGACATTCTGCTGCCAAAGAATTTTTTTAAAAAACCTTTTGAACTGTTATTATTGAACACAGTTTTCAGTTTGAGACAGTTTGAAACACCAGATTTCAAAAAAAATGCCAAATATTAACCTACTATTTTAAAGTAATGTATAGCTCAAGAATGACAGTGACTTGGTTGTTTTATTTACACTTTTTCTTCCACTTTAATTTTGACAAGTTCAACATATCTTTGTTTGAAAAAAAAGGAGGATGGTCACATGCAGCTCACATATATTATTCTTGCAGCAATGTCCAGCTTCTATCTACAGTTGTTACCAGAAGTGGTTTTGGAGCAACAAGGTTTACTCAGGTATGGTACTTACAGAAAACCCAGAGTAAGCCCAACTCTTCTGGGAACAACAGCTCTATTTTCTCATTGCAAACACAGAATATATCATACAAAGACAGATCTACTCATATGGTATTTGTTAAACTAAACCATGTACCCTGCCTGACTGAAAAGACTGAATATAAATTACAGAAAATATGCTGGCAGGGAGAACCATGGCACAGAAAAATGGTAACATATAAAGGTTACAAAAAAAGAAAAAAGATGTTAAAATAACAATGAATCATGGCTGGACTACTTTATTCTTAAAAAAACTTTCAAATTCTAAACCAGCAAGTCTACTTCAAGTATTCCCAAGCTGGAGATATCCTCTTTGGAATTAAATAAAAATAGAAATTATCTTTGTTCCACCTATATGCAGTTCAGGTTTTCTTAAATAATTATGGAAGCCAACAGGATCAACATGCTTGCAATGTGAGGCATACCAATAAAGTCTGGCAGAAATGGAGAATGTTTTTCTTTCTTCCTCAACATTTACAACTCTGTCATTAGATCTAGAAACCAGAATGCCAGCCAGAAACTGGAATAAAAATAAGCCTACAACCTCATCACTCTACTCCTTCACATAGCCTAAATCTCACCCCATGAGAGGAAAGGAGTATCTCTAATTCCAGAGAGACACCCTCAACACCAGGGAATCAATCTATGAGTTTACTACTGCTTATCTCAGCAAAGGCACTCATGTCAAAGCAAAGCCTCAACCTCTTACCTTAAAAAAATGAAAAAGACATCAAGGAGCAAATGCAACTCCCAGATATTAACACCCCTCTGTGACTGAATTTCACATGGCAGCTTTGACAAGCACAAGTTTGAAAATACACAAGCACTAGCAATTTGTACAATATGCAGAAAAAAAACTCCCACTAAACAAGAGTGATCTACTACCTCACTTCTGGTAAGAGAAAGTAATTGGAGCATTCCTAGACTTGGCTGTCGAGGAAAAATATCCCTGTTTTAGCCATCCACCTTTCACCAGCATAACCTCTGCCTTACTGGAGCAGTACCTCTCCTGAGGCTCAAATGACAGCCTAAGATCAATGTTAGGATCTGCCTATAGGAAAGTACAGACTGCTGCTCATGCTTGCTTGATGCAAATGAAAACAAAGCAAATGTAGGTCATTTGGCCCACTTTCAGTCACACATAATGAAATGTTCCAGAACTATTTGAAAGGCCTGTTCAGCCTCTAGTAAGAAAAACCCTCTGCCTACACTTTTAAATAATTCTAGAGTAATTTTCATTACTTGTACATATAATCAAAAAAGAGAAGCATTAAAATTTAGGTGGCTTGGCATTTAAAAACAACTAAGTTCTCCGTGTCAGCAGATGAAAGCTCATGGCCTTTTGCAGGAATTTCTATCTGACACCCAATACATGCAGACGGAAACCCCTCAGCTTCCAAAAGTGGGCTCTGCCACTACCTGTAAGCAGCAACAAGAAATATCAAATATCAAAGTTCTTATCAACAGACCAATTTTCCTGTCATGTTCAAATGGAGAAGCTCTGGAAGGAATTGGTCCATAATTACCAACACTCAAACAGAACACACATTTTGGCAAACAGATGGAAATGTACAGCAATTGTCACAAATCCTGAAGTAAAACAAATGTGCATTGCTAAAGAGTACATCAAGTCTGAATTGATAAAAATATATAAATGCTTCAAAGCATTTTCAGAGTTTTTCTTTAAACTATTCTGTTATCTTGCTGAAAGGTCTCAAAGGCATTTTAAGTTGGACTTCCTTATCAACCTCAGTCATTCTGGAAAGGAATTTAATCCAAGTGCTAAAGCTTTCCTCCTGTGATTTTTTTTTTTTTTTTTTTACATTTTTTACATGCTTTCCAATTCTTTCTTTAATTTTCTGGAGAAAACCTTCTTAAGGAGGTTATGCTGGGACACAGCCTAATGTAGATGTAGAATGGGAACTATCTCAGTGTATGAACTACCAGCAGTTCACAATCAGACTGAGAACAGCATAAACAAAATCAAATGTGCTATTTCATCATAAAAGATGTAAAAAAAATCAGAAACATCCATCTCGTAAATTTGAGCTTCAATGCATTTTCTCTTCTTCACTTCAAATCAGTGAAACACTGCATAAAAAATGCTGGCTTTCCAAATTAATGCAGTGATTATTCATTGCCTATTTTTCTGCTGTATTGAATGCATGCTTTTCTAGTTGTAACAGCTATTGAAATCTCAAAATCTTCCATTTAAATTATATGAAGAAGTAAAACAAAAATTTAAGCCATTAGTTTCTAATTTGAAAAGTTATCCCCACAAAAAAACAGCTGTGTCCCACATTATGTTCAACGTTCCCCCACCCCAGAAACAATTATGCTAATTAATAAGCTGCAGAAAGAGCAATGGAATGCAAGGTAAATGTTCTGTAACACATGTGACTTCACTATATAACCTTTAAAAATTTTTTTCCTCTTACAACCATTTACAGTGACTGCTCTAGTTGTATTCTTGTTACCTTGGTTTATAAGAAAAACCTTTCAAATCCAGAAAGAAAGGCTTGTTCAGAACTGCCCAAACTAAATAGCTATTATTTGTGCACTTGGTAACTAAATTTCAGTATGTTATTATCTGGGGTGGATATTAACTTGCTTCCTTCTGTAGAACTGGTAAAATAAACCCAAAGACAAACAAAAACATAAGCACGGAAAAATCTCAATGGCTAATAATGTCACTTTATCATCTCTAGTCAGGTAAACAGACAACTGTTTTGTTAAAGATTCTACCTTATTGTGCTTAAGTTTTTTAAGCCTGCCAATTCTGAATGTGTGATGCAATTCAGCTACTTGGAATACAGAAGCAATGCTTCACCTTTTCAATGAACAATGATGGTACCTGTGTCACACTTCTAGAGACCAAATTATTACTAAAAAAAAAAAAGAAAAAACAACTTATTTTACTAGAGATTAACCTGAATCAACACTGAAGCTCCATCAGCTCCATTAACAAGAATCCTTATGATTCACTAGTTAAGACTGTCTTAAGATTGTCCACTTATCTCTGGGCAAATTCTGATCACAATTATAAGCTATTATGAGAACTGTTGAGCGCCAGTGAAGGGTTTTGAAGGGCTATTCTGCAAGAAGAGAAATCACTTAAGTGTTTTCAGCCTAACCACAGAAAGGCACAGCTCTATGCAGCAAGAATAATGCCCTCAAATTGATTACTCAGCTGCTCCTTTTTAGGAACTAGAAAGAAATTATCAAAGTCAAGATGGAGTCTAACTCAATCTAATCGCTCAAAGCAGAGTGGAGTCAACAATCTATATGCCACAATTAAGAAGCTCAGCATGTGATAAACACTGCTAGCAAATCTATTCAAATCAACAGCAACCTTAACAGCCAAAAATATTAAGCACAGCACCTGTTTACAGTAAGAGGGGCTCCTAACTTCACCCACGCTTCTTCTACACTTCAGCAAACTTAGTTGCATAAGGAGATGCAGATGTACTACCAGACATGGAGGTAAATGGGAAAAAAAAAGAAATTCAACACATTTATGAAAGTTAAAGTCACAGTACCATAAAATTAGAATGATATCTCCTCAAAAATTACTATTTTCTAGGAACAGAAAAGCAGATATTCAAAGAATGTGCTATTCATCCTATCTCTACAACAGAAGTTGATGAACCTAGTGATTAGTAAATTTTTTATTTAAGCCGGCAATTAATTAATCAGCATGGGCTAGTCATAACCTTAAGTCATAAACCTTACAGGCAAGACATAAAAACCCTCTGGGTTTTAAGGACAGAGATTTTGAAACTTTTCAATCTGAGTAGTACAGAAATTAAATGGAGCTTAAACAGTACATTTCAGTGAAATCATGACATGGTTGCCTCCAGTAACACAAAGATTAACTCAGCGATCCAGGTGAAAGGCACTCCAACCTTCATCTCCAAACTTCAAGACTTACAGAGCCATGGCTATGTTTCATAACATAGGAAAGCACAATATGGATAGTGAAACTTGTGTTTCTCCCTAAAACTTTGCCTTTACTTTCTAACTATCCCCTAAATCCTTACATGTTTTATCTTTCCATTTTCTCCATACATCTGCATGTACTTTAAGGGCTGAGTACTTACTCACAGTTCAGAAGCCATTCTCCCAGGGCAGTTTGCAGTAAGCAAACATGCTGTACCTTCACTTTTCACTCTAAATGCACATCAGCCCCTAGGTATTAATCCAGGCTCGCTGATAAAATTTCCAAATTGTACACCTCTCCAAAAAAAAACGTTTTAGGGAACAGAATGGCTTAGGAGGACCAAAGTGTCCTTACCATGACTTGCAAAGTGAGGTTATATAAGTCATTTATATCCTACAGTGACAGGCATATGAGAAATGCATATTAGAAAGATTACACAAAAGTACATGAGAAGCCAGCCAGAGTATAGCAAATACAGAGTTTGGTGAACTGGAAGAGTCAACCTCAGACTGTTTGGTACACTCATGCATTTAGTATGTGCTGGCTTCAGGAAAAGGGATCTGTTTGTGGATCTCCAAAAAAGGGAGTTTTACCACTATTTCCCCACTCCACACAGAGAAGAAAGAGGCTCTCCCTGAGTTACTGCCAGAACAGTGAACAGACATGCTCTTTTATTAAAAAAATAAAGTGTTCTATGTTCTGATGTTGGCTCCAACTGCACTTGTCCTTTGTCACTTGCCCTGCTGGATAACTTAATACTCTCTAGCCAGGGTAAAACACAAATGCATTCCTAGCTGCAGTAACAAATGACATAATTAGCTCTGTTTCCCTCTGCTGAGCTGTCTCACTCCATAATCTGCACCGGCCTTTCTCTGCTCCCACATACAATGAACAGAAAGAGTATTACCAGATAAAGCTTTTTTTAAGGTAGGTATAGAACCTGGCATGCTGAAAACAACTTCTCTCCTGAAGTTTTACCTACTGGGCCATTTTGTAGCTGTCAAGATAAAACTTGAGAAGCACTGTATGCAGAATTCATACCAACAGTATCAAAACCAACTCCAGGAGTTATACCCAAATATAATGCTGAAGGCCAACATACACTTTCACTTGCACTTACAGAAATTTAACTAGGACAGCTTGATGCTTGAATTTGCATCCCCAAAACTGATACAGCTGAAGCAGACTCACACAAATCCTGCCTTATCAGATTAACTTCTAAAAAATGTATTGTGAATTCTGTAGGTTTTATTACTGAAGGGTTTAAATGATGTAATAATATGGTAGAAGTGCTATTAAAAACAAGACACTACACAGTATCTTGCAGAGTTCAGTTAAAAATGTTTTAACCAAATATAAACTATTAGAATACTATTACAATGCTCTAAAATATTTTTATATTTATAGTCCAATATGGCATAATGAATACATTTTATGTATTATTACTTCCTATACTCAGTTCACTTACAGAAAAAAAAAATCCAGACTATTAAAATTTGCTAGTCTGAAGTAATTAATAGCTCTTATAATCTGAAATACAAGTAAGTCTAAGAATTACTGCTTGGATGATCCAGTGGCCCTTAAAACCATCAAAACCAATACAACCTTGTCTGTATATTCACTAAAAATACTAAAGTGAAAATATATGGGAGTTTAATTTGTAACAAGCACAACAAAACCAAAAAGGGTCTGAACTCCTATTATTTTGCTGAGAGGTGAAAAGCACAGAAGTTGAAGTTGTACCTTGTAACACAAAATTATCGTTGTTAAAACAGCACAGATAAGCAATTCCTAACCTGAACACTTCTACTGGCCTGTAAGAGAACCGCTTACAAATTATGTAATCCTCTACTAACAAATATTCTCAAGAACTAGTAAACAATTTTTTGTCTGTTCTTCAACACAAAAGTAGAAAAGGCAAGTTGTCCTTTAACTCTTACTACATACAATGAAATACATTGAATTATAAGATCACCTGTTACAAAGAGTCCTCTGACAAAGTAAATCATTACATTTATACCATCAATTTCTGATTGCATTATGTCTTGTGTACAACCAACTGTATGTTTAACTTTGCAGGATCAGGGCTTACATCTAACTGCTGTGTAATGCCACAAGTACTGAAGATACAAATACAACACTGAAGATTTCAGAGCAGATGTTACTTTTCATTTGTAAATAACCCTCCCCTGTACCTAAGCCACATAAGATCTACAGTCACTATTTTTCATTATATCAATAACCATCATCATAACATAAACCCTACATACTGGAAAGCAAGAAGTAACTTGCAGAAAACAATTAAGAATGTTTAAAATCAAACTAGATACAACTGACCTTATTTCAAAAGGTCTTTTCCATATGAAGTCATGTACAAACATGTACTGCAAACATACCTGTTCTCCAGCCACTGCAGGTATTATTGTCTAAAAACCAAAGACAACACTTCTAAATGTTTGAAAGCACTTCTATGCTTTTCTTTATTAGAAAAAAAAAAAAAAGCTATCATTTTGTTCCTTCTCATAGCTTCTTGAATCTTACCTATTCAATGGCATGCTGCCCTAGCTAAATGATGAATCCTGCCTATTGCTTTTCAAATGCACCAACCTTCTCAAAAACACTGGATGGTGTCATCAAACAAAACCTGATGTTCTGAATGATGGTGTCCGTATGTCTCCAGCGTCTTCTATCATGGCGTAGCCAGGCCTGAACAGCTTCATACAGCTCTATCTCTGGAAACCTGCTCAGATGATCATTATCCAAGTAAGACATGAGCTTCTCAAAGCTCAGATATGAAAGAAAGTCAGGTCTGGACATGAGTGGCACAAAATTCTCTAGCAGAAAGGAATCCAATTTTTCCCTGACTCCTTCGATGTTTACACCAAAATCATCCAGAAGTCTCATAATTTCTGCACAGTTTTCTAAGCAGATTTTAGCTAAGAGAAAAGAGCAGCAAAACTTTACCACTTCTATAAGCTGGACATACATGGCAGCCTGAAGGATTTCATGAACAGTGTTCATACTCAGTTCAATAGTTCCATAGTACATGAATTGGAGGACATGACTGAAGCCTGTAGCTGTCAGACCCTTCAAATGGATTTTGTCCTGATCTCGTTCTCGCATGTCTGCTGTGAACATAATCCTGAAGTAATCACTCTGGGTGGCAAGCAGTGCTTTATGGGCCTGAAATTGGTGGTCTTCAATGACAAGTGTGACATCAAGAAGCAATCCCTCCTCATACAGTGCTCTGAATCCTGCAGAGACACTGGTGTCGTGGATGGAGGAGCTAAACCCTTCCACGTCCCCTGCCATGAATCACCTGGGGGGAAGAAAAAAATAAATAAAAATAAAAATAAATCAGAATTTCTAATAACATATTACAAGCCCTTCCTGACCAGATAAATCCTAACTGAGATTGCTTTGATTAGGACTTAAAAGTCTTCACCATTCTTTCTGCTTCTCTCCAGCTGAAAAATCAACTTAGGAATTAACTTAAAACACAAACTTTAAAAATTTCTCCCCAAACCAAATATTCTCATTTTAAAGACAGGGTTATGAACAAAAATAACTATTGCAATACTGCCAAAATTACTCCTTAACTCCAAGTTAATTCATGGTCATACAATGAGCTAAAAAGGTTGTCATGGTTTTTTTCCTCTCCTCCCCGTCAATCTTTCTAAAGGATTTATCTCAGGGGAGCAATAAAACACCCACTCTTGAATATCAAAGGTCTCAAAAAGGAAGCCAAACTTCCTTAACTTCAGAAACAAGCTTCAGTAGATCTGTACATGGTATGATCTAAAATAAAATATTATTATATTTTAAAATCTAAGTCAATTTACTCAAAAGTTATTTCTAGGAAAATGAACATTTTCGCAATTACTATCTGAGATTGTGTGCTTCACTTCTTCTGTAAAAACAGAGTCCCATCATGTTCTCCCCCATTTCTTACTATAGTGATTAATACTAAGTTATGATATCTATGAAGTGCAAAATACTAAGGCAACAAGAAGTGCTGACAAGAATAGGTTACAAAAAAATAATATTCTGTATAGTGGGCTTAGTGAAGCCTAATTGCTCATTAAGCATTCGCAGATACAGTGTTACTTATATGGAAGCTATAATTAAACTGCAAATTAAAAAAAACAAACTCTAAGAGTAGCAGCATCCTACCCTGTTAAAAGTCAATTCAATAATCAAAATAAAAACCTACTCAAAATCCAGAAATTTCCCAAAATTTTGCTCAGTTTCCTTGGGTTTAGGTAGGGTAAAGTTGCACAACACAGCTTGAACCAATTAACAATTCATCAAAGGACCACAGCACACTCCATTCTCCTTCTCTGTCACATTCCAGGACCTGAGCTCCTGCTGCCTACTTTGAGCCATTTCTGGGGTTCATTTGGCCTCTCCAGAAACTCAGTTCAACTCATCAACATGACTAAAATATGAACTAAGAGCAGGCAGGGACAGACATGAAAAAGACACGTGACACAAACATTATCACCCCTCTCCCCAGCACACACAAAATCTCTTAACTGGAAATCCTCCTGCTTCCCAGTGAGCTGACTGCTGACCTGACACTGTGGGGTTTGGCACAAGAACCAACCTGATGCAGAAGGCAGGACACCTATTTGTGCAGGAAGAGAGAGAAAGAGCAACAACTTCCCTATTTGGCATTCATTTACTATTACAATTGGTTCAGCTACTTTTGTTCCACTTCTTCCCACTTTAAATTCACTTCAACTTTCCCTTAGATATTTGTTGCATTGAACTCTGAATTTTCGATAACAAATAAAGCTAATAATGTTTTGGTACTGGTAACCCACATGAAAAGCTAAATAATACCAACACATTAGAAAAACCTGCAGATTCTCAAGGCCATAAAACTTCACCCAGAAGTGACTCAAGGCTGGCCCATGTTTCACAGCCTCAAAGAGCAGTTACCACTTACCCCCCACTTCCTCAAGCACCACATTCTGCTGCCAATGTGACAGGAATGCATTTTATTAGACTTAACAATGGTTAAACATCTCCTCTCCTTCGCTCCTCAGCATACATCCTGGAAAACCAAACTGGAGACACCCTTTGTCTGTGCACAACTAAACTGGTGAGGGGGTGTTTGTAGCCACACCTCATGCAATTAGCACCACTCCCACACTGCTGAAGCCTGATGATGAGTTCTGTGCAGAATAAAGTCAATGCTGGGAGTATTCATTACAATTAAGGCCTCCTCACAGAATTCAAATTCCTCAAAGTAAGAGCAGGAGCAAAAGAACTAAGAGACAATCCAATCACTTTCTCATCAGTATCCATGATAGCACCTTCCCTTCAATGTCACTGGAGACAAAGAGAAACGTGCAAACTGCTCTAGAACTTCATATTGTTTCTCTTATTCCTCAACATCAAATGCCTACCAGAAAGGAAAATTACCAACAGGTATTTTTTAGTTGTTGCCAATTCTTACAAAAAAGCAGAAGAGGAAAGAATCACTTCACTAATTCTTACCACCTCAAAAAGAAACAATCAACTGAAGAGGAAGCATAAAGCCTGACTTCACAGGACTTTGCTTTCTAACTGGATTTCTGATATCAAATAAAAAGGTAAGTTCCAACATTAGCTTACTTCCTTCTTTCATCAAAGCACTGGTAACTCCTCTCCTCCCATCCCCAGTTGTCTGATGTTTAATAATAGCTGAGGTCATACTTGGTCCTTCCTGTTCAAGAGATTTAATGACCACTTGCCTTTAAATGGGCCACTCATTTTCATAAAGCATACAGCAGCTTAAAACAACTCTCACTGCTCTCTGCAATCAGCCAAGAGGTTCCATGGTTACAAGGACTCTCAGACAGTACAACTGTGTAAGTTACAGTGCTTTAGGAGACCAGCTAAGATTTGGCTCAGGGTTAAATATGTGAAAGGACAGCTGGAATTTGCAAATGTGAGAATGAGAACAGAAAACCACAACAACGTATGTGGGAGAAAAAGGAAAAATGAAGCAAAATTCCCCAAATGACAGAAGCAATATATATTCATCTGGAAATAATGGAATCTCACATCATCCAGGGGTCAACACTTGGAAATTATTATTTCTGAATGTTTCAAAAATATGAGTGCTTAAATCACTTAATCCCTCTTTTCACATTCCTGCTGATATTACTTTCAGTAAAGCTGCAGTTTTCAACATCAACATATTTTTCCTCATAAATAGCAGCGAGCATTTAAGGGATTACTTAAGTAGACATAAAACCAGTAAGACTTCTCCTTACACCATCTAAAGAAGCTTCAGAATTCTACGAGTGAAAAGCAAAAGGCCTGCTTGTCTTTCTGCATTAAATAAAAGGACCAAATACCCTTTTCTTGGCATAAAGCCATATACATTATCAGCAGATAAATTTTGCTTTAAAACAGAAAAATGTATTGCCAGTGCAAATACACAAATGGGTTAAAATAGTACAAAAACGGGGAAAGTAGATAATTAAATGCTTAACTGGTAAAAATCTTCATTTCGAAAGCTAACATCCTCCGTCAAAAGCAAATAGCAATGTGGTAGTTCAAACATTAAAAAAAGCAATACAAAATACTCTCAAACCAAGTAATTTTTCTAAAGCATAGCTATGCCATTCCTCCCACACACACACTTGCAATCTTTGATGTCATTCTAAGCACTATTCAAATGCTGCAGTTATTTCCCAGAGGACAATACATAACGATTTTTTTTTACATATTTTCAATAAAAATGGAAAATTCAGTTACGTTTTCTTCATGCATGCAAATCACAGCAGCACACTTAATCCAAAGGAAGACATGGAGCCTGCAGTGGTCTACAGGAAAACTGGAACAAAAAAATTCCAATGTATAAACAATGAAGAGGAGGTGGCGGGGCAACGTACATTGACATTTGTTGTTCTACACATTTTAGAGCTGATCAGGATAATGCAGCACAGGAAGTCAGACTGCTGAAAAGCCAAAAGAGAAATACATTTAACCTTATTAGCCGCTCCTTACATTTTCTCCTCCTTTAGCACATAATGCATTAGATTCTACAGGGCTGTGACTGTAAAACCACTTACTTGGAACGCTGATTTCTCATCTTTATTCTGCAGCTGCAATAAAAGTCTGAAAACCCTTCTCCAGACTGCTTTTTCTGGCTAAACAAGGAGAACTGTCTTTCCTCAGGGTGTCTGAGGCTCTTAGTCACCAGCAGAAGAAATGGAGTCTAAATGCACTGGCTATTGAGACACAAGTTATAGAATACCTGCTTTTGACTCATGCCCTCCTGGATTTAAAATCTCTCCAAAAGCAGTACTACCTGAAAAGGGGCCTTTTGAATATGTGTCTTTATGTAATATGTAAGCTTTTATGCATTTTCTAGGGTCAGAAATTTATTATTCTAGGAAAGTATTGACAACACCAAGTCTAGCACGCCAGCTCAAGGGAAAATTTCTGCTTTGCTTTACTGCTGTTCCTTAGTAACTCATTTGGGATGCTGAGACAGAACCAGCAAGATGGACTATGGAGTATTTGTTCATTTGACCTATAGATATTCTAAGGAAATACCTTTGGGGACAAGCTGAACAACAAATTTTCACATAATAAAATACTATTATCTATGAGTTACACCATAAAGATATTTCACCAGACACACAGAACCATGCTTCGGTTACACAAAGTACTAAAATAGAGCTTAAAAGGCAATAATCTCTTCCATCCACAAAATGCATGCATTTAAATGTAAATTTTAAAGCCATTATGCATGATTTATTTGGTGAGGTGCACAGCACAGGCTATCTAGAGCAGAATTCTTTGACCCTAGTTTTGTTAACACGCTTTTCTGAAGGAAAAGGACATTTTTCCAGTCAAATGGTACACACATATATGAAAATACAATACAACACATATTCGAACACACTAGCAAACATTCCCAACTGCACACATGGCTGAAGCCTGGGCTTTGAGTGCAGTGTACTGTATTGAGTAAGAATACAATTATGACATACACAGTATAAATAATTGGTCCCCCAAATGGTTTAAAACTAAAAACTTAAAATTTGTCCACCATTTCTCACCATAATCCACCACTAACAGCAACAGAAGGAGTGATGTCAGGTGGGATAGATCAATAACCAATGACTATCAAAACTTTCCATTGCTACAACAATTGCAAAGACTGGAAACAAAGAAATACATCCAATTTCCATGTGTTTTATCTAAAACCCTTAGTAACTAGTACACTAAAAAATTATCCTAAATACATTGGTACATTCATGTTTAAGACTTCACCCAATCCATCTTGAGAATTCCAAAAGCACTGGATTACTTGTAAAGGGAGAAGTTAGGAGCTTACCAATCACCACCAGTCAGAGGAACCAGACTGCCAGGATTTCAGGAATTCAAACTTGGCTACTCCTGAAAGCTGCCCACACTCCATTTCTTAGGGGCACAGAGCAGACCAGGACAGCTCCTCTGAGGATTCCTGCCCTTGTTGCTATCTGGGAGCAATCCCAAACAGCTCTTAGCAACAGTGGCATTTTGTATCATTATAGCTGTGGCAGAAGCATCACAACTAGTTACAACCAAACCTACTAAAACTCCGCATGGGTTGTGCCTCAGCTCAGTGTGGTTATTCTTCACTCCAAGTGTGCCAAAACCTGCGACTGCACTTCACAGACACTGAGATAGCTTGAACCATCTGTCTAAAAGGTCACTGCATCCCACCATACAGAAAAACCTGCCTCCAAACAGAGCAAACTCAGCTCAACGCTCCTTCAATTGCATTTACTGACACCAGAACAGTGCCCTGTGTAAAATCATTGATACATCCACAAAAACGAGAATTGTCTTTAACTGAGAATACTTGTTTTACTAATACCTAAAAGTTGAATGATGATAGTGTTGAAAACTACAGATTTGCCACGGCTCTCGAAGAGGACAGGACTGCTCTATCCTGAATTATATCAATCCTTACATATATATATATGTTTTTTTTAGAATGATTAATCTTTCAGAACATAAGAAAAAGGCAAGAATAAAGTGTGATTCTCTCACTGATTTTTATTAAGGAAATTATAGTGTATTTTATACAGAAAAGTAGCAAGCTAAATATCTGTTAGTAACAAAAAATCCTATCTTTTTTGACTTATCACAAATTTTCAGCATAAGATGAAAATGAGCTACAAGTAGTATTTCAACTACATTAGTAAAAATATTTTAAATCTAAATTAGGATTGCTAAACTACCCCCTCCATTTGTCTTTTTGTTACCTGTATCTTTATTGCTAACTTACTAAGTACTCCTAGCATCTTCTGAGAACATGACATTAATTGTGCCCTTTGTACAAGACACACAGGATTTGACCTCACTGCCAAATGTCAAACTCACTTACCAGAAATCTCAAACATATTTAATTTCTACACACATCCCCCAAACTGGCAGCTAGATGAATGAAAAAGGTCTGATGTCTCCAGTATGAGCTCAATGGTTATCTGCTGTGCTCTGCCTGCTGAAAGACAAATCAACACGTGTGTAGATCCAAACCAGCCACAGGGTATCATTAAGGAAAGTGAAAAGAGAGGAGCGTCAGTGGGAAAGTTTATAGGACATGTGGTAGAAATTAAGCACGTTTGCTAGGTGATGCAAGGGAAAAGAGAGGAAGTATGTTGGTGCATGGTGGTATGCTCAGGGGATCTGAATGTGGACTGGGGCAATAGTGGTGCAAGAGCTGGGTTATTCTACAGGCACATTTATATAACAAGTCCACAGGAAGCCAGACTTCAGTACTTCTGTCCTTTTATCCAGTAACAGCTTTATGATTCTCCTATTCCTCTTTTAAACAGGAGGAGAAAAACCCCAAACAATAAAAAGGCGAGAACTTTCAATTTTTAACTGACGTTCCAGTATTCACCCAAGAGATCAAACGCTGGGCAGCTCTATTCCTTCAGATCACGGATACTCTTTTCGCGATCAGCTACGACCGGGATGGCGGGGGCGGTGAGGGCTAGGAATGACCATTTTCGGGGCAGGAACTCAGATGACCTACTTCAGCCTGTCTGCCCGCACGTCCAGCCCCGCTCCGCTGTGAGCGGAGTTCGCAGGCCGAGCTGCCCGGCAAGCGGGGCTGGCAGGCCCGGGCTCCGCGACGCGCGGCCGCGGGAACGCGAGGGGCCCGGCGGGGCTGCGGCCGCCCCGACTCGCCAGGCATTCGCCCGATCCCCGCTCCAGCCCGCCTGCTCCCCGCCTGCCGCCCCCCAGCCCGGGAAGGAGGGTCCCTGAGGGCCAGGAGGGCCCCGGGCCGCCCTCGATGGGGCGGGCGGCGGCGGGAGGGCCCGGGGGATCCTTCACCCACCTCTCGGCAGCGGCGGCGCTGAGGACGCGGCTCCTCCCGGAGAGGGGCCCTGGCTCCGTGTACCATACAGCCGGGGGCGGCGGAGGGAGGCGCCGGGGGGCTGCGGAGAGGGGCAATGGCTGAGGCGAAGCCGGGAGGAGGAGAAGGAGGCGGAGGAAGAAGGGGGGATCCTGGGCTCCCTCCTCCCCGCCGTCCGCGCTCGGGGGGGAGGTGGGAGCCGCCGCCGCCGCGCCGCCCGGGCACCGGCGCTCCCGGCCCGGCCCGGCCTGGCCCCCGGGGTCCCCGCCGCCCTCACGCTTGTTTACCTTCCGCGCTGCCCCGCGCGGCCGCGGGCGCCATGTTCCCCCGGCAGCACCGCGCCGGCCGTCACTTCCGCCGCACCTGCGGCCGCGCGGGCGGGCCCGGGGCCACAGCGGCACCGGCACCGCCCCGGGCCGGCCCGCTCGCCAGCCCCCGGAGCCCCGGCACGCCCCGAGCAGCGCGGCCGGAGAAAGCCACACCGAGAAGCATCATCTGCGTCCGGCACGCCAGGACCCGCATCCAGACGCGCTCGCTTTCGGAGGGTCGGTGTTGCGCTGCTGTCTCCCACCCCGCTGCCTCCAGGCTACGGCCGCTCCCGGTTTCCTGTGGCAGCTGCCCGGTGTAGCGCTGCATCCCGCCCCGGGCTCCAGCTACCCCCGCTCCGGCCAGCCGCAGGTGTGCGGGCTGAGCCCAGCGCCCTGGGAACCGGGTCACACCAGAGGCACCAGAGCCGCCGGGCCAGGGCGGCAGCGAGCAAAGTGCACACAGGGAGCACAGCCCTCAGTGGGGTGAGCAGGGCTCTGCCTGAGCACAAACATCACCCCTTGGATCTCGCTCTTTTGCCTTTGCCTGGCAAACTCCGATTTTATTGAAAGAGACGAACTTACCTACCTGGACCCTTGGTTTGCCACTTCCACCCCCAAAACTTTTGCTACCCTTCGATGTCACTCGCTGCTTCAAATAGCAGGCCACAGGCTGCCATCCTCTCCGTGTTTACTGCTGTTCCCATCCCCTTCACAGCCTATTTTCAGTCTTTCATTACCACCCCTTCCCCATTCTTGATTTATAAAACAAGTGTACCTTCTCTGTAGCTGCCACCCCCAAGCTGAATGTCTTTCCCACCTTTCACACAATGAACCAGCTACTCCATGCTGTGCTTCACAAAGACTTCCCAACGCCATTCCCACTCTGTTCAGCTGCCCACCTACTGCTTCCTCTGCTACAATCCACCTCCCATTCACTCCTTCATCCCAATGGCCAAACCTTTCTGGCTTGGCAACTCCTTACTATATTCCATCTCATTAACTCAGTCAGTAAATTTGCCCCATCTCCCCAGTGATTGTTTTAAAACCTGTTATTCGTGCCCTTGTGGTGAAAAAACTGGCCTTTATAGACAGCAAGTGTTCCTGCCACCTATGTCTCAAAGGAGAAACATTCCCTCCCTTTTGCATAAGGTACATCTCCTGCTGCAGCAAGCATGTACCCACCCATATCTAATGCTTCAACAAAGAAAAATGAGTAGAAACTAAGTTTCTCATATACAGAAATGATACAACCAAAACTTCATGCATCCTTCTGCACCCCTCAGACTTTTGACCTTCATAGGTCAGCAAGGGTGGGAAAAGCTAAGCAAGACTTCCATTTTTTACCTGACTGTCATTTTGCTGTCTGCAGTTTTGTGTCAAGCTGAGGCACAAGATGATCTTCAGGTCTCTCCTACACACTGTCACAGAAGAGGACTTCAAACCTAGCCACAAAACAAAACCACAACAGCTTTGACATTTAAAACATCTCAGTATTTCAAAGCACAAAACCCGCCTCCCATCCCCTTCTCCTCCACATTGAACAATTTGCTTCTACCAAAAAATCAAAATATGTTAATAATGTCTCAGTTCTAGTCCTAAATAAAATTAAATAATTACAATTAGGCCTCTGACATGACCACCAGTATCAACATTATCTTACTGAATATTAATTTGAGATTTGGGTTAACCCCTCTGATTTAGGCATTTGTACAAAGTCAAGTTGCTAAGGAATTACCACTGGCTTAAATGAGACTATTGCAATGAATAAAATTTTGGATATAGTTTTGTTAGCTATGTTAATACACTAGCTAGGATTTAATTCTAATATGTTTAAGCTTTATTTATTCATACACACATGTACAATACACATATATTGACATATGACATAATGTCAACTCCTATAAATATTCTTACCTATTTTAGTTGGGGTTGTTCAGCCTGGACAAGAAAAGGCTCTGAGGAAAACTTACAGAAACTTTCAGTGCTTAAAGAGGGCCCAGAAGAAGGCAGAAAATGGATTTTCCACAAGGGTGTGTAGTAACAGAACAAGGGGGAATGGCTTTTAACTGAGTGAGGGCAGGTTTAGCTTAGGTGCTATAAAGAAATTTTTTTTGTTTACAGCAGAGGTTGCTCAGAGAAGCTGGGGATGCCCCAGCACTGGAAGTGTTCAAGGCCAGGCTGGATGGGGCTCTGAGCAACCTGGGATGGGGAAAAGTGTTTCTGCCCACAGCAGGAAGATTTGAACTCAATGATCTTAGAGGTCCCTTCCAACCTAAACCGTTCTATGGTCTTACAATAATTAGACATTTGCAGAGTCATTTCTGGGTTTTCTTTATACTACAAACACTTCCAAATAAGTGCATCAAAATAGCAAGAGTACCTCAGAATATGTAACATGTACAATCTCATTGTTAAAATAGAAGCAACAGTTTGTGTATTTTTTTCATATTCCTCATAGGGTGTGTGGCAAGGATTAAGTCCTTTTTAAAGGCTGTTTCAAATATGACAAAAACTATCTCCATAATTTTATATTGCACTGCATTTATTGCATAATTTAAACAGCTAAGTAACTACAGAGTCCAGTATTTTCAGTTCATTTTCATAAAAGAGAGATTATACATGCATGAACATTAAGGCAACTACAGCCAAGTATTGCATCATGTTCCCACTACACCTTGTGTATCTCAGTTGTTTTTCCCAGATGTGACATATTCAATACAAAATTGAAAACACCATAAAAGATTAGATGTGAAAATTTGTTTTCCAGACCAATGTAAAACACGATTGGGTTGCAAGACAAAAATACATTTTGTCACTGGCAATACCATCATAGATACTGGAAGGTTTGTTACAACGTGTTCTTGTTAATTTTTTCAGATCAGGAACACTGACAATGTGTTTGCTCTAGGTATATCCAGCACAACTGACTCCTTGTATCAGGAAAGCATGGAAATAGCAGCATTTGTGAAAGTGGGAGGTTACAACCATTGTTAAACCAGGCATACCAGTTTCACATGCATTTCCATCATCATATTTCAGTCACATGGTTGTCTGCCCCAAACCTGTTTTTTTTTACCTGCAAAGCCTGACAACAAACGTGTTTTCCGACAGACAAAGCCGCTGTTGTTGGCAGAGCACACACATATTTGAGATAACTGGTTACCTGTACTGAAACCTGTTTCCCTGATCACGGAGGAAATATTATCAGCAACACCCTCTATGCCTTTAGGAAATTCCCATGAAGAAGGCAGTTTGATTTCCTACAGGGAAGGGCTGGGAATTTGGCCTTTACTCTCTGGTGAACCTCTAAACTGGCTCTCATCACTGGATTAGGGATTTTTTTTTTCAATTTTTAAAGCACTTATGTCATACTCAACTCTGGAATCAGCAAGCGTTTGGTGGGATTTTTACCTGTTTCGTACAAAACATTCAGGTTGTTCGTGTGCTGGGGCAGCTCTCACATCCGCATGGTCTGCCTATCAATAAGCGCCCAGTCTACAAAAGACAGCAACAAGAAAAAATTAGAAAGATCTCCTCACGCCGATGGCCAGCAGAGGTTGTAACACATGCTCGGTGACATGTTACTATTCGAGCACAAATCGCAGTCCATTTCAGTTCAGTTCATACACGGACTGTGCTTCAGTCTCCCCCGGGTGCCTTTCTGCATCGCTCCCCAGATAAATCCGCACAGCAACAAACCCTGAGCAGGGCACGAGCATCCCGCCTCCGGTGTGTGTTTCACCGAGCCCGGTCCCCTTCCCGCAGCCACGGCGCTGTTCCACGCGGGGCTCCCGGCACCAGCCGAGCTGCGCGCTCCCGCAGGCGCGCCGTGCCCGCGCCGTGCCCGCGCCGTGCCGCCCCGGGCTCCCCCGCGCTCCCGCGCCCTTTACCCGCCGGCCGCGCTCCCGTCCCGCACGCGCCCGCTGCGCGGCCCCGCCTCAGGTCCCGGTTGCATCACCCGGCATGAGGGCGACCGAGGTCCTTTACAGGGCTGCCCGATGGGGCGCCTGACTCGCGACCGCCTCGCTGCGGGGCCGACGGCGGCTCCCCAGCGCCGATCGAAGTTTTTCCTTGAGCTCGGTGTCCGCTCCCGGGCCGGCCGGTGTTGCGCTGTGGGCTGGAGGCTGCCATCCGACAGCTGCCGTCCCGGTAGGAGCCGGCGGTCAGGCGGCCGCGCGGGACTCCTCACTTCCTACTCGGGCCAAGATGGCGGGCGACGAGGCGGGAGTGACTCTGGGGCAGCCGCATCTCAGCCGGCAGGATCTTGGCACCTTGGTGAGCGCCGCCCGCGGGGCGCCCAGGAGCGAGATCGCCCTGCCGAGGCTCGCTGGGGGCGCCACGGGAGCGGAGGGGGCAGACGGGGCGGACGGGTTGTTGGGGGCGGGTGGGTGGGGGGTGCGGCCCGAGGGGCTCCGAGCCTTTTGCTGGGCGCCACGGCGGCCGATGCGTTCCGAGGGGGCGCGGAGGCGGTGACACCTCGGGGAGCCGAGCTCAGCGTGCTGGGGGACGCGGGGCAGCGCGGCGGCGCAGGGAGCAGGTCGTGCCGGTCCCGGTGGGTGTGGGGCGCCCGGGCGAGGCGCTGCTTCTCCCCGTGAGTACGAGGCTCAGAGGCTCCGCGTCCCGCCGGTGTGGCTGAAGCTTTTATGTCTCGCTGGTGGGTGTAGTTTTCCTCATGTAAGGTTTGCCCTGTTCCATGGTATTAAAGACTCTTCTCTTTCCAAATAGAACCATTCATTTGAGCTGTGTTTCTCCAGCAAGCTCGAGGAGTTGCTACCAACCCTGGCTTGGTTAGTTTGTCAAGAAAATTTTCTTGACTATTAACAATAACCGAGAAATACCATTTCAACCTACCACTGCAACTACCACTGCAGCTGGTTGTGATGGTCTCCTGCTGTAGCAGCTTTGCCTATTAAATATCTCGCCTGGGCTGCCTCACTTATTACACTTACATGCTAATCTAAGTGCATATGTAAGGTATATTTCTAATTTAGGTGTATTATAATGTACGTGGTCAAAAACCCTGTTGCTACGTCTCCAGTGTTTAAACTGGAACAGCTTATTTGTCTTTACAGTAATAATGTTCAATGTTCCTCAGGCTTGAGCACGGGAATTCCCTTGTTTTACGGCGAGCGTGTCAATTATTTCAGATAGTTTCTTTACTTCCTGTCATTGTTGACCACGGCATTTTCTAGTCGAGAAAGACACAAATGGAGACTAGCTGGAAGGTCAGCAGGAATTACCTTTCAGGCCTGTTCTGCCGGTCCTTGAGTGCTCATGGCTGAGTGGAGCTTCTCGCTGAGCAATAGCCTTCTGCCAGTCTTGAGGAAAAAAACTCCATGCGTGCATGATTGTGTGCACCAGGAAAAATTCTCCTGGCGGCAGGAATTGCATCACGCTGAAATTCTGGTCGCCCGACCACATGGTGCCATCTGCAGGTCACGTTCCCGTCGCTGGGAAGTCATTTTAAGTTTGATGTACGGGAAATATAAATTTAATTGTGCATCTTAGGTTCAAAACTTGCTTTGTATTGAAGATGAAAATTTTATTCATGTTGTACTTGAGAACGGAATGAGTGAGCTTACGTTTTTACACAGATGCATTTAATCATTTTGCACAGAACCTTCATGTAACAGTGTAAACAATATGTGATTTAATCTTTATATTATTTGTATCTTCAATTTTGTCCTGCACCGAGGGCTCTTCTGGCATCATGGATCGTTGCTTGAACAGAGTGGCTCATCTGTATGAATTCAAATGCTGGATGGATATTAGCTTTACAGAGGATATTAGCTGAATGGATATTAGCTTTACAACTTTCCAGAGTTATTTCTTTATC
This sequence comes from Sialia sialis, assembly GCA_009812075.1. Lineage (NCBI taxonomy): Eukaryota > Metazoa > Chordata > Aves > Passeriformes > Turdidae > Sialia > Sialia sialis. The sequence continues at coordinate 79,487,434 of VRYO01002772.1, forward strand.
TATGTAGACTTTATTTGTTCCATTTTTTGTTTTGCCAGTGGCTACCAATAAGTTCATACAACACATTATTTAGTAAACGGCAGATTTTTTGTCTGGTACCTAAAGCAGCAATGACAATATCTGAGGGGAAAAATAGCCATTAAAAAGAACAAAAAGCCATAGTGCTAATGAAACCTCTGGATCTACTGACTCAAAAGTATTAATTGTAGTTACATATTGGCTGTAATGAAACCTTAGACCAATTAAACTGTTTATTGACAAAGCTTTTTTTTTTAAATATTAGTGCAGTTCATCACGTAGACTGTTGAAAAGGAATTTGCCTGTTACGTGTAGTTTAGGTTCAGGGGTAGGTAGGGGCTTGCAGTGTTTTGTTAGAAGATTCTTTTGAGGTTTCTTGTTTTGTTTGCTCTCATGTTTAGCACTTTGCAGCCAAGAATGATTTACAGTCAGGGTTTTGAATTGTAGCCCGTACTGATTCACAAGAAGTATTTGGTTCACTTTCGGTCATATTTCACACACTTAAAAGATTGGAATGCACATAATCTAACTGGGCTTTGATGAATGGAGCTGTCAGTTAAAGTTTCTAAATTTTTAACTTTCTAAACATTTACATACATAATGAATAAATTCTAAAATCTCCCTTATACAGGATGTTACCAAGTTGACGCCTCTTTCACCAGAAGTCATCAGCAGACAAGCAACAATTAATATAGGTAAAAACAAACTTTTAAAAAGGAGGTGCATTAAGGTGGCTCTTTTTGGTACTTGTGCAGTAGCAGATGGTGCCTATGTGGTAAAACTTCCAAGAAATTTGTATGGAAACAGTTACATACTAGTTGTAGGGACTTGTCAAGCCCTTTTGACTTGAAAAGCACTATTTTTACTTCAGGAACACAGTTGAATGGCATGGAGAATAGTTGCTAAAGCAAGATTTTTTTTTTACTGTGAAATAAAGCATTGAAATTAGTTTCATTGAAATGCAAAGATTTGTCCATTGGGAGCACAATTTTTTTAAACAAAAATGATTACAAATTCCACATGGACTTACTGTCTGTGGAGAATTGGGGTTAATGTGTATTGATTGTAGTGGAACATTGCACAAAATTAAATGTGGTTTGTTGACAAATGTTTCATTTCAAACACAGGTACAATTGGTCATGTAGCCCATGGAAAGTCGACAGTAGTCAAAGCTATATCTGGAGTTCATACTGTCAGATTTAAAAATGAACTGGAAAGAAATATCACAATCAAGCTGGGTTATGCTAATGCAAAGGTGAGTCATCACTGTAAGTGTAGCAGCTATGTTGCTAATATATTTCAGGGGGGATGTAAGATTACTGGTAAATTCCTTGAGGAATTAAACCTTTTTTCAATTTTAAAAAATCACAGATTTACAAGCTGGATGACCCAAGCTGCTCTCGACCAGAGTGTTACCGATCCTGTGGAAGTAGCACCCCAGATGAGTTCCCTACAGATATTCCTGGCACCAAAGGGAACTTTAAACTAGTCAGGTAACTGCTTTAAATTACTGGAATAGATTGTGTTTACTTGCCTTTGTATGAAAACAGGATTGAACTGTGAGCTCAGTAGGTTCTGGCAGATTACACATTCTTAGATGGGGCACCCCTGGGCTGAGGCATTGTCTAAACTGTCCTGAATTCATTGGTGGTGATGAGCACTCCATGGTACAGCACAGCTGTGTCTGCTGTCCTCAGCTACTTGCAGGACTTTGAAGTTACAGTAGTTTCACGAATATAA
>VRYO01002772.1:79490191-79512518 GCA_009812075.1 Sialia sialis
GCAGAGTTTCCAAAGTTTTTTAAATGAATATCAAATGAGAGTAGTCATGAAATGAGTCTCTCAAATGAGAGTAGTCATCTCGTTGTACAAGATTCTTAATTTGTGTTTATGATAAAATACATGTGAGTCTGTAATCTGTCTTTCCTTTTCTCATATTCCCAGCAGAGCATTTGTACTAAGATTAACTTCTGTTGGAGTGTGACAGGCAGGCAGCTGTTGTGAAGCAACTGGCTAAAAGCTTTGCATTAGCTTTGCATTCTTTATCCTACTGGTTATCTGCTTGTAGTAGATTTCTAACATCATAGCAAAGTGCCATATTAGTCCCTTGATTTTTGGTGGCCTGTCACTGAAAACAAAGATTCTTCACTAGACAGGTTCAGGAGGTAATATAGCGAATCAGCTCTTGGTCTGCACAATCAAATCATGAAGTTGGAATAGTAACATCATGTTTGTAGACAAATCTTTAAAGTGTGGTTTACCATGTAATTAAAGATGCATCATTTCCTAAAATTGAAGAATGAGGGATGCTTTTTAAAAGAGAGAAGAGAAATCCCATGTGATGAGTTTGAGTTAGTTGTGGTGGGTTGGTTTGATTTTGGGCTTTTATCCTGGTGCATTTAACTCTAATTTACAAGTAAATTGGTGAAATATTAAAGAGGTGCTTAATGTGGATATGTAGTATTAAATCTTCAAACTCAGAAAAAGTATTCAGTAGCTGTTCAGTAGTGTTTGTGTTCTTTTAGAACTTTTTTGAAAATACTGTTTGAAGGATATTTTTAACTTCCATGTTTGCCTAATCGCTGTCATAAATCAGTCAGAGGAATTGTTTGATAACGGGCTTTTGGATTTCTCTTTCACCTCTCCCACAACAGGCATGTCTCTTTTGTGGATTGTCCTGGCCACGATATTTTGATGGCTACCATGTTGAACGGGGCAGCAGTAATGGATGCAGCTTTACTGTTGATAGGTAACAACTGCCACCCAAAAGCACAGCTCCATTTCATAGTAGCATGAAGCAACTTTATATGGGCTTTAAAATCTCCTGGGATGTGCTGAACAATTTAAACAAGGGAATGAGATGTGTTAAAGAAAATAAACTGCTGCTGCAATGGCAATGTACTCAAACAAGCTGGCTTGTTTTAAACACACCTGTCTGTACTCACTAGTCTATAGCTGGCCCCATTGATAGAAGATAGGTAATATAGAACCTTGTAGTAGTATAGTACTGTGAAATTTTTGTCACTTGATGGAAACAGATTAGCTGCATTTTGAGTTTCTCTGAAGGTTCAGTTTCCCTTAAATATGCATGTAGTCTTTGCCATGCAGTAGAGTTCACAAACAGCAGTACAAGCAGTAGACCCAGATAAATATAGGTAAAATTTAGGTACAGGAGATTTAATGTAATCCAGATAACTTTTTTTCTGATCTGCAAGCAACAGAAAGTGAGTAAAAACTGGTTTTTCTATGTCTATAGAGCACTCTAGTGTTCTGTAGGGATACATAGCAATTATCTTACCTTGATATGATGTGTCAACAAAATTAGAAAACAGCTTCAGATGTTGTAGTTTAAAGTCTGACACAGATGATGAGCTATCACTTCTTCTGCCTGGTTATCTCTAGAAAGTGTGATAGACCAAACTTAAGACAAGATTAACCACTGTAAAGGCACATCAGCCAATGCTGGCTTCTTAGCTGAGAGTTAAACCATTCTGATAGCAGCCCTATTCACATACTTGATAGAGTTTGGGGATCTTGATATTTTTATGACTTTGATGATAAGAAAATGTTAAGATATTTCTTGAAAGTTAATTTATCTACTATGCTACAGTCAGCACTGAGGTGTCTGAAGAGCGTAAACCAAGCTAGGTGTTGGTATCTTCGGATATTTTAGGTGGGTGTTCCTAGTGGGAGCAGGTAGAAGATGGGAACCTCTCTGACATCCTCTTATCTATCCTGCAATGTGTGGAGGCTACAGCCAGCAGCTGTAGGCAAGAGTGGCTTCTTATTGACTTGGTTGCTTCATGTGTGGATTACTGAAAGACAACTGTCTTTTTTCTTTTTTTTTTTTTTATACGTAGTTACAGTAGATGGAAGCAGATATTCTAACTGTAGGAGTTTTGTCTAGTTTCTATATTCCAGTCACTTCTCTTCTTTCAGCTGGTAATGAGTCATGCCCTCAACCTCAGACCTCAGAACATCTAGCTGCTATAGAAATCATGAAACTGAAGCACATTTTGATTCTACAAAATAAGATTGACTTGGTGAAAGAGAGCCAGGCTAAAGAACAGTATGAACAGATTCTTGCATTTGTACAAGGTAAGTTTTCAAGAGCAGAAATCCAGTTAGTGGTGGAAATTCAGTGTTGAGACATGGATATGTTTTCTGTGTGTTCATAGAAGAGCTTATCTTAAACAATGCTGGTGTAATGTGAAAAGTAGACCCTGGGAGTTGTGCTTGGTGCCTGTTTGAGCCTGCTTGCATTCAGCAGGGTCAGAGCTCTAGATGTAAAACTAATCTCAATCACTCTTACCTAGTAGCTGGATTTGTGATTTCTTCCCGGAGTGCTGCTTTGGTGGAGACTGAGATTTTACTGCAATGAAGGAGAGAAGGATGCTGTACTTGTTAGGAACACTTTGTAGGTTTAAATATAATTTTTTTTTTAATCTAATGACAAAAGATTGCTCTTTCATCTCTCTGTGTAAATCCAGTTCAGGCAGTGTTATCCTACTCTGTAAAGGTCTGCTCACCTTTATAGTGATTTGAGTTTTATCTTTCCCAGGAGCTTCCACTGTTTTCCTTGTTTATCTGCAGTAGGTGGGGTGTGTGACAAGCTGCAGAGATAGATTGTCACCATCAGAAGTTGCTAATGGGATTTCCTTTTTTCCCCCTTTTTTAATTTTTTAAATTTTTAAATTTTTTTTTCATATTTTTTCTTTTTTTTTCCATTTTTTTCCATTTTTTCATTTTTTAATTTTTTCTCTTTTCTTCTTTTCTTCTTTTCTTCTTTTCTTCTTTTCTTCTTTTCTTCTTTTCTTCTTTTCTTCTTCTTTTTTCTTTTTTTCTTTTTTCTTTTTTTCTTTTTTCTTTTTTTCTTTTTTCTTTTTTTCTTTTTTCTTTTTTCTTTTTTCTTTTTTCTTTTTTCTTTTTTTTATTTTTTTAATTTTTTTTTAATTTTTTTTTTATTTTTTCCCTTTTATTCTTTGTCTTTCCATCTTTCTTTATTTCTTTCTATCTTTCTTTATTTCTTTCTGTCTTTCTTTTCATAATTGTTGCCCTGCAGAAGCTGTTCATAACTGTCAGAGTGGCTTGATGTGTAAATTTGGAGTTTGAAAACAGGAGTTACCGCAAGAAACATAGACGTAATTAAAACTAATGATGTCTAACAAACCTGGATTACTAAATGCATTCATTCTTCTGTAAAATAAGGATTTTTCTAAAATATGTATTTGTATTGCAAAATTTGAAAAACATAAATCATTAAATTAACAGGCAATTTAGGTTGTCATAATGAAATCTGTCTGTAAAATTAACACTGCTGTATCAAATACTGAGATATTGATCTCTCTTAGGAAATCTCACAGATGTTTCTGATCACTATGTAGGAAGTGAATTCTCCCTTAGAGTGGAAGATTATCTTGCACACTTTCAGAATGCCTCAAAAAAGATGTGGCTGATGTGAGCTAAGATGTTGAAGAGAAGGATAGATGCTCTGATGTTGCTCTCGTAAATACACACAGAAAACGCCACAAAATTCATTAGTATTTTTAACAGGGACAGAACACTTGGTCATATGAAGGCTTAATGCTGAACTTGGTTTTGTTTTAGGTACAGTTGCAGAAGGAGCTCCCATAATTCCAATCTCAGCACAGCTGAAATACAACATTGAGGTGGTGTGTGAGTACATAGTGAAGAAAATCCCAGTCCCTTTGCGAGACTTCACGTCTGAACCAAGGCTCATTGGTATGTAAATGCTCAGGCCTGGGTGGCTGTGGCCAAACATGTAGAATAGCACATGCTGAATGCGCTCAACAGAGGTGGGTTTAAAAGGAGTATTTAGGATGCTCTTATTTTAAAGCTTGCATGTCTTCTGAGAGCCATATTGTTTGTTCACTGTTAATTGCTGCTGGTTTTATGTGCATTCTGTGCATATGACAATACTAAAATGCAATAAAAGTGAGATATTTGTCTATTAAAACTATCCCTTCAGTTGCTATGAATTTAGTTTTGATGTAACAAAATATTGGCAAACTGATGAATTTTATAATTAAATTAATTCCATGGAAATATTTTGGGTAGCTTGGTTAAATCTTTTGTGTTAGTCTCCTGTTTCCTGGTTATAATTGTCAAAGTTTCAGTTCTTCTCCAGCATACTGTGAAATGCATTTCCTACAAAGGATTAATTTGCTTGCCTTTTTTTTTCAAATAATCCAAGGGAGTCCTACATTGCATAAATGTATAAAATTGATCAGGTTACATCAAGGTTACAGTGTTTCACCTATGAGTACATTAAAACAAAGTTCTGGTATTTGCAGTTAACATTGTGAATACTGAAGGAGTTTTGTAAGATAGTTGATCATTCCTTTCTTTTTCAGATCTTTAAGTTACTTTCTGCTTTGCAGAAGTCTTACAGAACATTTATATATATGAGCAGTTTAAATGTTTTTTGAGAATAAAAATTTTAAAGTTAATAAAATAAATTTATGACTGCCTAAAAATTTGGAATAGAATATTGATTGTTCTGGTTTTGTAATATTTATAAATATTTAGAAATATCCTTTCTTAAGAACAGAGAAGCAGTCAAAGTTGCTAAATAAAGACATTGGTTAAAAATCTGATAGTAAATATAAACCTGGTTATGATCTCTTCTTTTCAGTAATTAGATCTTTTGATGTCAACAAGCCTGGCTGTGAAGTTGATGACCTTAAGGGAGGTGTTGCTGGTGGCAGTATTCTGAAGGGTGTTTTGAAGGTAACCCTTTCTCTTTCTTGACTGAAATTTGTATGACAATAAATACAGTTTTTCCATGCTTGCTACACAATGCATCTCTGTAATTGATTTTTTAAAAAATTTGAATAACAGTCACATGGCACTTATTCTTTCTGTCTGAACTTCATTTTCACTTTACAGTTTTAAAATGCCAGAGCAAGAAGCAGCACTGGTTTTAATTTTTTTAATATATTATTATAGTCTTAACTTTTTGCTAATAGTGATAACAGATAATGGAAGGAGTTATTTTTTTTCCTGTCCTACCAGTTCCACTTGTTGAATTATTGTGGGGAAGAGGAGAGCAAAAGAACTTTAAAAGAACCTTGGAAGTGTGTATGGGTTCTCACAGGTTCCACTTCCCCAATTAAGTGTTTTTATATTTTGCTTTTTTAATTTTGCTTGCTTGCCAGCAATTGACAGAAACTTCAAATGGTTGCTTTGCTGGGCTGGAGAGCATATTATGTCTTTGAACATCCATGCAGCTTTTACTTCTCTGGTTTGCAATGTATGGATGTCGATCGGTTACACTGATTGAATTAACTCAGTTTTTCTCAGTGCTGAAATATTTCTAAATCAAATACAGTGTTTTAAAAATTAAACTGAAATTTAATTGTTGGAATTATTGCTGATAAAGATCCTTTGCTAAAGCAGTTTTACAAATTATATTGAAAAGAAAATCAGTTGCTACATTTTCTGTAAGCAGAAATTCAAGTTCTACAGTAGCCCAGAACCAAGGACTTGTATGGAAAGTAGATCTTGGGATATGTGAGTCTTGCCTGTGACTAGACAGCTTTGTGTTCCTGTGAAATCATCAGTTAAACACTTACTCACTTTTGTCATTAGGTGGGCCAGGAAATTGAGGTGCGGCCTGGTATTGTGTCCAAGGACAGTGAAGGCAAACTCATGTGCAAGCCAATCTTTTCCAAAATTGTGTCACTCTTTGCTGAGCACAACGATCTACAATATGCTGCCCCAGGAGGCCTTATAGGTAACAATATTCTCTCATGAAAAGATTCATTCTTAGTGCTTGTTGAAAACACTTGGTTTCATTCAACAATGAATTTCAGTGTAATTACCAGAAATACCATGAGCATTTTAGATGATTCATATATGCAGAGAGAGACAGGGTTGGTGTGAAAAATGGATGTTTAAGAATTGAGTACAGTATTTTCACGATTATAAGCCGTACCTGATTATAAGCCGCACCTTTTTCTTTTTTTTCTTTTTTTTCCTTTTTCTTTTTTTTTTTTTTTTTTTTTTTTTAGCAAGGATCCATGTGTAACAAAGTAACAAATTAGTAACAGAATCGCTGCCAGCTGGGTTTGGTGTCAGGTGCTCAAGTTGCAACAGTTTTCACAGACCAGCAAAGCCTTTAAAGGCAGCCCCAGATGCCCTCCCTGGCTGGCTCTCACTTCCAGGTTGGCATTTCGCTGGGATTTGTCCATAAATAAGCCGCACCTGAATATAAGCCGCACTACTGGGGTAGGCTGGATTCTTCAATGAAAAAGGTGCGGCTTATAATCGTGAAATTACTGTAATTTTCCTGAATGTCACTGGCCAATGCAGATCAGCTTGCACTGTTAATTGTACCAGCTTTAACAGCAGAATGTCTCTGCATCTGTTAGACAGAGCTCGCAGTCTTGCTGTCTGTAAGTGCTGTCCAGGTAATAGGGAATTCCCAGTACGTTCTCTTTTTTCAGCTCATCCTCAAATCTTTAGCACATAAAATGACAGCTACTTTTGAGTTATTCCTTCTGACTTGCCTTGTTGTGCTGTAGGTGTTGGCACTAAGATTGATCCCACTTTGTGCCGGGCTGACCGCATGGTGGGCCAAGTTCTCGGCGCAGTTGGGGCACTGCCAGAAATATTTACAGAGCTAGAAATTTCCTACTTCTTGCTGAGACGACTCTTAGGTGTGCGCACCGAAGGAGACAAGAAAGCTGCAAAGGTCTGTGCCCCTTCTTCTGTTCATCCTCATTTTGCTTCCTGTGCTCATTTTCATTAATGAATATATTTCTTTGGTCATATATACTGTTGATATAAGCTTGTCACAAAACTTACCTGCTTGTTTAATACTGTAGAATAGTTTTCAGAGGAGTAGAAATTCATACCAGTAGTTTAAAGTAGCATAAAACTATTTATGTGTCATGTATGAATTTTTCTAAACATACTGGTAGTTGTTTTCTTTTGCTGTTATTCTATTAATTTGTGCAATAATTAGTTTTACTGATCTACTTCCTAATGACATGCTTTTTCTAAGTTTTTTTCACTGAAGAATTCTTTAAATTTTAAGTATTTTTAAATACTGTGGTTGAAAAAAACCAACTTGAGGCACAGCACAAACTTGTGTAACGTGATCTGTTTTGCACAAATCAACTAAAAGATCATAATTTCCCCTTTTAGCGTTTAAATCTATAAACTGTTTCATGGGACAGTGAATAAAATGCTTCAGCTCTCTTATCCTGTGAAATTAATTTTTTTTTGTATGTAGGCATAAGGGAAATGAGAATACACCATCCTAGTAAATAATCTGTATAACATCACAGTTTGTAACAAGATCTGTGACTGTGTCGTTTATAGAAAATGTAGATAAATCCCAAGAAATACATACCAAGAACCTCAGGACTACCTGTACAACGTCTTTATGTATTTGTCCTATTACATACAAAACTTTTATCTATTGACACTGCTACCCATAGTTTGTGTGTGTCTATTTCTCAGTATTTCTCAGCTGTATCTTTTTTTGTGGCAAGAAGGTAACAGAAGATTGTCTGTGTTATTTGTTTTTAGTACTAAAGCTTAAGTTTCAGGGTTTTGTATGTCTCTTCAGGTGCAAAAATTATCGAAGAATGAAGTTCTGATGGTAAACATAGGATCCTTATCTACTGGAGGGAGAGTCAGTGCTGTGAAGGCTGATTTGGGGAAGATTGTGCTAACTAACCCTGTATGCACAGAAGTGGGAGAAAAAATTGCTCTGAGTCGAAGAGTTGAGAAACACTGGCGGTAAGTTGGTGCAAAGTTGGTAGAGTGCCTGGTTGCTACACTGTTAAACAAAAAAATACATGGATCTGATTTTGTACTAGAATAGGTAAGGGTATGTCTGTTTTAAAAATTCCTCTGGATTCTCCTAACACATTGGCACCATAGTTGTGGAATGCTTCATTTCATTGCTGTATCCCATTTTTAAACAAGCGCTGTGATCAGGAGGGTACCTGTTACCAGACAAGGGAACACCTGAGGGTCGTGTTTGTTGCCCAAACTGACAAGGTGTAAATTGAGATCAGCAGGGAGTCTTGGCAGAGGGGTTGGGAAATTCTCATAATTTTAAGCCAAATAGCCACCTTTATGCACACCTCAGTGTTTTCTTACCTGTGGAGCTACATGTGATTTCTCCTGCAACCTGGAAGTAACAGCAGGGCAACAGAGGAGGGATGATTGAGTGTTCTATTTTGAACACAGAGGTAAGAATAAAGTATCAACTGGATTGACCCATTCAAATTACAAATATGAAATGTCTGACTGCATAGAAGCATCTGGAGGCTGAAGATGATGAACAGAATTGGTTAGTGATTCATTTTATCACAGTGCCAGACTCTCTTTAGTGATTACACATACTATACTTGTCACATGTTTTGTAAGACTGGATTGATAAGAACATAAGAGTATTTAGATTTGTTGGCTCTGCACAGCCCTTGTAGTATGAGAGAGCACAACCATTTTTACAAGTCTGTACTGTATGGAAAGGAACCAAGCTTTAAATATCCATGGATGCATGTTTCTTTTTCAGATGACAAGAAAATGTAGACAGAAATTTAGTGCTTGCTGTCTCAGAGCAAGATGACAAATTAGGGAAGAGATTATTATTTAAAAAAAAAAAACAAAAACACCAAGGCAAAAGATAACATGTCTTGAACAGGAGGGAAAAAAAAGGCATGATCCAAATTAAGTTAGGTAAAGCAGAAGGAAGAGGAGAAACTGTATTAGAAATTATGCTTTTTTTTTTTTTCTTTAAGCTGTAGACTTGTAGCCTGTGCAAATTGTAGTATTTCTTTTGTTGCTTCTGTAGAGTCCTTCCTAGTTAAAAAATTTGACCAAATTTTGCCCAAAAGCTCACCTGTCTCTGGATTATGAGGTGGGCAAATGGTGGCAGCCTGCCATGAAGATAGTTATTGAAAAGTTGATTCCTATGCTGTATTTAAAAGATAAGGACAATGTAAGGAAACTGAAAGTTGAGAAAATGCAAAGAAGGCAAACTGGGAAAACCAGTATAATAAAATCTAATTGGAGTAAAGATAACATTGGTACTTGGCAAAGGAATTTGCAGCCAAAGACAATAGAGTACTGAAAATACAGAAGAAGGTTCATAAAGCAAGACAAAAACCAAGTATAGAATAAAAAGGAAATACACAGAGGCATAGAGAGAGGTTAAACAGCAAATGGGATACACCAGTGATTCCAAAGATCAATTTAATTCAAAAGTGGTCAAGTTATGACCTATAGGTATGGTACTGAAAAGTGAGAAGTGCTGCTCTGATAAACTTCATTTCCTTTTCTGGTGTCCCAAGACAGGCTTACTGCTTAGCAAGGTAAATTGAGATAAACGGGTGGTTTTTCACCAGAAATTGGAAAGGTTTAGGACACAGTCTTACTACTAATGCAAAATACCTGCTGTCTGTGGAAATGGATGTATTCTGAATTTCTTTTTACAAGCATGTTTTTCTGGGGCAATAGTGGCCTATAAAAAAGGCCTTCATTTTCCAGAGTGTAAATAGCAGCACTGCCTGAGAGCTGAGTTCCTGTCACATTGAGGGTTACAGCTGTTTGTAATCTTATGGAATTCGCATTTCTCTTTGAAAGTAATGCAACACTTCAGACACAGGAGAAAGAGATCAAGCTGTGAATAAGTTAAAATATTTTCAGCTTCTGTTCAGGAGTACACCCGTAGCTGGTTACAAATGTGCTCTATCCTTCACCCTTTTCTGTGTTTCCACTAAGCAGGTTTAGTTCTTGTAGAATGTTTTGGGTGGGAGACAAGTGTAGAAAATTCAAAATATAAGAACTGAAAACATGAGAAGGATAGAAGGACGTTGACTTATACAGGGTATTTTTGACTACTAGTAAAAGTAATATAAACTTTTTTTTTTTTCAGTTTAATTGGTTGGGGTCAGATCAGAAGAGGAGTGACAATCAAGCCAACTGTTGATGATGACTGAAGAACAAAAGAGTGCTTCATTTTTAAAGATGAAGTGCCTATTTCTATTTTGGAGGGGGTGTATTTTCACAGTGGAATTGGAAGCTGTGCAAACAGTATCTTTGAGTTGTATGGCTGTCCTTGTACGTTTTATTGAATTTTACCCTCTTACTAAAATACTAGTCACTATCACCATTAAAAGTGTAAAAGAATTGGCATAGAAGTGGGTTTCATTATCCACATTTTAGTAGAAATTAATTGTACATGTCTCATGGCATGTCTAATTTATGTTACTTTGTGTTTCAGACATATCTGTTTAATATCAGTCAAACCAGGCCCAGTGTAACACACAAACCATAAATCTGGTATTGAAATAAAATATCGCTTATTTTCATTAATTCATACAGTTTTTGTGAGTAACAAAAGACTGCAGTGGTTGTTCAAGTACAAGAATTAAAAACAAGCAACCAAACTCTTCTTGAAAGACTAGTACCTTTTCTGCACAATTTCTTTTGTTTAGACAAGTGTACCAACAAAAAACTTTATTCCTTTGTTTCTATGGTTCTGATTTTAGGATTCTACAGTATTATGCTTTGTAATTAAGGTGGCAATATTGACTGACTTGAATTTGTCATTTCTGATATTACTACATGTTTTCTTAAAACCCCAAAGAAAAACCACAAGTAAACTGGATCTGAACTGGGAGTATTGGTTTTGGCCTATTTTAGTATGGATTTATGAAAAGAATGTGATTTATTGAAATGTAACTTTGTCATCATGGAACTCTTGTGGGGGGTGACCTGGAGTTCTTTATCCCATAGGAGTGAACTACTTCAAAATTATGTTGAGCAAATAAAAAATGTTGGGAAGAGGCTGTAGAAAGGAATGATTTGGGGTGGGAGCAGTTTAATGATGGTGGAATTGTGAGTAGGATGAGGAGAAAAGGTGTAAAACCACTTTGATTTAGCTACTCTGAATCACATGCCTCAGGATAAAACATCATGTAATAAACTTACTGTAGGGTGCTAGTACTTTATTCCACTTAGATTTCACTCCTTCATTTGTACTAATATACATAGTTCTAGCTGTTTTATATGCTGTTCAGCAATTCATGCAATTTAACATATTTTGGTACAAAGTACTGTGTGTTTTCAAAGCTTGGTTTTGTTCAGGATCTTTAAGGGCTTTCTAAAGGTAAATGCAATTTCACTCATCAAATTAGATTTTGATGAAACAGCTTGCATTTTGTTCTTGATTTTGCACTGTACTGTGTTCCCTCACTCTGTCTACGTTCTTGTACTCAGTTTTTCCATTTGTAAAGTACTACCTCACATGGTTTTGAGAGTAAATACATTAGTTTTTGAATAGCGCTTTTCCATTTTAAAAGCAAGAGTCAGCTGTAGTTCTCACTGACTCTCCAGGTACTTGACCAATCTGCAATCTTAAATGTGTCTTTTTCAAGGATTGCATCTTCCTTCCATGCTTTGGCAGCTCCTTTCTGTTACTGAATTCTAGGAACTTGGATAAACTCAAGCCTAGGCTCGTCTGGTGACATGAGGGTGAGCATTAAAGAGAATGTGAGCTGCAGCAGAGTGTTTGTATGGCACCAGCTCCGGGGTGCAGCCATGGGTCTAATGAAACACACACAAGCTTCTGAGAAACTGGTTAAGCACTCACAGACATTTTTAGACATTCAGCTATTTTGGAGGTTGTGTCTCTCTTTATCTGCAATTTAAAGAACACCAGTGCCATAATCTTGCAAAGTTGTGCATCGACCTGCTTTCCCAGAGGCTTTTCCAGGCAGGGTGAGACTCTCGCAAGGATCACCTCTTTCTACACGGTGCTGTCTGTCCTGTCACAGCAGGATGAGGGCCTGGGGGGCAGATCACATACAGCTCTTTTTCTACCACCAAAATGTTCAATTCCCTCTAATGGAAAGTTTTGACTGCTGACGTGAGTGATGAGTAATGGGATTTTGGGACTGCTGAATACATGGAACGTGTCTCTGCAGCATTGGAGAGCCAAATGTGAACAGTGTAAGTGCAAATACATTGTGTGCTGATGTGTATACCACCCCCTCCTCAGGCACTGAACTGTGATGCTGAGATGTTCAATGACAAGAGAAAGCAATATCACGTACAGCTAAGGAAGTTGAAAATCATTTTGATTTTCTTGGCCAGGATGAAAATAGTGACAGATGCACTGTGAGCTTTCTTGTTTGACCAGGGATTTGCTTCAGAGTGATTTTCATTTTTTTCCCTTTTTAGGTCGTATTTTGCTACCTGAACAGAGGTGTGCATTTGCACTTCATATGGGTTGGATACACAAATATGTAGATACCTTGTGCAGTGGTACAACGTTGAAGTGTTGTGTCAGTAGCTATTTCTGAGACTTCAGTGTGTATTTGGGAAATGCCATTTCCAGCCAAATACCAGAATTTGTTCTGAAAGAGTGAAAGAAACCCTTCAGTTAACACCTTTGCTGATTTGGTCCTTTTAAAATTATGTTTTATTGCATTCATTTTGTAGCACTTTAAAAAGTGCTTCCTTCTAGCTCACTGCTGCACAAAGGATTCCTGCTGTTTTTCCATGCTGAGTCATGTGGATGAGCCTCCAGCCTGCCTGCAGGAAAGGTTTAAACTTCTGTCCCAGCCCAGTTTCCCATCAGTGTAAAGTCCCAGCCCTGCCGCCCCTGCTGTTCTGGGTCACTTCTTGCTGCCAGGCTGGGGCTAAACATTTATAAAGTTTCAATCGCCTGCCCTCGCTTAACCACCCCCGAGCACCGATTGCCAGTTCCCAGCTCCCGGGGGACATCCTCAGGGTCCAGTTGCCTTTCACTGACATCACCAGACCCTGTGGCCACCACTCCTTACTCATCAGTTCTTCCACTGCCACAATTCTTTTGGCACAGTTGGCTTAATGGCTCATGTTCACTTACCATAGTGCTAAAATTGTTCATGTGCTCTGGCTTCATGGTGCTGCTTTTGTTTCTGTAAAGCTCCATCTGTACGTGCTCAATGAATGTTCCATACATCCCCAGTCCATCCCAGTGGAGTAGTATAAGTGCACGTTTCATACTTTTCCAGACTAAAAGCCCTGCTATAAATTTTGGTTTATGGTAAATAACGTAGCAGCTGTAACAGCCAAAAACTGTATAAGTGATACAAGTATGTAAATAAATTCTCCATTCTTACCCTGAAAGGATTAAAACCCAAACAAACAAGTTTCCTAAAATGGGTACTACATATGCAATGAAGAAAGAACAAATTAGCAAGAGAATTTTGTTACCAAGGAACATCTTGTTCAAGGAATTACCTCAAATATTCAAATAAATACATATTCTTCAATGTTTTTTATAAAACTTCTATAAAACAAGGAACTAGAACACTGCTCAAACACAGATGAAAACTGTTGAAATATTTTAGTTGCAGTAATGTCAATATACGTGATATTAGCTTGTATTGAGAAAGGCTTCATTAAGAAATTTCAGGCTATGCATTTATAAAAACCAAACATTTCCATTCAAACAGTTTCTTTCTAAAGCCTAGTATACTTTTTTGAATTTCATACAGTTGGGGGGAAAAAAAAATCAAGACTCACTTAATTAAGTCTCATGTTGCACAATCCTAAGGATTCAAATTAATCAGGGCACCAGCTCTCCCTTTTTGCCTCTGTGTGGGCATTTGTAAAGAAATCCAACATACTAGAGTGGATTCATTACGTTATTTAGAAAGTCCCTTCCCCTGCCAAACGTTACATTTTTCTGTGTTTGGTTATTTTTGTTTATTTGGTGTTCAATGAAGACCTGAAAAGTTTTCTCCTGCAAATGCACCTTAAGGTTCTCTGAATTAATTTCTCTTCCTGGTTTTGCTTAATCATTATTGGATTAGGTAATCTATTATGTTTCTCAAAATGCTTCGTTTGCAACATTACCCTAACTACCACACAACAGAGTGAAGTCTTAGCTTTGGAAGTTTTCATTCAAGAAGCTTTTTTTAATCTTGGTGACTAGTACTGGACATACAGAAATAGAAAAATTTTTTGTACTTTTTCTTGTCTACAACCAAAATGCTGTTGAGAACACAGTTTAGCAACAATTACTTTTATTTCCTTAAATTGTCTCCCATTTATTGTGTTGGCAGTAATTGTACACAACTTAATCCTTTAAAAATCTAACATGGAGTCGTACTTCACCCCAGAAAGAGGTATGGGGGTATAATTAGTCCTTCCACAGCAATCACAAGCATTCACATATTCTCCATATGGTTTTGGCTCCTTGCCTCGTCTGTTAGCACGGGTTAAACACACAGAGCCAGCAAACACTGGTACAGCCCTGTAAACCGTGTACAGTAATTTCACAATTATAAGCCGCACCTGATTATAAGCCACACATACGGGTAGCCGGGTAGACCACGGGATTTGTCCATATATAAGCCGCACCTGAATATAAGCCACGTATTTTATTTTTTTTTTAAGCAAGGATCCATGTGCGACAAAGTAATGAGTTGGTAACAGAATCACACCAGCGCGGGGTTTGGTGTCAGGTGCTCAAGTTGCAAACAGTTTTCATACACCAGCCAAGCCTTTAAAGGCAGCCCCAGGTGCCCTCCCCGGCCGGCTCTCACTTCCGGGTTGGCATTTTGCTGGGATTTGTCCATAGATAAGCCGCACCTGATGATTAGCTGCACTACTGGGTAGGCTGGATTCTTCAATGAAAAAGGTGCGGCTTATAATCATGAAATTACTGTACTTGTGTGCTTCAGGCACACAGATTGTCCTGTTAACACTGCTGGGACCATTGTGCACTTGAAGGTGAGCATGTGCTTTAAATGCTTTGGAAAATAGGATATTCAATTACTTCCATTTTTCTGAAAGCTTAATACCTCCTTTAAATTCCTTGCTACTTCACACTGTTGCTGTTTACCAATCTCTGCGTTCATGCGGGGAATTTATTTTTGCAGTTAAAAGCTGACATTTTGTCTTTGAAAGCATTTTGAGCCTTATGGGAAGGTGTCTGTTTTGACACATAACATCACAGGAAAGTGGACTCTTGTTACATTCCAGAGCATCCTGGCGCTGTATGGGCTGATGAAAGTTGCTCCAGGCAGAAGCAGATCACCAGCTCCCATCCATTCAAGTGGAGTACAGTTAATGTAGCTACAGAAGAGTTTTGCTGGAAAGAAACCAAATAACACAGCTTTGAACTGACAATCACTAAAAATCAGTGTTGTCCCATTAAAGTCTCCCCAAAAGAGGTTGGTCTCTCAGTGTAATGGTTTGGTTTGTAATGTGCTACTCTCTTGTTAAACGATTTACTAGAGAAATAGGGAGGGGCTGTTTCTATTTGAAAATACAATGCTTGTATAGTCACCGATAACCCTCAGGGCCTTCTACAACTGTATCAGCCGAGAAAATGAACTCTTAACACTTCAAATCTTCTTTAACTTTTCTTTTTCAAGATCCAGCAGTGCTGACTTCTAACAATGTATCAGGTTGAACATTTACCAGTCCTTTTACCTTTGTTACATCTACTCACCAACATCTCTAGGTCCATCTTTGATTCATGGGCAAACAAGCTTACATGTGAGCTTACAGAATTATGGAAGAAAACATGGATTTTTTTACGTCCAAGCCCCTCCTCACCCCCAAAACCAATGAGAGTTCAAACTAAGAGATGTTATTTGAAATTGTAGAATAATTAACCTCCCTGCCCAATTAAAAATTCCTTTAAGCTTGCACAGCACTTAATCTGTGCAATAAAATTGCCTGTGAAAGCCTTCCTTTAACAACTAAGTACAACTGAGTGTTAAGAAGTCTACCAAATATTTGTAAACCAAGACATGTCAGAGATTTTAATACAGACAAATAACTTACCAGTTCTCCACAGGATGCAAGGGACTCCTGCTCAACACAAGGACCACCTTGATGTTTAAATGTAAGATCTGTTTTCAATTATTTTTAATTTAGCTTTTCAATTAAAAAAAAAAACAACAAAAACTCTTCTCTTTTTTCCTTTCCGTTCCTTTTTACCCTTCTTTTTCTTTCCTTTTCTTCTTTTCCTTACTTTCCTTCCTTTTTTTCTTTTCTTCTTTTTTCTCCTTCTTATTTTTCTTTCCTTTTCTTCTTTTCTTCTTTTTGTTTTTTTTTCATTACAAGGGCAAATAATCTGCATTTTCATCTGAGGCAGCTGAAAAAACTGTGTCTGGAGTCTTCACAAAAAATTCAGTTTGAGGCCAACACCCCTTAGGGAAAATTTCAGACTTGTGAAAGCTGGCAAAGTTTTACGAGCAACTGAAAACCCGTACAATGCAAAATATCAGACAGCTTCAAAGCAAGTGACACTACACTGCACATTGCTGGTATTTTTAAGTAGAGAGGTTTTCTGAGATATATGCAGCTGTGGAGATTTTATACTGACCTTACAATATTTTCACCAATTTAAACCTATTAGGTCAGTTCCAGTCTACTGATTTTGTATAACTGAAACGGAAAAGACATAGACTGACTATCTGGACCCTCTTCTGATTTTTCTCTATAACTATCCTGTGTAGCACAGCCCAGACAGACCAAATACAAGAGCCTTGCATTCCTCTTCTGGGTTCCAACACCATGGGATTCTTTACATTGGACACGGTTCTCTAAGATACATGATAATATTGGAATAAAAAGCAGGTCATCAGCTTGGTATATCTGAACACATAAGTACTCTTTTTTAATAAATAGGAACCATTTGAAAGTTTAAGTTCAAATACTGTTTTCAGACCCCATGCAATAAATAAGATTCTCTGATGTTTCACTGTTCAGTTTGTGTTTCCCACTCCTTTGCTATCCAGTATTCCAGCCTTATCAAGAAGAAATTTCTCCAAATGAACACTGCTAGAGTTGTTTCACAGATATTCCTCCAGTACCTTATTTTTCAGGGTTACACAGATCCCAGCAACGTCTATGTTGAGGCTTAGTAAATTATGTCTTATAATGCCAAATGCCATGAAAACCTTATTTGAAAGATTTTTTTCTTTATTTAATGAGCATTTTTAATGTCAATTTCTTCAAAAGAATTTTGAAACACAATTGTAAAGGTCAATCTTTCATTACTTAATTTGTTGCAACTAGTTTTCCCATCAAAGAAAGTATTTCTTACAGCTCCATTAATCTTTCTTTGCCCTCAAGCCTTTGGCCCCCCAAGCATTGTGGCTGCCTGTATGCACGGGCAGTTCAGTGCACATCCCAACTCTGGCTGTCTAAATTTACCCTAGAATTGGTGACAAGTGTGTATGGCACTTTTGTCCCTGTGCACCATGGGCTGAAGCGAGCTGGTGGCTTTGTCTGCTTGTGTAGTGTTGGCTGTAACATGTCTCAGTGGCCAGCCATTTGTTCCAACAGACATCAGGCCAGATGCTACCCAAAACACAGGCACTGTGACAGCCTGGGCCCCTTTCCAAGCCTTGTTTCCCAGAAACTGTATGAATCGTCCTGCCAACACCAACCCAGCTCTTCCTTCAGCTCTCTCAGGGAGTACCCTGAACACCAGCAGGAACTGGAAAAGTGCAGATGAATGGGTCAAAGCTCCTTCACAGGCTCCCAGGGGATGGTGATGGGCAGCACGCCAAGCTGCAGCAGTCTCATGCTCAAGTTCCATGGTGAGGATGCTGCCTGGTGGGAGCAGGTCTTGCAGCAAAGCCAGCACTGGCAGCTGCTGAAGCCAGGGAACACAGCAGGTGACTGTCCTGGAGTTCTGTGTCTTCAATGAGGTAGATAACAGAAAAGGCTGGGGAACGGGGAAGCCCTGTGAGCAGCTAGCCACCAATAATGACAAATAATCTGGTGCAGTGAAAGGTTCCCTGCCCATGGCAGGGGGTTGCATTTAGATGATCTTTAAGGGCTCTTCCAACCCAAACCATTCTGTGATTCTGTGAACTGTGCCTTTGGAGAGGAACACAAGGTTATAAAGCACTTGCCACTTGGTGCCTATGGATCACATACACTGATCAAGATCTGGGCAGTTTTATAGTCTTGGGATCTCCTACCCACGAGAAAGATTAATCATGTACACCTTTCATTCCCCTGTCCGGCATGAAAGCCAAGCCCTGACTCCTCATAGCATCACAGCTTGGAGCATCTCATGTTCTCTTGGTCTGACTGTGCCTCTCCTATGCTGTGATTTTGCTGAATTTCATGATGTTGGTTCCTTGGCCATAAGATGGTGCAAAGCTTCGTACCATGGATAAAACACCCTGTGAATTCCAGATAGCTTGGCTGGCCTTCACTTTTCTGTAGGGAGTTTCAAGGAGTTCTGCTCCATTCACTGAGATTTTGTGCATGGCCACATTCCTCTGTCAGAGCAAACAGCGATAACCAGTGCTGCTTTGGAGGGTTCCAGTAACTCTTTTCTCGCCATGATTTTTGCTCCAGGTGAGAGGAGTTAAGGCACCCTCTTTACAGAGCCATTTTAGGCCCAGAGGCTGTGATTCAATTATTCCTGCTGCATTTCCTTCTGTGGGTCACTGCCCATCCTTCACTGGTCTTGCATGGAAACTCCGGAGATCATGTAGCCTGGGACATTTTTTGTGAAGGACCAAACGGTTGCTAAGAAATGATGGAGAACTAGCGATGGCAATATGTGCTTGTGCTGGCCATAGAAAGATCCCTTCCTAAACCAGCAGCAGAATCAACCAGGAATAGGTTGTCAGCCTGCCATTAAAGGCTTGGCAATATCTGGAAATATCAATTCTGTTATATCTGAGAATGAAAAGAGAGGGGAGAAACAGGCATTGCAGTCTGAGAGCAAGCACCTCAGCACAGCCACTTGAGGACTCTACAGCATTCACTGTCTCCACTGGTTTCTATTGTAATTACACCAATTTAGCTTACAAACACAAATTAATTTATTGGGAAATTTTAACAGCACTACAAAGACTACAAAATGGACAAGAAAATCTATTGTCTATTAAGAGTAACTAGGCCTGGGCATGTCTTGACAGAACAAAAAAAATAAAAATAATTGAAAATATGTCTACTAAAAAACAAATACTTCAAGAAATTATATTCTTCTAGATACCTCTACCTGATTCCACTTGTGAAAGGGCAAGGAAGGATTGTAAAAGATGGCCTAATATCAACTTCTCTACAGCATAAGCCATGACATTTCACTCACTCCTTTGTGAACCAAAGGACTTGGGCAGAAATGCTAGGAAGTGCCATCCAATGTGGAGGTCAAGGCATTGAGAGGAGGAAGACCCATCCCATCGATTGCCTATAGTTGATCCCCATTTATTGTTTAGGAAGCCAAGTCTTTTTTTTTGTTCAAATCTTTCTTGTTTAAACTCCAGCTATCCGTGTCTCTCTTTAAACTGAATTCCTAGTACCAGGAAAGCACCATATGATTCATGTCTACTTTTTTTATTCTTGTTGGTATTAAACAGCTTATGACTTTTTAATCATCCAAATTCTTTTATAATTCTTTGTGGCCTCTCCAGCTTTTGGTCTATTTCAAAAATAGAATCCAGAAGATACAAACTCACCTTATTTCTACTACGTGCTCCACTGTGAGCATCCCCAAACAGCACCAGCCCTCTTTGTCCCCTGGTATATGAGGCTCTTTTTGAGGTGTCTTGTGATTGTGTTCCTTTAATCTTTTCTGAAATTTCTGCTTTCCAGGATTCAGAAATATCCTCTAGGTGCATGATTTGCATTAATTAATCCTAGACACTTAATTCTGCACTTGGACAGATTAAGACATAACTTATTTAAGCAGTTCAATGTACAGTGTAATCCACTCTATGTAAAATAATGCACTATGCATTATTGTTTTTCATCATCATCTCTATGTATTTATTCCAGCAACTTTGTCACAGCCACAAATAAAAACAGGAATGACTCTATGATGACTTCTAGATCATGATGGAAGTGTTGGGCCATAGCTAAGGTTCCATCTCTTTGAACAATCCAATTGTTTGGTTATTTCTGCAGTGGTATGTATTTCTTCACAGCTGTCAGTCCATCAGCTTTTAAGCCATTCAATGGATGACACTGAAAGTAAGGGAGACTTGGTGTAGGGTGAAGCACCTTAGCCAAGTCTGCTCCATCTACACAATTAATGTTGTGCTGAAGCTTCTCACCTACTCTAGTAATGAAATTTGATGTGTCTGACATGATCATTTTCCCCTAAGCCACATTTACTGGTACTAGTTACACTTCTGCCCTTTCTTTCCTTATGAAAAAAATCCCATGTTTTCTTTTCCATTATTTTGAAAGAACTGACTTTAAAATGACAGCCAGCTTATTACCCAACTCAAGACAAATGAGCACAGGCCTTTTGAGATTTATTGTTATAAATTAACTAACTAGCTCTTCTGCTGACAAAGGCAGGCTGGAGTGCATTTTAAAGCACATGACACTATATTCCCTATACTTTTACTTCTCACTAGGCATTTCCTACAAATTAGTGACCAAAAACACCTTATGAATTCCTACAGACTTTTGGTCTGACAGCTTCTCCTTTGTTGCACTCAATTTTAAGACTTTGGGGTTGTCCAGACCTGCATATTAAACTACCAACAGAAAGGCTGCTTATCCCTCATACTTCCTTCATTCTGGGACATAATTTCACAAAGATTAATTTTCAGTGTAACTGTCCTGGATACTGTAATGAAAGCAGCTACTACACTCATGAAGTAGACGCTTATACCACTGCTAGGAACAATCTTGTTAATCCTTACTCCCTTCTTTTCAGTCCAATGACTGCAGGTAAATATTGGTGCACTTGCAATATTATTAACAATCAAAAGGTAACATTAAGGAACATTAAATACTTGATTTCCTTTTTATAGACAAGTTTCAAATAGAAGTTAGAAGACAAAAAAATTACTCCAGAATTTCCATGAGAATATATTAACAGAGGACTATTCTGGGAGAAATTAAAACAACCCCCTTTTACTTTCTTTCCTACCCAACCTCTGTCACTGTGATTGTACAGGAAAAACATGAAAACTTCAGCAGGCTCATGTTTACTGTACAGCGACGTAGCCAGCTCACAATGAACACTCATCACCAGCTGAGGGGTTTGTCAAGGTCAAAAAATGGTTACTGAAACATAATCAGGTAGCTAGATAGTAAAATAATTCTACCATATTTTCACAACCATAAGGCGCATTGGATTATAAGGCGCAGCATCGATTAATGGTAAAATTTCAAACTACAGTAATTTCACGACTATAAGGTGCACCTTAAATCCTAAAATTTGACCAAAACCCGGAAGTGTGCCTTATAACCCGGTGTTTCTTATATATGGGAAAAGTTTGAGTATTGAAGGGATCTCAAACAATTTCTGTTTCACACTGCGCAGCAACAAACATGAAGCTCGCAATTCAAATGACCGAGAGCAGGCAGGCACGCACACGTGTTGGGGGTTGGGGGGTTTTTACTTTTTCCCTCTGTTGAGAAATTTTTCCCATGCTAAGAAAGCTGGCAGGGTGGCTCCCTTAGCTTTTAATTGCTCAAGACAGAAGAGATGGATGGGTGCTCTCGATGGCTCAATTGCTGGGGGGAGTTGAGCGGTCAGGGTGGATGGTTGTGGGTTCCTTTTTTTTCCTTTTGGGGTCACTCTGGCACTCACCTGCCCAAACGCGGAGAGAGGTTTTTTCTCTGTGTTCAGATCTGCCCTGCACCCCGGCACTGCTACCACAGGGTCCCAGGGCTCGGGGGGCCAAATGCAGGCGGCATCCACGCCCTGGGGCAAGGCACCGTCCTGGCTGGCGAGCAGTGGGGCATGCCTGGTGCCAGGGGTGACTGCAGGGTGCGGGAGAACAGTGGGTGGGATGCCAGGGCCCACGGCACGAGGAGGGTGAGCCCTGCGGCACCCGGGAATGCTGCCTGGGGTGGGGGGCGGCAGCATCGAGCATCCTGCAGCCCTGGGCGCTTGGGGCACCCTGGCACCGGTGTGGGCTGGTGCGGCGCTCAGGGGCTCCACTGCTCTCCAGGA
The DNA here is from genome assembly GCA_009812075.1 of Sialia sialis. Lineage (NCBI taxonomy): Eukaryota > Metazoa > Chordata > Aves > Passeriformes > Turdidae > Sialia > Sialia sialis. Next base: position 79,512,348 of record VRYO01002772.1, read on the forward strand.
AACTTTCCCACCGTGGCCCCCACCGCCTCCCCCAGCCCAGGGCGTCAGGTCCTCAGACTGCCCGGCCCGGCTGCCCTCGCCCCCCTGGGCCACGCCCTCCCCTCACCTGGGCCAGAGTGGAGTTGGCAGATTTAATAAAAGCGAGTGATTTTTCTTTGTAATTTTTTTTAG
>VRYO01002772.1:79519202-79542382 GCA_009812075.1 Sialia sialis
ATTCGGGCGGCGGGGGCTCGGCAGCGCCGAGAGCTCTCCCGCAGGCGCCTTCGCCCACACGCCCTGTAAGCAGCCCCCTAATCCCCTTGGGGCCCCCTTGGTGCTCGTTCAAAGGTGCGCCTGGGATCGGTCATTTCCCTAATTTAGGTTGCGTTAGGAATTAGCTTATTTCCTTTGGAATTACTGTCGCCTGGCGCACAACATGCCAGTGAAATCTGGAGAAAACCCTTTTCTTTAACCGGTTTCTGCAAACACCCCGCCACTGAACTACAACAAAGAGGAGAATGACTTGAGGGTTTTTTTTTTTTACGGAATGGCAATGAAAACAACAGCACTGATTCTCCTGGCAAAACTGAGGGAGATGCGTCAAGAAATTAGGATCTGAACGATCACATTGTTACATTTGTAACATCGTTTTTATTCTCCCGTTTCTCCGCATAGTAATAACGGGGGTCGTTTTAAAGGCAGGGATTTCAATCCTATAGGAGGATAATTAATTTTTTTTTGCGACCGAGGGCAGCGTGCGTGTGTGTGCGCGCCTGGCATTCCCCACAAGTGGGTCACGTCAGGCGAGTTGTGACACTGCAGCGGTGGCGCGGAGCGAGCCCAGAGCTGCCTCGGGAGCAGCGCGGAGCCTCGGCGGCTCGGGGCTCTGACCCAATTGGGACATGCCAGGCGTGCCGCAGTTTTTAATGGGATGGAGCGAGGCACGACGGGAACATGGTTGTGGCTGTACACTAAGTCATCCCGCCGTGGGTAGGGGCCAGCACTCGCACGTGGGGAATTTGGCTGGTTTGTGTCTTGATTGGTGCGAGTTTTGCTGCCTGGATATTCGGTTTGTGACCTTATTGCAAATTAGAAGCAGGCAAATGGCTATGCCATGTATTTATTTTCACTGGGATGGCTTTTCTGAAGTTTCCCCTTTTTTCTCTTTTTCCTTTTTCTCAATTTCCTCCTGGTGAAAGCAGAGAAACAGTTTCTGTGGAATATTGAACCTCTTTTAAGGAGCTCTATTTTTAAAGAGCCTTCTTTAAAGCATGACAGCTTGTCTATTTCTTTTTATTTCATCTTGATTACCTTGCTAGGTCTACTGAGTCAAGGATCTGTAATGTGGCAGGACTAGGGCACTGTCTGCATTGCTTCTCTTGACTGATTGTTCTCATGATCATTTGTATTTTGGAACATTATTGCTAATATAGTAATACCTTTTCTACCATTAATATTTGATTTTCCATCTGTCCTTCCACTTGAAAATGTTACTTTGACTCCCAAAAAGCCAAAACCAGCCAAGTCTGAGTAAATAGGTAAAAATCAGTTTGTAAAGACTAACTATGAATAGAATTAAGTGTATTGCAAAGTTGCATTAGTTCTTGATCCATTTGAAGCTGGCGTGGACCCAAACCAAGTAAAAGGTGTAGATGTTTAGTTCTTTTCAGAGATTATAAAACCTGATTCTAGGTGCCTCAAATTTTTTTTTGTCACAGTGGTAGAAAAGTGTTACCAGAAATCCTGACATTTGAACAAAGAGCCACATAGTTGAGAAGGATTAAGTGTAGGGACATGGCTGGGCAGTTGCTTTTCTTTAAGAATTTGAGTTCCCAAGCTGGAATTGAAAAATTGATTCTGTTGGCTTTGATGCCACATCTGGATCCTGAGGTGAGTGTCAGCTAGAATGTTTTGGAAGGACTGAGAGGAGTTTCTGTCCATCTTGAAATATTGCAGAAAAGTGAACAGCTGGAATTGCTTCCTGGCCTTTATGGTACCACAGAGCTTTGGGTGCACGCCAGGGAATTGAAGATGTTCTCTGTGGTGCTTGCAAGAAGCAGCTCTGGTATTTCTCGTGTCACAGAGCTGCTGTTACAGGTATGGAGCCCTGTGGTGTTCCTTCCTTTATGTGACTGTGTCCCTCTGCTCAGGAGAGCAAGCAGGAAGAAACAGTGTTTTCTCATCTCCTGGTTAGAATGCTCAAACCCTGAAGTGATTTTGGGAATATTTCTGTATTTTTTTTTAACCTCAGCTGTAGACAAATTACTTTATGCCTCTTTGGACTGCAGATTATTTGATTATTTCAGATAGTTCAGTTAATTCCTGTTTTAAGTGCCTGCATCCTCTTTTGGTTTTCTTGTGGCAAATTTCTGTGGATGTGGGGCCATGCCCTTGAGGAGCTCTTTATGGACCTGCACAGGTGTGCGTTGCTGTGTTGGGTCTGTTTGCTAAAGCACATTATGAGACACGTTAGTAAGAGATTCACTGAGTGAAAGCGTTGAGGTTAGTTTCTACTCTGGAACAAGCACCGAAGCAAATTTTGGTTGCCTTTTTAAGACTCAGACTTGAAAGCCCGTGTGTCCAGGCAGTGTATTTGGTTTGTTGGAGCCTGAGCCTTTGTTTCAAGCACATTTTGCCAAGGTAGGTGAAAAGGCCTGGCCAGAGTTACACAGTGTGCAGGTGGAGGGTGTGCTGGGCTGTTACTGCTGTGAAACTGCACCTCCTGAACACCACAGGGACACTTTGGTTTTAGCATCTGTTGCCTGGAATCCAGGCAGCAGCAGGAAAAACAGGAAGAGATTGTGTCAGCAGGCTTTACAGGAAGCTGGGAAATAGTGATGGAGACCTCGGCATCTCATGGGTGAAGAGGATAGATAGAAGGACAGTGATAAAAGAGTGTCTCACTTAGTGAAGTGAGAAATTTAGGGAGCAGATAGGATAGAGAAAGTACTGGCATGAATCATAAGAAGCAGGAATTTGTGGTGGAATGATGGTCAGGTGGGTGGTGAAAGCAGGAAGCAGAGAAAACCAATGCCAGTTCTTGCAGCAGCTGGTGGTGAACTGACACTTCAGGCTGGTCAGGTCACAGCAGATCACAGGCTGATGTGTATGATGTGTATGCATACAGCACAAAAAGCACAGGCACAAAGGGCATTTGAACTTTTCCCACAGAGCTGGACAGAGAGCTCAGTCTTATGTGTGTGCTGTCTGAGGACAGGCAGTTTTATTTCTGCCAACTCTTTGTACCCCTTTGCCTCCTATGAAAAAACTCCTCCTAATTGCTGATACAATCTTTGCTACAAATTGATGAGTAGCAAAGGTTTGTGTGAATGTTGGGGGTCTGCTGTAGTTAGATGAAATGAGCAAGGTGGGATAATGAACATGGTATTGGTGCAGGCATACCAAAAGTTGGAAAAGAAGCAACAGAAGAGAAGAAACTATACAGTGAAGGCAACATGGAAAATACAAGACAAATAGGAAGGGTATTGGCAGTAGACTGGCTGGGTGTTTATTGAATAGATGGAAGGAGAGCAATTTGGGTATGAATAATTCTTACTAGAATTGCTGTATGGGATTTTGTTACTCTGATCTTGTTTCTGTGGTATGGCAGAAGTTGATTGCCGTCTGTCAAGCTATTTCTTGCATCTGAGACTGGGAAACACTTCTCTTCTGCTCTTGGTTCTGAATAAAAGTATTGGATGAAGAGATGTTCCTCTTAATAGTGGGCACTTCTGGTGGAAATGCTTGACTGTCAGAATAATTGAGAGCTGATTTATGTCCAGTTGGATAGCACAATGACTTGTTAGGACAGCTGTCAGCCTTCCAGCTGAGCATCACACAAATACAGAACACCTTGGAAAACCATTAGTGTTCCACTGTTTTACATCCAGTTCCATGTCTGGCTATATTTCTCCTTCAAATTCTGTAAAAGACAAGGCCCAAGTGACTGCACTGGAGGCTGGACAGCACCCAAGGGAGAATTCCAGAGGTGAAGAGTTGAGAAAATTTGGGCTAAAAAGTGGGGCAGGTTTAGAAAATACTTGTTCTAGATTATGGGTTTAGATTTGTGTTTTGGGCTAGTTAATTTTTTCTTTTGTATAGCATTTTCCCTGATAAAGACTTAATGAATGTAAATGTTAGTTGATGTAATTTATAAAGATTATGATTCTTTTGGAAACCTTGGGTAGAATCTTGATGTTTTGTTTGTCTTTTGTGAAAGTATCACAGAAATGGGGAGCTTTCTGCCTGTGACTGAGAGAAATGTTGGGAAGAAGAAAAATAACATCTTCCACTTGTACAGAAATACAAGCAGAAACATGAAGCAACATTCTGTTGCCTCTTGTCTTTCTGCATGTAGGAAAATAGTTGGACTGAAGTGCAAGGGAGTAGTACAAGTTTATGTTAGACTGCATTTTACCTAACTAGGTTTGTCTCATGTAATGCACATATGTAAGCAGCAGAATTCAGATTGCAGTTTCACATTTTTGCAAGTATTTAAACTTTGTGGTCTCGTTTGGTTCTTCCATTAAGAAGATTGAAATACTGAGTCATTAGGCACTGAAATGTTGGCATGCTGGCTGTTCAAAAAATTTGGTAGAACTTGACATTTGGTAATTTTTGAGAACTAACTTGTGATACTTATGGTACTTTGTCTTAGGGCAAGAGTTTTAAAAATATTTACAGATCTAGATTTGAAAACGTTTGATGTTACACTCTGGAAGCAGTTTACAATGATTTCAGTTCCTGAAGTGACAAAAGAGTGAAGTCTTCCTGACTGTCCAAGAATGAACACAAGGACGTCAGAACTGGTGTGCATTTCAGATAATGAGCTCTCTGTGTTTAACTTACCATGTTGAGCCTTAATGATTTGACAGTTCTATATTCCCATCCAGCAAGGACTTGAGTTCTTGAGTAGGAATATGTCTAGACTTTGTCTTAATTTTTTTTTTTAAGATGATAAGGAAATAGTATTTTCACATTCCTTTATGAGCTACTTCTGTATTTGTGAAGCCATAGGGTTTTGAGAAAGGGACCCAGAGTGTTGAACCTCAGACTCTGTTTCAGATGGTGGGTGTTTGGTCATTCAGAGTTGTATTGCTAGAATTCCAGACTGAGGGACCCCAAGTGAAATCTGATTCATTTTAAACTCATGAGGTGCTGTGTGTTAACTTCTGTGTACCCAAAATTTGAAGTTTCAGTGCACAGACAGAGGCAACCTTCTTCACCTAATACAAGTGAAATAATGTTTCTTCTTTCTCTTCTGCAGACACTGTGACTGATGAGAGTTAAAGGCCATGGATGAAGATGGGCTTGAATTGCAGCCACATGAGCCAAATGCGTTTTTTGATCCAACAGGTCTGTAAGGAGATAATACATAGATAAGAACGTTCACATTGGATGCAATTGACCATTGTTTATTTTGTCTTTGCTTAGAAGTGCTGTGTTGCATCAATGCTTTTCTATAGAGTAGTAGCTTTTGAGTTTGGGTTGTTTTTATTGCTCAGAGCAATATGAATGAGCTACTGTTCTTTCAGTCAAGTAATAGTTGTTTGGGTATTGGGGAGAGTCTAAAAATTGCAGATCTTTTCTGGGAGAGAAAATCTTGGTCATCTTTATGTTAGCATCTACTGAGCATCTACATCTGCTTTATCTACCCATCTTAATAGTTTTAGTAAAATGCAGCATGGTGTAAAAGTTGAAGTGCAACAGAAGTAATTTTGGTTATTAACCGCCTCATGTGAGACAGTTTTACAATTTAAGTGCCATTTTAATTGTGTTTTTCAGGCGCTGATGCAGCACATATGGATGGAGATCAGATTGTTGTGGAAGTACAGGAAACAGTATTTGTTTCAGATGTAGTTGACTCAGATATAACTGTGCATAATTTTGTTCCTGATGATCCAGACTCTGTAGTGATCCAGGATGTCATTGAGGATGTTGTTATCGAGGATGTTCAGTGCCCAGATATCATGGACGAGCCAGATGTATCTGAAACAGTCATTATTCCTGAACAAGTGCTGGATGCAGACGTAGCCGAAGAGGTTTCTTTGGCTCATTGCACTGTCCCGGATGATGTTTTGGCTTCTGACATAACAGCAGAGACAATGTCGATACCAGAACACGTACTGACAACTGAGTCCATGCATGTACCTGAAGTTGGACACGTAGAACACGTAGTTCATGATAACGTTGAAGAAGCAGATATTGTCACTGATACTCTGGGAACAGATGTTGTTTCTGAGGAAGTCTTGGTGGCAGACTGTGCATCCGAGGCAGTGATCGATGCCAATGGAATCCCTGTGGAACATCAAGATGAGAAAGGCAACTGTGATGATTACCTTATGATTTCCTGTAAGTGTTGGGGTAAAGCCATCAAGGTTCTTATGATACGGGCTTGAAATATCTGAGGGAGGGATTAAGATCATACGCAAAGCAGAGTTTCTGTATTTTTTATTGAAAGGCAGATCTCACACAGGGGGATTTTTAGGAATGTGTACTGGCTAAAAGTTCTGGTGAAGCTAATGGAGAGAAATACTGGCAAATGCACCTCTGATAATCAGTTATTTCTGCAGCAATTTATAGCACATGAACGAAAGAGTAAGAATTCCAGTAAACCAAATGCCGTATACTTAATAAAAACAGAAAGAAAATTAATGCGACAGTGTTTAAAAGTGCTTATATGTGCAGGTTACTAAGATGACTAACAAGACATTAAAGAAACAAGAATATTTCATGGGAAAAAAAGAGTAAAAACCCGTGGTTTCTGAAAATCTGACCCTTGTCTTGTTTTAAGCCCCCAACTTCTGGACTCCATTTATTGTTGGACACAGATGGCAGCATGGTTTTCTTTGCTGTTGTGTTTTCTTCTCTTGATTAAGCGAAGGACAGAGGTATGCAGCTAACAAAAAGAGTAGCTATTGCTCCTCATAACTGAGAAACTGGGAAGTGAATATCTTAATCTCCCTTAGGAACAGTGGCACAATCCATCTGAATCATATTTCAAAAAGCTTAAATAGAAAAATAGAGCATATCATCAATCCTTTTTCTACTGAGGATATCCGTTTGTGTGAACTGGAGTTTACTCTAAGTATCTTACTTATTATAGTGATTACTCAGTGCAGCACCTAGGAGCGTCACAGTGTCATGCTGAACATTTATTTATTGTAGAAATAGAAAAGCCTTGTTAGGCTGGTTTGTTTAATTGTCATTTCAGGCACTTGATTTTGTGTGGTGTTAAGTGATTCTGTTGATGAGGTGTACTTTGTGCTCTGCTTCAGTTACCCTATTTTTTTTTTCATTTTTTTTTTCTTTCCCCCCCACTTTTTTCCCCTTCCTTACTATTGGACACATTTTTGAAATGTATAATAGCTTGTTTTAATTTTATATTCTGTACTTACAAATTTTAATGTTGCTTCTCCTTACCTAGGATCACTGCATTTCTTAATTTATCATCTCTTGAGTTCCTTGAGTAACCTTGTTGCAGCCATGTTTTGAGTTTATATGAGGTACAGTTAATTCTCTATTATCTGGGAAAACAATGAAATGGGATAATGCAAAATATGGATCACACGAAATATTGTAAATTAAACTGCAGGATTGTACTGAGGTGAAATAGGTCATGGGATCTGTTCTTAAATTGTATTGATCCAGACTGATAAATGCGCTCTTGTCTAGTGTGCTACAGATAAAACTTTCTGATTCTGGACCCGAGTTAAATCAGATGAAAGCAGCTCAAACGCTTCCGAACCTGACAACAAACTGGATAATCTGTCTGTGGATAATTGAGGCCTGATTCTGGTGGTGATCCTTCCCTCTTCAAGGCGCTGTTGCTCCTGTCTCTGCTCAGCCCTCCTGTGCGGGTTTTCCTCCTGCAGCAGACAGGGCCTCTGGGCTGCTGCCACGGAGCACTCTGCAAACCATGCCTGTGTGATTCACAGAGAGGGCTGGGTGGATGTGTGTCGTGTTCATCGCTGGCAGTGCCTGAATAAGGACAGAATGTCTTGGTAGAGGCCATTTTGGATGAGCCCTATCTAGCTGGGAAAGTTTCTTAGATGTACCAGTTGTCAGCGGGTGGTGACTGGCAGGAAGCACAGAAATTCAGTTGTTCTCTTGTGCTGGGGTATTCTCCATTTTCAGTCCCCTATTTCTGCAGTTTCATACTTTATTTATTACTAAACGTCTCTTGCAATGAACCTTAAATAATCCAGTATTTAAAATAATCATCATGCTACAAAATATGCATTCTATTTGTGTTTAATGTTCTACAGTTCATTTTGAAGGGAAGTCCCTACTACCACCTACTGTGTTTAAAGCCTGCATAACAAGTTCTTCTGGTTGTGAAGGCAGAGTCTGGTGCTTTTCCATCAACTAAAGGCTGTCTTGCCAAACAATCTCTTTGTTGTATGAAAAAATATTATTTGAATTAATTTTTTTTGTTTGTTTGCATCAGCCATGTGTATGTTCATTGATCTGATGCTTGTCTCAGTTCTTCAGCTGAACTTATTTTTCCAAAAGCAGTAGCATCAGCCAATTAAGTTTTGGGTTTTTCATCCGGGCAAACCTCCCTGAACTGCAGGGACAGATGTTGGAATGTAATCACGTCAGCCAAATGTTGCTGCTTCCCAGATCTGGGAGCTAGACTGTGTTCTTCAGAATGCCTTTGCCTTCTTCTTTTACATAGGCTCTTGAAAAGCAGGGATGACACTTGGTGTTCTTTCTGTCGTAGGTTTCTCCATCTGTTTTCTTCAGTGGAAGCTATTGGCAAAATCTTTTTGCTTTTTCCTATTTTATGTCTCTTTTTAAGTGTTTCCATTTTTGTTCCTTATGACCTGAGTATACATGTATCTTCTTAGGATAATTTTCTTAGGTTTATCCTGAAAATCTGTGGTTTGAAATGATAAATCTGTGCATACTTTTTTTTTAATGTTATGTTTCTACCTTCTTTCTTGGTTTCAGGCTGGTTTGTCTTTTCAATGAGTACAGTTCTTGTGGGTTTAATTCTGTGACTTTGCTTCAGTGAGCTCAGTATTTTAATACTTTTTTTGCCAGATAGATTTAATTTAGCTTTGGCATTAATATCGCTTTGCTATCTTCATTTTCAAGGTAATGTTTCTTGGCATAGCTTTGTGTCGCCAGTTACTTTTTGATGTACTAAATTTTCTTGGATACTTTGTCTTTGCCCTCAAGATTTATTCTTGTTCCGGGGTGTATTTGGGGCACTCACAGCAGAGCAGAATACAAACTTACCATTTAATGGCTTGAAGAAGATGAGAGGAGGTTTGAGTTCCATACTTTTTTTTTTTTTTTAACATGTTCCATAACAAACCAGTTTATGAGTTAGGCCAGGAAAGTATAAATTGTGCTGTGACTCACGCTGATACTAATTATTTGGTAGCATGGAAAACCATTTCTCTGTAAGTGAAACTGTAGTGGTGAGATTAACTGGTGTTTGTCAAAACAAAATAAAACAAACATCCTTGGTTTACTAACCAAGGGAAGCAGTGCCCCGCACCTGGCAATGGTGGCAAGATGGAAATTGAAAATTTTTTTTTTGTCTGATTTCTTTCTGTTTGGCAAAGATAGACACATCCTCTGGCATTAACTGGTTCTATAAGATGAAAAGTTGTATCCTGATATACTCTTACTGCAGTAAAAATAGTAAGGGACAGAAGTTTGACAAGAGTGGTCTGGAAAGAGTGCAGGGCAGCCTCACAAAACTGAAACTGCAGGTTTAAGAATTTAAATATTTGCAAATAAGGGAGCTGTGTTATATCCATCCATCCATCCATCCATCCCATTGCTTTTCTCTGAGTTATACGTGTCTCTTGTTTGTTCTATTTGTATTAACACTTTTCCTTACAGGAGTCCAAACCCAGGGTAACTCGCAGAGGGAGAAAGGTTTCACCTAGGCCTATGAAAACCACTCTTTTTTCATCCTTGTTGGATGTTTAAGTTGAAAGCAGTGGATCTGATGAACCAAGCCAATAGGGTTCATGCTTTTCCTTAGGGTCATCTAGTAGATTTGGAGTCAAGAAAGTAAAATGCTTTTAATTGAAAATAAGTGTATGGTAAAAATAGCTTCTTCAGTGGACTTGGAGTTGTCTGCTGTTGGGTGAAGTAGATGTTTTTGTCACAAATCACTGAACAAAGTCGGGGAAAGCAGAACACTTTTAATCTATTTTAGAGAAAATAGTTAGAAATGGCTTTTTTTATTAAATATGAGTAAATAGGGTTGTTTATTTTGTAAGCAGATAACTGTCCCCCCATACACATTTTTTAGCAGCTAAGAGAACCATTTGGGAGCATAAAGGCTTGCAGAATAGATGGTACTTGTCTAATTACTCAATTGACACGTTTTTAAGATCTGTTTAACTGATGTAGATAGACTTTTCCTTAGGCTGTTCTGGGGTGTTTTTTAGCAATAAGCAGGGGGAATTTGAAAAAGCTTTCTGCTTAAGTGAATTTTATTTTTCACAATCCCACACAGGAGAAATGGTAGGAAAGAGTAAGTTCAAGAAGTTATGGAATCCATTAAAAATAAAGGCATTTTTTAATTAGAAATAAACCACTATAAGGATACAAAGTCTATACCTGCCTGTCCCTCAAATATTTGCTATAAAAAACTAAAAGCAACTTCTTGGTGACAGTGTGTGTGTCATGCTTAAACAAAAGATGTTCTGTTGAAGCAAGTCAGGATCCTGGCCTAAAGTTTATGCTTCTGTGTGGGGGAACTGGCCTCAACTGGATTTTAAATATGGAGTTTATTATCAATGCATATGAGCTTGTTTCTGTCCCAAAAATCCCATTGGATGTGTTTTAATAGAAAGCTAGAGATATTGGAGATAATTGTTCTTTGGCTCTTACTAGTTTAACATATGATTTTTTAAAATTAAATTTAGTACTTTCTAGGAAACAAATGCTGTCATTGTGATAGATCACATCAAATCTGTTGTTGTTGTTACCTGTATTTTTTATTTCTTTGCTTTATTCTTTATTCCTTACTAGTTTTTTACCTGTTGATCTCCTTATAAATGCTAGCTAGACAGGTTTTAATTATGCCACAGCTTTCATGTTATGTGACACTTTTCCTTCTCATCTGTGCTTTTATTAACAATTCCAGCATTATCTTTATATGGAAGCAATTATTGCAATACTGGAGAAGCACATACTTGTTTCTTGCAGCTCATAGCATGCAAAGAGCAGGCTGCTCTAATCAGTGAAGTCTGTGAAGAATTTTGTCAAACTAACCATGGACTGCATTCTTGTAATTAGTGTAAAATAATACTGTGTCTAGTAATTCTTCTGGTTTTTGTTTTTTGGGATTTTTTTAACTCTGAGATTTAGTCTGTATCTTCTAGCTTACTGAAAGAGAGCTACCAGCTAGTGTAGGGGGGGGAAAAATCAGAGAGGTAAAGTTTGTAGTGTCTGATAAAATGGAGGCACAAGGTTTGACAGCACTGCAGTGTGCTAGCCTGAACTTTCTTCCCAGCATGTGACTTGTGATTAGTTCAGTAATGCTCAGTGGCTCTACTTAAAAGGAAGTGGTCTCTTAGAAGCTTAACTAATTCTTTTAAGTACTTTCTTGTTTGGTTGGGGTTTTTTTGTTGGTTTTTTTTTGGGGGGGGTTTCCCCATGTCGAAGAGGAGCTATATGAAAGAATATCAGCCATGGATGGTAATTTGTGGCACCCCTCGATGGGCTGTGAATTCAAATGAAAAATGAATATCTGATCAGAGTTCCAACGTCAAACATTGATTAGTCAAGTATTTCTGAATATCATTTTTTCTGATTGTGAGACTGAGATATACAGAGAATGCAAAAACTTTGGGCAAATGTTAAACAGAGAACAAATTTCATAAAATGCTGTCAGTGAGTCAGTATAAATAAATGCTTGTGTAGCCACAGGACAAATTACCTTGGAAATGGTACTTTCTGTAATAGATACCCATTCTCTTTCACCTTGTCTCTTCCTTTGATTTTTATCTTTTTTCCTTTTACTTTTCACACACTATTTTTCATCCTGTTACCTGTTTGTTACTATTCTACAAATATTACTGCTTTTCAAGCCCATCAGAGATTTTTAAGTTTTTAAAGTATTACCACCTGTCAAGAGTGAATTATTTTCCTTTTGGATAAGAAAAGTTGGCCCTATACCTCCTACACATCAATTTCCTTACACTTTAATGGCTCTGTTAAAAATATTTAAACCAGTTGTTTATTTTTAAAACAATGCTGAATATAAAGGAAGTTCAGGGATAAACAAACTCTAAATTGTGTGACTTTTTTTTTATGATGTTGGAGAAAATTATACTTAGAATCCTGCAGAACTTAGTTCAAAGCATGAATAGAGCATTCTTCTTTTATGTGAAAGTTATCAATGGATACTTCCCTATATAAATGGAATTTAAAATCTCTGGTTTGGTTAAAAGAAACAGGCCTGTTTCACATCAGGCACACAGGTTTGTGTTCTCCCTGATTGACTCATCCATGGTTTTCCTTTCTTGTGGGTATGTTCCAGCATCAGTTGATCTTGGTGGCAGTCTTCCCTTTTGGCTTCAGAGGTGTAAAGTCAGTCTACAGTGATTTGAAAGCCTTCCAAGTACATGTGCCTGACACTGGAAACAGCCAAGTCAAGGGAGACAGCTACAGAAATGTAGTGTAGGAGCAAAAGCAAGTTTTCCTTTTTGTCAGAGTTCCAGTGACATTTGGTATAGCATGGATATGACAAAGAAGTCATGAAAGTCTGTTGATAACTGAATATACACACTGTGGAGCTACATTGTTAATGTGATTCGGAACATCTTGAGGTTTTTACTTTTAAATGCTTTGGGGTTTAGCTACAAGATGTCCTGTTGTCCCCTGACACAAAGGAATCTTTAAAATATCCTACTGCTTGAAACAGCCTGTACGGTGGCCACCGATCATGATCTTGGCATTCAATATTTAATGTTTTTTTCTGCTGTTCTTTTGGTAAGGAGAGACACAGACTAATTTATGTTAGTGCTTTATCATTAATGTTATTCATATTTTTTGTGAGTAATGATGCCTGATGGAGAAATGGTACTTAGATACAGTTGTGTTTGGTACGTGAGACAGAACATGTGATAGTTTATCTAATTCAAAGGCTAATTTATTGATTTCATGGCAGGAAAATAATAGTAATAACATTTTGAGCTTTTTTTAAAGTATACATTAAAATAAATTTAAGAATGCAGTTACTGAGTAGTAAATGATGAGGGTAGTTCAATGAGTGCCAGTAAAGTAAGCATACTTTGTGAAGTATTTGGTATGTGCTAGGCATGGTAGGTAAATATTCTTCACCATTTATAGGTCAGTTCTTAGACTTCTGTTAGTATAAGTTCCATGTCTTTTCTGTCATGAACTGAAGTCATGCATGACTTTGAGGGAGTGACAATAAAGTCACAAATTACAAAAGTAATCTGTCTCATTAAGAATTCTTAAATAATCTCAATGTTGAAGAAATACCTGGGACTTCTGAAAACTGGTAGATTCTCCAAAAAGTCTTGAGACTCTGGATTTGATTTTTGGTGAATGCATATTTTCTATTTTTTTCTTGAAAAACTGTTCTTGGTAAAGTAAGATGAGGGGGAGGGACCCATGTATAGCGTGCCTCAAAAATCCAAGTGAGGTCCTCGTAAAGCTGGCTGTCAGCCATGGGTGTGTGGGATTCTGGGCAAGTTCCAGCAGTTCAGGCTGGAGCTTGGTGTGGGTGCCCTTCTGGAGGTGGGAGAGCAAAGTTTGGGAGTGCACAGGGCTGCAGGAAAGCAGTGCAGCTCTGTCAGAAAGGGCACCAGGGACAGGTTCCCTGCAGTGGCAGGGCAGCACTCGGGCACAGTGCTCCATCCCCAGCTGTGGAGGAGTGCATGGGCAAAGTGGAAGAGTTTCTTCCTGGAGTTGCTGTTCAGGTTTCCTCTCCTGACAGCTGGAAAAGCATCAGTGCCAGTGCTGTGCAGGGAACAGATAAGGCTTTTGAAAAGAACAATTAATAGCTTATTAGTTATGAAGGAGAAACCAATTAAAACTGAGAATAAGTGAAATTCTGCCACAGAGTGAAGTACTGGTGTGTACTTTGTTCCCACCATCATCTTGCTGCAGATCACAGTTCCCTTATTAGTATTGCCTGATGTGGTGCTTATGCTTCTAGTTCTGTCACTGCAGCATTCTTGCACTTCAGCCTTAACTAGAAGATAACAGCTTGAATTTATTTTTGTGTTTATTGTCACTGTGTTCAAGGATATGGAAAAAATAGTAATGGGTAGGTTCTTTATCACAACTTTTTAATTTTAAATTGCTTCCAAATTTGAGTCATAAATTAATAAAGTCTTTTATATATGTCTGTCTGCATATGACTGGGTAATTGTAATAACTTGTTTTTGTAGTGGATGATGCTGGTAAGATAGAACACGAAGGTTCTGCTGAAATTACCATGGAAGCAGAGTCAGAAAGTGGCTCTTGTAAAGTGGATGGCATTTGTCCAGAAGTCATCAAGGTCTATATATTCAAAGCAGATCCTGGAGAAGACGATTTAGGTAAATTACACTTGTTTGAGAATACTCCAATCTGACACTTGAAATTTTGCATGAGACTGTGGTTTCTCTAAGTAGTCTGTAAAGACCCCTGAGTCTGATACTAGAGAGTTGACAAACTTCCAATTTTTTGTGGTTTAGCATTGATTTTGGTAAAGCGTATTTAAAATATTTTGCTCTGGTCTTTCTAATTAGGGGGCACAGTAGACATTGTGGAGAGCGAGCCAGAGAATGACCATGCAGTTGGATTGCTCGATCAAAACAGCAGTATTCGTATTCCAAGGGAGAAAATGGTTTACATGACTGTAAATGATTCTCAGCACGAAGACGAAGACTTAAGTAAGTAGGTGGCTTTCCTTTGGGAGCAGGGATTTTCACTTTCAGCAGTGCAGCATTCCTATTTTTTTTTTTAAACTTCTTTTTCTCTTAGATGTTGCAGAAATAGCTGACGAGGTTTATATGGAGGTGATTGTCGGAGAGGAGGATGCCGCAGCCGCCCATGAACAGCAAATCGATGACAACGAAATTAAAACTTTCATGCCCATAGCTTGGGCAGCAGCTTATGGTGAGTAATGCTCAAAAGAATTATTCTTGGTGACACTGCAGCAAAGTGCCAGGGATTGGTTTTTGGAGAGTAGGCTACACTGTTTGTGTTTGTTTCTAGAGTTTTAGTTTAAGAATGGTTTCTTAGCATAATGAGCCTTAAAAAGAAAGGAAGAGGGAAATTGTAAGGCTGGCTTCTTATTGCTCCTTTTTAAGAGACATTTTCCTTCATATTTTCATGATGTTAAAGGCGGAAATACATAAGCTTCCAGCTAAAAAATTGAATCTCAAGTACATCTGTTCCTCAGAGCTGGCTTGGGAGTGGAACTGAGTATTTTTATTGGGGGGGAGCAAAAAAAGAAGGCAGATGGGAATATATAAGGTTCAGCGTAGCAGTGAAAAGCAGCACTGAGCTCTAGCTTGATTTAGATGCTTTCTAGAAGGATCATATAAATACATGATTTCACTAATGGGAATAATAAATTGATTAATGACAAGAAATTGGAGGGAGATATTAAAGTTGTAGCAGAACCTTGAGAGTGTT
This sequence comes from Sialia sialis, assembly GCA_009812075.1. Taxonomy (NCBI): domain Eukaryota; kingdom Metazoa; phylum Chordata; class Aves; order Passeriformes; family Turdidae; genus Sialia; species Sialia sialis. The sequence continues at coordinate 79,534,602 of VRYO01002772.1, forward strand.
TCCAGCATGCAGAACTGTTTTTCTTGATCACTGGTGTGTGAACACCAACTGGTGCGCAAACAGATCTCCCAAACTTTTGTAAGCTTAAGACCAGAATTTCATCTGAAAAAGTGTTTCTGTGTTGCCCCTTTCTCCTTCTAAACAAAACAAAATAAACAGTGGAGTAGAGGACGAAACATGTCTGCATGATGTGGATCGTGGTGATGGTGCCAGCGAATATTGTGCTGGGAATACAGTGAGGGCTGGAATCTTGGAGGGTGAGATTTCAGGGAGCAGTGTTTGTTTAAGAGTTACTTAGGGGATGGATGGTAATGCACCCAAAGTCTTATCTTAGGCTGTATACTGGTGAGCCCAGTTTGAATGAGAAGGAAATTACATAAGCCAATCTCAGAGGGCATTAAAAATGAAATCGAATTACCTTGAAAAGTTGAATGACCTTGAAAAGAAAATTCAGGGATTTTTGGAGGCGGGGGAGAAAATGGAGCGGAATATATTAAAAACAGTGAGATGGAATTGCAAGGAGAATTTAAGAATGTGGGAAACAGTGGAGTGGTTGCTTTGTCAGCAGTAAGCAACCTAGCATGCAGGATGAGAGGTGGTGGGGACAGGAAGAAATTAAGCATGACCTGAAGGCCTGAAAATGGCAGAGGAACACTTGAGCTAGCATATAGATGAGAATCTTCAGGCTCTGAGTCTCCTTAGCTTAACCATGAATGTTAATTCTCAGCGCTCTATGAAAGGAACAGCTATTGAGAATCTTGCACTTTCTTCCACTTGAGTCTTCCTGTCATATTTGTGTGCTTTGCTTTCACTAGGAAATGTTGGCTTTTATTGATTCAAGTAAATACTTGACCACAAAATTTATTATTAAAAGTTTACTTATACCCTTAAATCACCAATGTTAAACTGATTGCCAGTAAATACCTTCTTGAATGTATTTGTAATTTTCATGTTTGTTTTATTTTTTTGTGTATTGAACACAAAGCTCTGTGAGGCAAAGATTCTTTCCTTCTTTCTGTTACACAACACTGAGCATGCTCTTTGTTCCCAGTAGAAAAAATTTGTAAGTGCTAAAGCATCAGGTGTATAAATAGTACGTAGTGTACTTTGTTTGCCACTTTATGGGCTGTTCAGAAGGATTCTTGGATCGCCGCTCCAGTTCAGAAACTTGGTGTGTGACAAACATCAGTGAGGTGAATTCAGAGAAGTGAATGAGAGTTCATACACAAATGTATTTCAGGACTGAGAAGAAGACTGGGCACAGTAAATACTGTGACATACTATTATTTACTAATGTTAAACATTTTGGGTATAATTAGCAACCAAAGAGATTTTTAAGTGCTGCATTTGAAGGGGAATTCTGCGTATATTGAAAAGCCATTAATTCCTGTACATTATATACTCCTGTAAAATCAGGTTAACAAAGCAAATGGCTCATAAAACCAAGCATAATTCCTAAGTTACATGGTGAGACATTTTGCAGCTTTTGCTATGCATGATTAGAGTTTGATTAAATGACCAGATAATAGCGTATCATTCCTGTTGCTGCCATTGTAGAATTTGTGCTGGAATTACCTGCAGTGTTGGTAGGTAACTTTTGAACTTCCCTTGGTAGGTAATAATAACGATGGCATCGAAAGTCGGAACGGCACTGCAAGTGCTCTTTTGCACATAGATGAGTCATCTGGACTTGGGAGATTGGCCAAGCAAAAACCAAAGAAGAAGAGGAGGCCTGAGTCCAGACAGTATCAGACAGGTGAGTATGTGGTGCCTGGCTCTCCTTCATCCATCCTTGCCCATGAACAGATGCATGTGGAATGGCTTGTAAAAAGAGGGATTTCGGAAATTACTTGCTTGACAACACTTCTGCTTTACAAATGAGTGCATATTTTATTTTACAATTTGGATTGGGGCAGGTGTTTTAAAGGAGGCCATCTCTGGCACAGGAAAAAGTGTCATAGCAAAAGTTTAACTTGCCACGCCCATTTTAATGTTTAATGTAACTTTTTAAAAGGTGATTTTAGATAAATTATGTTCTGTAATACTGCCTTTTAAAAACCCTTTTGTCTTTATTGAAAATATATAGAACAATGCATTTCATTATATTGGCTCAGTAGGTAACTGGAAAGTGTGAACATTGTCTATTAATGCTCAGTAGTGCAACTTCTATACCCTTTCCTGTTTTAATGGTAAAATAAAATTGCCTTGATGTTTGTGCCTATCTTTTTCCTTTCACCTCTAAGAACAGAAGTGTTCTATGGCATAATTTGGTTTCTGCTGTTACTGTCTTACAGTCAGAATATTTATTTGGTTTGATGAAGTTGAAAAAATTTTTTTCTTCAGTAGCCTTGCTTGAAATAATACTAAAAGTTTCTTTCGAAACTGTGGCAACTGTAGGAGTTCTGTTTTGTTTAGCTTGAGTTAGTAAACTGCACAAATTCAAGTTGGCCTTTTCTGTTTCCAGCTAGTCAGTTCTCTTTATAAAACATTTTTGGACAAGACAGCTTTTTTAACATGCCTAGGCAAATTCAGGTTAAACAAATCAGGGTGATAGATGAGTGCAAATAATTTCCTAAGCTGTCAGGTTTCTGTATGTGAAACATGTTCTTATTGATTCCTGCTTGGTACCTCTTCAGGCTGTAGCTGTGACAGATGGTGTAAGAAGGAGGTGTTAGTTTGAGGGCATCTGAATTGTAGTCAGTGGTAGGTGATTAAACTGCCAGATTAAACTTTTATCTGCAGATTTGTAGAGAGTCAAGAGAAGATCGTGTGCTTTGCTTACTAGATGGTAACTCAGTTTAACAAGCTGGCTGCTGTTCTTTGCACCAGCCATTGGTTTTCTGCATGTATTTAATGTGTGAACTCACTCAGAATTCTTCAAAATGGAATTAATTGAGGGGAAGAACATCTTTGATTGTCCATCAAAAAACAGTGTTTCCTTTCTTCTAGTAATAAAAATGAGTGAAAGTAGTAATTCCCTCAGTTTCTTCTGCCCAACTTGTTTACTGTATAGTAAAACGTATATATCCCATCTTTCTCAACAATTCATCTTACTGTTAACATCCAGCATTTACTGAAGTGTGGTATTGTTGTACAATACTGATAGAGGGGTTTTTTGTTGTTTTTCAGCAATAATCATTGGCCCCGATGGTCATCCGTTGACAGTCTACCCCTGCATGATTTGTGGAAAGAAATTTAAATCCAGAGGTTTCTTGAAAAGGCACATGAAAAACCACCCGGAGCACCTTCTTACTAAGAAGAAATACAGATGCACAGACTGTGATTACACTACGAATAAAAAAATAAGTTTACATAACCACTTGGAGAGTCACAAGCTGACCAACAAAACAGAAAAGCTTATTGAATGTGATGAGTGTGGGAAAACCTTCTCTCACGCAGGAACTTTATTTACTCACAAGATGGTGCACAGGGACAAAGGAGTTAACAAAATGCACAAGTGCAAATTCTGTGATTATGAGACAGCAGAACAAGGGTTACTGAGTCACCACCTTTTGGCTGTCCACAGCAAGAACTTTCCTCACATTTGCGTGGAGTGTGGCAAAGGGTTTCGCCATCCATCGGAGCTCAAGAAGCACATGCGGATCCACACTGGCGAGAAGCCCTACCAGTGCCAATATTGTGAATACCGATCTGCCGACTCTTCCAACTTGAAAACCCACGTAAAGACTAAACACAGTAAGGAAACGCCCTTGAAGTGCGATATTTGTTTCCAGACTTTTTCAGATACCAAAGAGCTACAGCAGCATACGCTTATGCATCAAGAAAGTAAAACACACCAGTGTTTGCATTGTGACCATAAGAGCTCAAACTCGAGTGATCTGAAACGACACATTATTTCAGTCCACACAAAAGACTATCCTCATAAGTGTGATATGTGTGATAAAGGCTTTCACAGGCCTTCGGAACTGAAAAAACACGTGGCGGCTCACAAAGGTAAAAAATTGCACCAATGCAGACATTGTGACTTTAAAATTGCAGATCCGTTCATTCTGAGTCGCCACATACTCTCAGTTCACACAAAGGATCTTCCATTCAGGTGCAAGAGATGTAGAAAGGGCTTTAGGCAACAAAACGAGCTGAAAAAACACATGAAAACACACAGTGGCAGGAAAGTTTATCAGTGTGAGTACTGTGAGTATAGCACTACAGACGCCTCAGGCTTCAAACGGCACGTGATTTCCATTCACACAAAAGACTACCCTCACCGGTGTGAGTATTGCAAGAAGGGTTTCCGAAGGCCTTCAGAGAAGAACCAGCACATTATGCGACATCATAAAGATGTTGGGCTGCCTTAAAGTCTCTTTCACAGACTTGTGGCTGGAATTATAAAGGAAATTTGCCTTTCAGGCAGTTAGCTTATTTTAAAGCCAATCACCTGCGATCACACACACACACACACACAAAAAAAACAAAAAAAACAACAAAAAAAATACTGTGCATTTGATTTGTTGCTGTATAAAAATAGGATTATTGCTTGTAGTTGACTTTTATACCTTTTGTTCAATAGCGTGTTCTGAATTCTATTCAGTTTGTTTAATAAATGAAGAAAAGATGGCAACAATAAAGTTGCATTTAATAAAGTAAACCCTGTCTCTTACTGAATTTTTCAACCGTAATAGTTTAAGTATATTTATCTTACTGACCTCGTTGATACTCACAGTGTCCATGTTAATGCAGTTTTGTCGTGAATTTTAAAAATACGAAATTTCTCTTGATAAAATTGTCAGAGGTGTGTATAAAATGGGGAATTGTCATGTTGACAGTAAAGTCACTAGGGCCCACCTGATTGTCCTGTTTTAACTATACAGACTTTGTGGCAGGTTAACTATTTTCCGGTTGAGGAGTTACAAGTCTCATGTCGTGTTTTCATTCTGGTTTCAGAGAGAGAAATATTAAAAAAAAATGGTTTGGGGCAGTTTTTATCTTTCCTGGGCAAATTTAAAAGTATGCGCAAATATTACATTTATTGTTCTGTGCTTCTTTGTCTTTGAAAGGTTTTGTGTGTTACAAAAGAGTTGCGTTTTTTCCACTTTACTCCTGTCTTAAATGTTGGAAATGTAAAGTACTCTTGTTCCATTTGCAGAGTTAACAATAGATCACAACTGTCTGTATGTGCTGGTAAACGTACCTCAAACTTTATGCTTTTATGTATGTTGGTATTTCTTTGAAAGAGCAGTTTGTGGTTCAAGTCACATTTTTATTGTTAGTTGTTTTAGAACAAAATTTAAGACCAAGAGGTGCCTCAATTTTGGAAACCAGATATTTGCAGGGAGAGCTTAAGAAGGAAGTGGAACAGAGCAGAGGAGTTCATAAGGAGTAGAGACATTGTAACATAGATATCCTTAATAAGAAAAGTAACTTGTGATAGATACAGTTCTGTTATTAAATTAAATGTTTTTCCTGAGCCATTCGTAGCTGTGTTCAGCTGCTGTTTATTAATTAGTACAGTATCCAGAATTAACCCAGTTCTTTTAATCTGTTTATAAACAGCTGGGAGAATATTACAATTATTAGATGTAATTTTGCCACCTGAAGACTATTATAAAGTAGCTCCATATAATTTGCTAATTGCAGTGTAAATGTACCAAGCACAAAGTCATGTACTGTAAGAACAACCTTGGAGCAAAAAGCCCAAACCATTTTAATTACAGGCCAGATTTTAGGACCTGGCCCTGCTCCCCTTGATCAAATTCCCTCCCCAGCCGCTGTTTGATGATGGATTGCAGAGTTCAGTCCCAGCTGCCTGCCAGATTAGGATAGATTTGTATTCAACAATTCGCTAATGGAAAGGCTTCGGAGACTGGGCCAGTGTTAATTACTGTTTCTAGGCAGGTGAACTTCCAGTTGAAGTCAAACTGGAATTTTAGTGATGGTTTCAAGTCTGGGGTGATAGCGGGAGAAAGGTTTCCTTTTTGGATGTGCATCTTCTAGGTCTTTTGTATTTTGTCTTGTTACCGAGCCCTGCCCCTACTGCTCATCCCTCCTGTGTCACTGTAAGCTGAAATTCTCGTCTGTAGCGTGCAGTTGAGGAGAGCCCAATGCCACGTCACTGCCTGTGTCGTAGGATGGTTTTTCCTTTCTTTGCCTGCTTGCAGTGCCCCCAGACTTGCCAGGTGTGCTCTTGTGTAATATTGCTGCTAGCAGGCCGTGACCCTTTAGCGTGTAATTCCTGGCTGTGCTGCCTTGTGCCTTCCTGGAAATCCCCGCTGAAGCCAGTGGATTTCCTGCGTGGCCATAGTGTCCGCTGCCTGCTGATGCCAAGCCAGATGCAGTAAAACCCAGCAGAGATTCCTACTCGCTTCTTGCAAAATACCTGCCTGTGACTACTTTTTTTTTTCCTCTCTTATGTCCAAGCATTTTCTAACTGGAAACCTGGAAAGTGTACAAAATCTGCATAAATTCCCATAGTAGTGCTGAGGATTTTAGCCATTTTGAACTTTATTTTTTTAAATAAGCTGAAAGACAAAGAACACAATTTTACGCATTTTATTTCTCTTACGTAGCCTGGAATCATACACACTTTTTTTTTTTTTTTTTTAAAGCACAATGTTGAAACTTTTTTTTTTTTTAATAATTAAGGGTTTGGTCAAGTGGATTTTGTAAAATGTATTTGTCTGTATAAAGAGAAAATGAAATTATAGTTATTGTTAATGTACTGACATTAGTTACAGGTTAGTTTTAATTCTTAAATAATTTGCTTAGCAAATGCTATAAAATGGATGTTTCAGTTTAATGTTTAAAAAAGGTACAGATTTTTACAAGGACATAATATAAATTATTGTTCTGTAGAAAATACCCTGTTAAATATTGTATATGTCCTTCCCTCTGTACACTTTGTAAAAAAGACAAAAGAAAAAAACAAAATACATAGAACCATATAGGGATGTGTGACATTATTGTAATTGTGTACTTGATAATAACGTGAAAAAATAAAATTCAAAATATTTTCCTTTTAATGAACGTTTAGTCTATTTGATGCCAGTTCTGAGATGGAGCATTATTCTGAGGGACACAGTCATCTGCAGCTCTGCTTTAATTTCCCTTCTCCCTCTTGAGCTCCTTTTTTGTGCTGCTGGAGCAGGGGTGATTCAGTCCCTGCTGTGGCTGAAGCATTCCTTTTCCTGGAAGTCTGCAAAAGTGAAAGGGATGGCAGGTCTTTGAAATCCATTCCAATGCCTGTTTTATATTAAAGAATTCACATACGATACATTTCTGATAATGACTTTGTGTTTTTCAGCAAGGTGGTTACCTACCAAGTTCTACTACACTGTCCCAAAATGCCCCACCAGACCTTGAAACAAACGAGGGGCGCTGCAGTTGGGACTGAATAAATGTTTCCTGGTGTGTTTTTGCCATGTGAGGCTCAGCAGGAGCCCAGCTCCCTCTCTTCTCACTGGGATGGCTGAGCATGATGCAGCTCCCCAGGGAGGAGCCTGAGCTTCTGTACCTGCTGCTCCCTGTGCCGGGCAGGGGATGCAGAGGCTGGTGCCTGTTCCCGCTGCTCTCTGAGCTCCTTTGTCACCCAGCCTGTTGGTCCCACGAGTGCAGGAGGTGCTGCTGGGTGTCACTGCCCTCTATCTGCACCTGCCTACCAAGGGAGGAGGTGGCATGTCTGCTGGCCCAGATACCTTCACTCTCACTGGTATCTTCAGGAAATGCTGACTTACTCCTCAACTGAGTGATTCAGCCCCACTGGCGCTGGGGAGCTCTTCACAGTAAGAATCTGTCACACTGCAGAGCCAGGAATCTCCCTTTGATTT
>VRYO01002772.1:79567616-79582219 GCA_009812075.1 Sialia sialis
GATTCTTCAATGAAAAAGGTGTGGCTTATAATCGTGAAATTACTGTAAGTGTTACTCCACTGCTGTGCCTTTTTCTGTCTCTGGAAACACATCCCTTGGGAGAAAATGAACTTCAACCATCAGTTGTGGGTCAAAGTTGATATCCATACCCAGTGTCAATGGAGACATAAAACCTATCCCCTATGGGTAGATGTTGATATCCATATGCAGCTTAAAGGGAGAAGCAAAAATAATTTTGGTGAAGACATCAAGTTTCATCTCAGTCTAGTTATATCAGGGGCTTTTCCTTACATTGTGTGCCCTACAAAATTCCACCAAGCTTCTAGTAAGTTTGCCTGCCTGAGGAAGTTACATGTAACATGCCTATGAACATATGATGGAAGCAGAGAACTGAGTGAATACATATTTGCTAGTAGCCTGCCTGGAAAAGTTTCCAGATTATGTATTTATTTCTGCTACATATTTACATTCACCTAGGGATATTTGTCCTGTAACTCCCCCTATCTGTAAGGGACTATTGCATAATGCTTTGAGAAGGAGAAGGCGTATCCTCTCACCTGCTGTCTGTGGATCCTGGAAAGATTTAGTCATGAACTTCGGCACAAATTGTTCAGTGGAGTCAGTGGTCTGCCTGTGTAACTAGGGATGAGTGCAAGTATTTGCAGGAGTAGGGCAAAGAAGCCCCTCAGAAATGATATTGTTCCATTAATGTTTGAAAAACTTATTAAATAAATCAGAACTGTCTGCCTTCTCTTCTCTCTCTGCAGGCCTTGACCTACCAGGGAGATTTCTCTTTGCAACCTTGACTCTGATGACGCTCATTGCCATTCTGGTGTTTATAGAGGAAGCAGTCTACATCTACAGGAAAATCCCCTCCTCCAAAAGATCAATCATAATTTGGATTAATGCTGCAGCTCCAGTAAGTTAGCATGGAAACAAGATAAAATTCAATGTTGAAATAGGGCTTCCCTGAAAATCCACAGGAGCCACATAAGCTTTATCTCTGCCTTTCATACAACCTTCCTCCCTTTTCTTTTTAGGTGATCTCTACTACTTCATGCATTGGCATGTGGATTCCTCGCTCAGCAATGTTTACAGATTTCACAGCAGGAATGTGAGTATTCTGCTTGTTTCTAGGTATTGCTCCAAACCCTGAATTTCTTCCCTTTAAACATCTGCTGCTCTTGGTAACACAGTCGTTCTGTGAATTTAACAATTCAGTAATTTTTTTGTTTGAGTTGAAACCTCTTGGCAGCTCTTTCCTGGGAGGTGGAAAATGCTGAAACAGTTCCCAGTCCCCTGGTGTGGGAACATCAGTATGAAGGATCTGTGACTCGCATGTAATTGATTCCTTGGATTGACAGTCTCTTTGGAGCAGTAGTCTGTCTTTCCTCTCTCTGCATGTCATGTGGAATGAGAGTCTGGCCTGTGACTTCTTCCCTGCACTTTTACAAATGATGAGCCACGGAGATCTGTTATTAATGGTGCCAAGTGAGCCCCCGATGAGTATATCAACATAAAAATGTCCCACAGTTGTCCTGATAAAAGCACTTTATGTGTGAGCGTGACAGCTCTGGCATGCTCAGAGAAGAAGGGAGAAATGTGCTCCCTGCTTTCTGGAGCTGATGGCACAGGACCAAGTAGGGGGACATGTGGCCCTGAGCACTCCACATCTGGAGATGAGTAAAAGAGTGAAAGAGGAGGGACAACACAGTAGCAGGGAATACTGCTGGAATACTGTAGTGCAGATTGCCAGAAACTTCCAACAATCCAGTCCTGTGGCACTTCAAGAATGTTTAAATTCCCTCTTCTCCCTTGCCCGAGCTGCAGGCAGCGCAGCAGAGGACCTCTTTTATTGATTTGATTTGATTTCCATGATTTGCTTTCTTTTTATTGATTCATTGCTTTGATTTCCATGTTTGGTGGCATTATCTGTAGCTCCTGGGTAGGGTTGAGAATGTGCAGCAGGGGAATGAGGGAGAGGTGGAGGTGCAGCAATCGGTGCTTTGTCTGCAGAGGAACCACACCCTGCCTGGGCCAGCACATTCAATGATAGCTATTTATGTGAACCTAGCCATGTTTGCTGGTTGAAAGCCATGTTTGAGGAGGAAGAGGGCTTGTTCTAAAAAGTTCTGGCTAGTCAGAACTAGATAACTTATGGAAAAACACAGCCAGAATGACTGGGGCCAGGAAAGCTTTATTAACAACTCTGCCATCAGCCACCAGAGTGGCTTTGAGGGATTCCACACCTCTTCTGTGCCTCAGGTTATTCCTCTTTCAGTGAGGTTGGGGCAGTTCTGCTCCTCCAGGGTGATGGAAAGCAGAAGGTGTCTCAAAGATAAAGTAAGAATTTTTTTATTGATTGCAAAGCATAAGCTGTAGAAACCCTGCACAGAAGGTGGCGCTGGGTTGCACTGGCATACAGGCAAATTTAAATTGGAGTTCTCTTCCTCCCCTAGATTTTTTGCCATAGTTATCCACAAGTTCCTGGTTATGATGATTAAAGAGTGTGGAGGCCAGAAGGTGCTCCTCAGACGCTTTGAAAATGGTCACTTCACCATCAGCACCGGCCCCTGCTGCTGCTGCTGCCCCTGCCTCCCTCGTGTGCCCATCACCAGGTGAGTCACTCCTTTTAGGATTCCCAGCTTAAAAAATGGCTGCTGGAATTCAGCCAGCTTGGCAGGACCAGGATTGCAGTAAAACTTCCCAAAAGTCAGTCTCAGGCCACCCCAAGCTGTCTCTTTTAAACAGTATCGTCTCTTTGGGGCTGGACACCACTACTAATTTATTTTATTTCTAGAACGCAGAGGTGTGTGGGAGGAGAAATTTCTACTCTAGAAAACCTAACAATTGACATTTCAGTTTCTTCTCATTCCAGAAGGGAACAAATGTCTTGAGATTGGGTATTTTTCACAAGTAGAATTGTCAAACGGAGGCTCTCTTGATGGAAAATTTCTCTCATTTTGAGAAAATAGAAAGGTTTCATTCTGATTTGGACTTTAAAACTACTCGAGATTAAAATAATTTTTAGAACAAAAAGCAGGTGGTATTCTTGTAAAACTTTGTTCTCATTGAAATGGCACTGTCTGGTGGGGCAAAAGCAGATGTTGTCTTTTTTTTCACTTGGTATTAAAGCATAATTGAGAGGTGGGGTAAGGATGGAGAGCTACAGCAGCCAATATGCTGTAACATAAACCTGTCCTGACAGAGCTCCTCCTCTGGTTAGTGTCACCCTGTTGCTTACACACCTCTCCACAGCCTGGATGCCTCTTGTATTTCCCTGAGCTTTCCTGCTGGCATAGAGCATGAGCCTGTTTCTCTCCTTATAAGCAAAATCTGAGGGACTGAATGTACAAAGGAAAGTTTTCTAGGTAGGTGTGGACTTTAGTGTCAGAGGGACCTAGGGGACTTTATAGTCTATTTAAAGGAAAGCATCAAACAGAACACAGCATTTCTGATGCATTTTCAAAAATTCTAATTTTTGTTACAATAATTTTTGCTTAAACTGCCTCCTTTGGTATGAGAATTTAAACTTTGTTTTCCATCCTTTTATTTTATTAGAGTAACACTAAATATTTACATGGAGGAGGTACCAAGAAGAAGAGGTAGTAAACCAATTAAAAAATGTACAGTATTTTCACTATTATAAGCTGCACCTGATCATAAGCCGCACCTCCCGGTAGCCAGGTAGACCACAGGATTTGTCCATATATAAGCCGCACCCCCCCCCCCTTTTTTTTTTAAGCGAGGATCCATGTGTAACAAATTAGTAACAGAATTGCTGCCAGCTGGGTTTGGTGTCAGGTGCTCAAGTTGCAAACAGTATTCATAGACCAGCCAAGCCTTTAAAGGCAGCCCCAGGCGCCCTCCCCGGCCGGCTCTCACTTCTGGGTTGGCATTTCACTGGGATTTGTCCATAAATAAGCCGCACCTGATGATTAGCTGCACTACTGGGGTAGGCTGGATTCTTCAATGAAAAAGGTGCGGCTTATAATCGTGAAATTACTGTACCTGTATTTGTTTTTCTTCTCATGTCTATCACCCTCTGGATAGCTGGGAGCTTGGGGGAGGATCTCCTACTCTGCCTTCTGTTGTTCAGCCCAGTGGCAGCTTATGCAGGATAATGTCAGCGAATATGGACTCATTTCAGGAACTAGGCAGTGCCTACTACAGCTGGCAGGAAGGACAGCTGTCTCTTAAATAAAAATAATAAAAGATTATTGCTTTTCCAGTGTCTGTACCACTGGGAAACCCATCTCTCTCTGCTTCCAATCTCTAGCCTTTTCCCATTGCAGGGTACCTTTTATTTATTTATTTTTTAAAATAAAAAGATATTGGCAAGCTATAGGAGAGAAAAGTCAGTTTCTCATTCCTTCCATAAGTATTTTATGGGGAAACAGGAAGCTACCCCAAGGGACAGATTCATTCTTAAAAAAATAAAATAAAAAAATATATATCTGTAGTCCTGGGGGACATAACAAGGTACAGATGAGGCAATGTAACAACCCATGCAATAGGGAGAGATGCAGCAGAGGAGGTCTAGTGATCAGAAAAGACGGACCTGTGTTAAGTGAAACAACTCGTGGCACTGCAGTGACTGCACTGTTTGTCATATGTATTATTATTCTTTAAAGCCCTCTGGAAATAATAAATCTTTGAAAAGGCACACATTTCAGTGGCTGGCCCATTGCAGGTCTTTCCACATGTGTTTGTGTTATTGATAATCTTGTAACCACAGGATGAGCTATTTTCATTGAGCAATTCCTGTAATTCCTGGTTCATGGCTATATCCTTTAGCACCCTAAATGGCAGCCTCTTGTCTGTGAGACATCTCTGATGGCAGTGCCCAGGGCCCAAGGGTCTCCAGTGAAAACAACACTGAAAGCATGGGAAATAAAGCACAGTAACAAACTAAAACTTGAGGCAGCTGTAGCAGCTGCAACTTCTCCTGTGGAAGCTGAAGGAGAGTTCAGGCCAGTCAGCTTTCATGCCTTCTATTAGAAAGTTCATCTGCCCCCTTGCTGGTGGCCTTTAGTGCTGGCTGGCCCAGCAGGTGTGTTCTGGACCCATTTTATACTGACAGAAGTGAAGGAACCCTGAGCTGTCCTGCTGGCCTTGTGCAATTTGCAGAGTGAGAGGCTGTTCCTTCCTTCTGTTAGACCACAGAGGAGCAAACCCAGATGCTTACATGGGACCCTTCATGATGCACTGGAAAGCCACCAGTCCTTTCACCTAGGTCTGTGTGATTCCCTTTCTTGACCTACCACAGGACTAGGAAGTGGCTGAACAGGCTGACTTGTACAATTTCACGGGAGAGCTGAAATAATAAGTGAACAAGGCAAGAGCAAATGGCATCGTTGTTCAGAAACCAGTTATGCAGCTACTGTCTCCAGGTTGGCTTCAGGGCAGACATCATGTTTTGCCCAGCTTTGGTTAGTAGTACTTGCTGCAGAGCAGGAAAAGTACTGTTTTTGTAGAGACTTTATTAAATAAACATTGGGAAATTCTTGGAAATATTTTCTGATCTTGAAGCTGTTCCTCCCCAGATTTTAGCCTCTGCTACAGGAGTGTAAACGTTTTGCACTTGACAGTATCCAGAAAATGTTATTAAGGTTGTTAATACGATCTTGGCCTATCTAATTTATTTATTGTTTATTTTTTTGGCCAGGAAAACCCTCTTCTGGCTGAAGCTGAGCACCTTTCAGTTTGCTGTCTTTCGGCCTGTGCTTGTATTTTTATCAATAGTACTTTGGACTAATGACAATTATGTCCTATACAATGTAAGTAACTATTTTAATCAGAGAAGGTCCTCAAAATCCATAGGTTTCAGGGTTGATGTAATTATCTTAGCCTACAACCAAACTGCGAAATCTGGGACCACTTCCAGATGAGCCCTTCCTGTATTCTTTTTAAGACCAGAAGCATATAATTTCTGCTTTCCCTTACTCTCTTGGAAAGAAATTGGGCATCAGATTATGCTGCAATACATTTCCCAGCTTGTATGGTTAGAATAGCAGGACTGCAAGTTGCCCTGTGGGATGTATCTGCCCTGTGTTTTGAAAGGTACAGTCTTAAGAACAAATGTATGTACTGGCATGTTAACAGGAAGCCTAATTCTATGTTTTTCATCAAGTCATGGTGATTTTTGTATCTGTGCAAAATGAAAAGATAGTACTGTACTTCTGCTTTGTGCCATGCAACTTGTAACCTGCAAGATGATGGAGAAATCTGTATCTGATAATAATTTGGCACCTCTTGGATAACTCAGACTAAAAGTACAGTAATTTCACGACTATAGCTGCACCCGATTATAAGCCGCACATCGGGGTAGCCGGGTAGACCACGGGATTTGTCCATATATAAGCCACACCTGATTATAAGCCGAATTTTTTATTTTTAAAAAAGCAAGGATCCATGTGCGACAAAGTAACAAGTTAGTAAGAATCGCACCAGCACGGGGTTTGGTGTCAGGTGCTCAAGTTGCAAACAGTTTTCATAGACCAGTGAAGCCTTTAAAGGCAGCCCCAGGCGCTCTCCCCGGCCGGCTCTCACTTCTGGGTTGGCATTTCACTGGGATTTATCCATAAATAAGCTGCAGCGGATGATTAGCTGCACTACTGGGGTAGGCTGGATTCTTCAATGAAAAAGGTGCGGGTTATAATTGTGAAATTACTGTAATATTTTTGTAGTTTCATGGTATAAAACGAATGGCCCATCTGAGATGTCAAGCTGAACACGCTCTCGTGAGCTGTTGAGCACACAGGTGCTGCTGGGGTCTCTGAAAAGGCACACACTCCATGGCTGGCAATTGCACCATTGAGGAGTTGTCACTTGGCACCTCCCCAGGCTGAACACATCTCCCTGTTGGTGCCTGCAGGAGCAGAGCCTGTGCCAACACTCCAGTTGCTGCTGGGCAGTTTCCCCCTGCGAGATCCAGCAACTGCTGCTGCAGCTGTCATGGAGATAGAAACAAGCACTTTAACTCGTCCACAAGTTATTCCTGGAGACAGGAAGGCTCTATAAGGTTGTGTGGTTTGCTTCTCAGTTGTCTCCCAAAGGACCTGCACTATGGATCAGCTGCATTGTTGGCGCCCTCACCCTTTTTGCTCTGTGGGCAGTAGGAATCATGTTCCGAAAAGTTCGGATTCTCCTTAAGTGTAAGAACATTATCCCAAAGTTTGCTCTTTATCAGGTGAGTACTTCAATGTTTCTGGTAAGAATTTCTCTTAACTGCTGATACTACTCTGCCTCTCTAGTTCTTGCTCCTTTGTTGAAAATTTATGGTATTTTTTTCCCATTAACTACACTGTGCAAAGCCACATTTTTTCCTGATTAAAGCTGCATCCCTTTCAAGCTCTCTATTTGGCTGCTGTTCAGTTTAACTTTGAGCCAGTTTACCTCTAGTCTCTCAGGAGTGCTGGAGATGTGAAAGCCATATAAAACCAATTTATCTTTACACCACTGAAATCACAACAGCACTTTCTGTGGGGCTTGAAGGAAGCCTTGTAGATGTGGTGTCCTGCAAAACAATGTTAAAGTGCTGGTGTGTACCTCAGAGAGGATGTATTGCATTGTGTGGGTGGCTTTGGTTTGTACTGTTTCAGCATTCCACAATATGCTGTTTTAACACTATTTTTCTTGGCCATTCTGCACTTCAGAATTAGACAACAGTGAAAATACTGGCTGTGAATCATTGAGTAGTAAGGAATGGAACTATATAGGTTAGATTGAAAAAGCACAGGGACAAGGCCACCCTCTTCCACATCACTCTGAATAGAGTCCCGCAGAATCCTTGGATATGTGTCCTTCTTGAACAGGACCTACATCAAGGCTGGTGCACTGAGGTTAGGTAAATTGTTAAGCAGTAAATTATAAAGGCAGTAAACAGGATGGTCACACCTGCAAAGCTGTGTTAGCATGAATTCAAGTTCAGGATAGCAAACTCTGTGGATGTAAGGGTTGAGACTCAAGCAGTTCCACCAGCAGCCTCAGAGGCACTTGGATAACTCCATGGCAGTGAAGGTTTGGCTCAGGGTAATGTGATGTGCAAGGGGTGGTTGCTGAACTCAAGCTGTGAAGAGTCCCTCAAACCTTCTGGCAAAGAAGCCAGTCTCATATCATTTGGGGACCACTACATCTCCCTGCTGTGGCAAAAAAAAAAGGAGACAACAGGAAAAATGTTCTTTGAGTCTTTCTTAAGGAAGAACATGAGCTCATGGGTCAAATTAACTGTCATTTTTTAAACATCATTACCAATTATTCAGAACTCAGTATTATTTGAAATCCCTGCTGGGAGGTCTGTGTATAATGTACCTCCCAAATGAAGGGCTGGGAAGAAATGCCTTTCAAGTCCAGGATTAATATAATACTCCCATTCAGAGAAATATCATCCTTACCTTAAGATGAATTCTGCAGAATGGCAGGCACCCTGCTGGTAGACGGGGGGAAAGGGAGGGCAAGCAAGGAGGAATGAGGCAAAAGAGATTCTGTTATTAAAGCAGAATTGTTGTGTGAACTATAAACCCCTTTTTGGTAGCTAAGGCATTTGTTTTCCCTTTCTGGTGCAGTTTATTGTCATTCTGAACCAACTGCAGATCACTATTATCAACATGCTCGCTACACAAAAAATCATTCCCTGTGTTCCACCACTCTCCTCTACAGTAAGAGGATCATGTAAGTTTTTTGGGGGAAGAATGTTCTTAACTTACTTATAAAAGTACCAGTTCAATGTTGCAAAATGGCAATCTCTGGTGTTTTCCCAAAATACAAATTTCATGATATCACCAGCTGTTGGAGAATCAAATTTTATAGCTGAAAAACAAGAACAAAATTTTATAGCTGTCATGGTCACAGAGATCAACTTGATAATGAGAAGAGCTAGAATCAGAAATGAGAGGAAAATAAATCAACCTGCATAATTACTGTTAAATCTCTTGTGTTTTGGATGCTGATTGGTGGGCAATAGTGAAATTCTGTAAATGATGTCATTGCTGAATGCAAGAGACATGGGGACAAGATGACAAAGTTGTTCCTTTTGCACAGGTGAAAATTAACATCATTTTATGTCTGATAATAATTTCCCCTTTTGGGGGCTTTCCTTTGTCTCCTCTTTTCTCTCTTTTTTTTTTTTTTTTTTTTTTTTTTTTTTTTTTTTTTTTTTTTTTGGCAGATATAGCCCATCAGCTGCTCATCATGGAAATGTTTGTGATAACTGTAATCTCAAGAGTGGTCTATCGGAGAAAATACCATGACCTAGAGCCTCCAGAGTGTGTGGCTGAAGAACCAGGGGACAAGAAGCAGACTCCTAAGATTATCCTGAATGGTGCAGTTGTTGAAGATGTATTGACAAAGGTTTAGAAGCCTCCCGTGCTCCTGTTATGCAGAAACTGTAAGATCAGCTTCAGGAACTTGTATATTTTTACATCAAAACAAGCCACTCTCTATGTTGGAACAACTTCTGGCATAAATGCCCGTGAGCTGCAGTACTGAAAGGACCAGTAAAGATAATGCTGTTGATTATCCAGCAATGTGTGCATGGTGTGAGTCTTTCCACACCGTGTAATTTACTAAGATGTGATACCATTTTATGCTGTTACTGAGCACATGATGGTGCCAAGCTGTCTTACCGTATGATTTTATTTTATTTTATTTTTTATCTATTAGAATGACTATGATTTAGAGTTAATTCAGAGTGATTATTTTTCATCTTTTTTGACATTTAATTTTTTTTTCACCCTGGATTGCTGTCATATGTCCAACACAGCATCTTTTCATGCTTCCTCCGTTACAACAGCTCAC
The DNA here is from genome assembly GCA_009812075.1 of Sialia sialis. Taxonomy (NCBI): domain Eukaryota; kingdom Metazoa; phylum Chordata; class Aves; order Passeriformes; family Turdidae; genus Sialia; species Sialia sialis. The sequence goes on from VRYO01002772.1 coordinate 79,577,415, forward strand.
CTCTCACTCTACACCATGAGCTCACCATAGCTAATTCTGATCACTAAATACAGTGTCGTATGTTTGTTCTGAAATCACCAAACCCATGTGGGCTCTCCACCTTCAATGAAACAATGATCTCTAGGGCAAGACTTTTTATATTCCATGACAATTCACCTCCTAAACTGGTGAATACACACTTAATGTTTGTAAATATGTCAGGAGTTCTTCCTGTGGACAGCAGGTTTTCTGTGACTAGCCTGGAAAAGGAAAGCAGGAATTAGAGTCTGGGATGTCTTCTGCCTCTGGCCTGTGGTGTTACATGGTGCTTTGGCTCTCTGCCTGGAAAATGGGGATAATGATACTCAGGATCTTTGCACTAACAGGGTCTGTGAGGATGGGAGTGGCTGAAATGGCTGTTGGGGGTGCTGGTCACCAGCCAGCTGACCACGAGCCAGCGTGTCCCCAGGGGGCCAAGAAGGCCAATGGCACCTGCCTGTATCAGCAATATTGTGGCCAGCAGGACCAGGGCAGGATTGTCCCACTGGTGAGGCCACACCTCAAATCTTCTACACAGGTTTGGGGCCTTCATGACAAAAAGGACTTTGGGGTGCTGGACTGTGTTCAGAGAAGGGCAAGGGAACAAAGCTAGGCAGATGGAGTCACAGTATGCTTTGGGTTGAAAGACCTTTGAAGGTCATCTAGTCCAAGCCCTGCAGCGAGCAGGACATTTTCACCTAGATCAGGTTGCTCAGAGTCCTATACAAGCTGGCCTGGAATGTTTCCAGGGATGGAGCACCTGCCACCTCTCTGGGCCACCCATTCCGTTATTTTACACCGCTGGCTTTGAAAATTTCTTCCTTGCATCTAACCTACATCTACGTTCTTGTAGTTGAAAACTTTTATCCCTTGTCCTATTGCAAAAGTCTCTGCTAAAAAGGGTGCCCCCACTTTTCTTGCAGTTCCTTTTAGGTACTGGAAGGCCACAATAAGGTGGCCTCTTCCCAAAGCCTTCTCTTCTGCAGTCCCATCTCCCTCAGCTTATCTCCATAAACTGAAGTGCCACAGCCCTCTCATCATTTCTCTGGCCCTTCTCTGGACCACTCCAACACACAGTGGGGCTTTACTTATGGCTTACATGGAATTAAAACATTGCATACAGTTTGGGAGTTGGTGGGAAATGAAATACAGTAATTTCACAATTACAAGCCGCACCTGAATATAAGCCGCACTACTGGGGTAGGCTGGATTCTTCAATGAAAAAGGTGCGGCTTATAATCGTGAAATTACTGTATTGTGAAAACAACTATTGGGGCTGACTTAAAATGTTTTCTTCTTTCTGATTGAGATCAGAAACAATATTTTCTTTAACAACTGAAGGATTCCATTACGGTAGAAAACTTGAATTATTTTTGTTTTGAAATGATTGATGCAATTTTTATATTTACAGTAATTTTGCAATTATAAGCCACACCTGATTATAAGCCACACTTTTTTTTTTTTTTTTTTTTTAAGCAAGGATCCATGTGTGACAAAGTAACGAATTATTAACAGAATCGCGCCAGTGCGGGATTTGGTGTCAGGTGCTCAAGTTGCAAACAGTTTTCATAGACCAGCAAAGCCTTTAAAGACAGCCCCAGGCTCCCTCCCCGGCCGGCTCTCACTTCTGGGTTGGCATTTTGCTGGGATTTGTCCATAAATAAGCCACACCTGATGATTAGCCGCACTACTGGGGTAGGCTGGATTCTTCAGTGAAAAAGGTGCGGCTTATAATCGTGAAATTACTGTAATCTTTTTTTCTAAGTAGGCAGTCTGGGAAATTAATACAGACTCTTGAGCTGCAGTAATTTGAGAGAATCTGCACTCTTCTCTTGAAATATAATTTATGTGAAAATTTTTACTCTGCATTAGAGTGAATTAGAACTAACTGGGATCAGCTAACTTATTCTCAACATGAGAAATCTTCTTAATGTATTTTAACATTATGACTGCTAGCATATTCCTGATGTTGCTTTATATCAGTGTAATCTAGACCACAGGTACATACATGAGTTTGAAGAGCAATACTGAGTTTCATATAACAGCTTTGGGGTGGTTGGCTGCGAGTTCAATCAACTTCAAAATTGGAAAATAAAATATTTTGAGTTAATAAGGTATCTTTGTGTTTTCTGTAGCAGTTCTGCAAGGGAATGCTTTGATGGGTGGGATCTGTGGCACGGAAAAGCAGATCCATGTGCTGTAGCATGGGGAGTGCATTTGAAAACAGAAGGAGTGTGTAAGAAGTGGTGTCTGAAGGTCCAGAGTAGGCTGCTAGGGCACAGCAAAAGTCTTCACTCATCACTGTTGGGCTGATATCTGTCATGTCTCTGCAGTGCCTGTTAAATATATCTTGTCAATATCAGTGTGGGCCTGATTTAGGCACAGGTATTGCTAGCTGTTGTGTTTTTGGATCGTTATTTAATACTTGTTGTGACCTTCATCTGACATATTCCAGCAATGAGATGTGCTGTGGTGATTGTCAAGCAGACTTTGGATTCAGCAGCAAATCTATTTACTATGTACAGTCACAGAGATCTCATACCAAACATCACTCACTTACATAGAAGCCTTTTCAGAGCAAAATTAGACATACATTTTCTCAAACACGTGCATAAGAGCTTTCCTGAGTTACAGCTTATGTGACTGGAGCAGAATGTGTAGTAGGCCTTATTGTTATAAATTTTGTTTTCCATTTTTATTTATTTATTATTATTTTTTAAATTTAATTACGACAGTCTTGCCTTCCTCTGGCTCAGACCAATACTTATGTTCTGCCTGGACAGGACAGGGGCAGGTGGCCTCCATTGCAGGCCCTTCAATCAGGTACTCTTGAAATGAAAACATTGCAAGTCACCACCTCTGAGCTGGACCTTAATCAGTCTGGGGATGGAAAAACAAAACAGAGCCGGAAATTCCTCTAGTCTCACTTCTGATAACCATCCCTTTCAGGTCACTTTCAACTAGGTGTTTGTGATTGAAGTATTTGAAAACAGTTGACAAGAGCTAGTAGATAAATTTCACAACTCGTTTTATACATCTGTAGTAAAGTAATAAATGTTAGGGTGAGTGCTTAACCTTTATGCCGTGTTTGCCTGGGATGATTGTGTCAGGAAGGGTAAAGGTAATATTATCAGTGTTTTCTGTGGTTAACACGTGGAACAGAGATAAGCACACACAGAGGTGTGTGATTGAGGGTTAAGATGCTTCAGGCACGTGGAAGTAACTCATTGGAACGTGGGAAAAGATGAGTCATATGCTTTGGGTGTCCATGTGCTAAAGATGCAGGCAGGAGAGCGAATGGCCATGGAATCTCCTGGAGAGTCGTGTAAGGGCACGTGTAGGGGGGAAATCTCCAACACCTTGAAATGCTGCAGGAGTGGGCTGGCAAACAGAAGCTGCTCCATGCTCTTCTTTTCCACCAGTCCTCCAAGCTGTTAATTCTAAAGCAGCACTAGCTGAATCCATCCTGTTTCAGAAGACTGTGGGCTGGGCTCTGCTGGCTGCAGCATGCGCAGTGCTGGAACCCTGCAGAGGTTCCCTCAGCAAACCTCCTTGAGAGGCAAGGCTTGCCCTGCCTTTGTGTTTCTCATGTCTCAGGCCTCTCACCAAAGGCCTCATGACTTGATAGCTCAAGGATGTGTTTCAGGAGTTCAGAGGGTGCTCTGCTGGCTGCAGATCTTGTCCCTACATCCTACCCTACAATTGTCCTGTCTGCTCCTTTACCCTCGCCTCTGCCTTGTTCTCCCTTGCTTGAGAAAAATCCCGTGGGTACCCATTGGGGAGGATGTGCAAGGGTGTAGGTTATGCTTGCAGACCCAGGACAACCAGAGCCTACTTTCTGTTTCCAAAAAAAAAGCCAAGGAAAAATACCCACAGCAATAGTTGTGGTCCTATGGTTCCCAGAACTGGAGCAGGGGGAAGAATTTGGGTAACATTTTCCAGCTGTTAGTGAGTGTCCAAAGGAGGCCATGAGGGTGGTGAAGAGCCTTGAGGGGAAGCCGTGTGAGGAGGGGCTGGGGGCACTGGGTCTGTTCAGCCTGGAGGAGACTGAGGGGAGACCTCACTGCAGTGACAGCTTCCTGGTGAGGGGCAGAGGAGGGGCAGACACTGATCTCTGCTCTGTGGTGACAATGACAGGACCTGAGGGAATGGCCTGAAGTGTCTTAGGAGAGGTGTGTGCTGGATAGCAGGAAAAGGTTCTTCACCCAGAGGGTGGCTGAGTACTGGAACAGCTCCCCAGGGAAGTGGTCACAGCACCAGCCTGACAGAGCTCAAGAAGCATTTGGACAATGCTGCCAGGCACAGGGTGTGATTTCTGGGGATGTCCTATCCAGGGCCAGGAGCTGGACTTGATTGTGGGATGCTAGGCTGAAAGGATAGTGCAGGAGGGAATCTTCCTCAAGGACTTGCAGCTGTACTGATTACCAAGGACTGGAAACATCTGTGTCTGCCCAATCACTTTGGGGAGGATAAAAGAGTGGGTTAGTGCAACTTGTAGTTGGAACTTGGGACTCGGGGTTTGTTGTAGTGTATGGTGGAGGCTGCTGGCTGGGCTTACCTGTGAGCAGGTAAGGGACGTGTAGTTGTGCAAGGGGCAGGTATAGTGAGAAGCTATTGTGTAAGGGACAGGCAGGGTTAGGTGGCTAGGAAAGGGACAGTTGGGTTTAGCCAGTTGGGCAGAATGAAAGAAAGACTCCGTACTTTGTGAAGCTGCCTGTAGGAAAAGGAGTTATGGTAATTTCACAATTATAAGCTGCACCTTTTTCATTGAAGAATCCAGCCTACCC
>VRYO01002772.1:79583219-79599780 GCA_009812075.1 Sialia sialis
AGTTGGCTACTAAAGGATGGGTGATGATAGCAGCTGTGTCCATCTTGATGTGACTGCAACTTGATGATCCTGATGGGTCCCTTCCCCCGCAGCATATTCAGTGATTCTGTTGGAATACAATCAATGGTAAACAGGACAAGTTAGGGCATAAGTAGATTTAATGTAAGCAGGAGAAAAGCCCTGAAGACTCATGGATAACAGAGGAGACAGCAGTCATTTGCTACACACCTAAGGCAAATGCTAGAATAGGTCTGTTGCAACAACTCCACCTATTCAATAATTTGAATAATTCGAGGCATTTGGCTTCCTTACCCTTTCAAAAAAAGTCTGCCTGCTACTTTTGCTGACAGCCATTCACATGTTCCTTCAGGATAGCTCATGAATCTACTTGCACCTCCTTAGCTCCCAGGTAAAATGGATGACTATTTTTAAGACTCAGTTTTTGGGGGAAGAGGGTTATGTAATGTACTGACCTCTTAACTGCTTTAGATCCCTTACAGAGTGTTAGCTAGGTGATTCTAACAATTGTTCACCTTTGTTTTAGCTAAAGGGAACCAAAGCAGGGGAATCTGGAGGACTATGTCTCTACATTGTGGTGGTTGAAAATAAGAAGACAATCAAAGCAGTAGACTGAAAAAGCTCACAACCTATTTCTACAAGATATTCTTTTGTTTTTCTTCCCATTTCTCTATTTGTTGCCATTTCTTTGCATGCAAAAGAAGTTTGTTACACCTATACTCATACCACTTTCTGAGAAATAATTGAGCAGTTGGTGTGCTGCTTAAGTCTCAAAATAAACTTTATTGCTCTTCAAACATGGAAAAGAAATCCCTACTGCGTGAAGTGCACTGAAAAACAGGAAAATTTTATTCAGTGGCCTTTATATATTTGTGGGAGAAGTCAGACAGATTTCGACAATATCTTGGACAGTTTTGATTAGCTCTAAAGAGAAAATCATCCAAAGGCAACTTCCTTTTCATTTTTAAGTTGTCTTTTCCCTTCTCAACTACACCTTGGCCCCATTCTCTAAGACTAACTGTCCAACATCCCTTGTGCAGGTAGGATCACAGCATACATAGAGAACTAGTGGTAGAATAAAATGTCTTTTGTTTCCTTTAATGCAATTTAGCAGCTGAAAAGTGTCAGGTCTAGGGACTCGGGCATCAGATCACAGATGTCATCTGGGGACTAAGGAACAGTTTCCACACAAGCTGAAATTGGTGCAGACACCTTGGAGAGCTGCTAAGCTCCAAGAAAGTGCTTCCAGACATTTTGCAGAGTCATAGAGAGAAAGGGAAGGTTGCTGCTGAGGGGGAGAGTATTGACATGGAGACAATTAGCAGGGTTCTCAATGAGGGAAAAAAAAAAAAAAATACAAAAAGCATTCAAAATGCTGCAGAAGCAAAACCAGGTAGCCCAATAATAGCAGCTGAGCAAAGTGAAGGCTCATCCCTCTCCAAGCAGCCACAGAGGCCACCCCTTCCCCTCTTGGCTAAAGCAGCCCTGCCTGCCCCGGTGCCTTATCAGGGGTGGTGAGCACCTTAGCTTGCCAGCTCCACCCACGTGCTGTGCATATTGACCGACAAATCAGAAATTTAACTCTCTTAAGCTGTAAAATCCATTTTGCTGAGGCTTGGCGCCTAGTGAAAGGAGAGCTGCTCAGTATAGGCAGCACCTCCTCGTCTATCAGCCTTGGCAAATCCGTGCCTTAAGAGACAAAGCAGGAACTAGAAGCAGTGTGGCAACAATATTTGAATTTATGTTAATCCTTTATTGCCAGTTACTGAAAAATTGGAGTTTTTCAGTGTCTCCCTGTAACCTTGTCATACCCAGCCAGCAAAGGGTGTGAGCTAATTGTTAAATTCAGTTCAACAAGTTCCTCGTTAGGGTGAAATTACCCGAGTTTGGAATCTGCTAATTTTCCAATCAGGGTGAGTGTTTGCACTTGTGATTTGGAAATAATTAACACATGGTATAACATCAGAACCTATGTAAAGGCTAATGGTAGAAGGACTAATTTCCTTGGCATGAAAGTGGTGTGCTTGGCTTCCCCAGAGTTCTATTACTCTTCTTTGAGTATTGGTATCTGCTGTGAAAGGTACAGTAATTTCACGATTATAAGCCACATCTGATTATAAGCTGCATTTTTTTTTTTTAAGCAAGGATCCATGTGTGACAAAGTAACAAGTTAGTAACAGAATTGCACCAGCATGGGGTTTGGTGTCAGGTGCTCAAGTTGCAAACAGTTTTCACAGACCAGCGAAGCCTTTAAAGGCAGCCCCAGGCGCCCTCCCCGGCTGGCTCTCACTTCCAGGTTGGCATTTCACTGGGATTTGTCCATAAATAAGCCGCACCTGATGATTAGCCGCACTACTGGGGTAGGCTGGATTCTTCAATGAAAAGAGTGCGGCTTATAATTGTGAAATCACTGTACTTTGACTGTTTCTCCCCAGAGTTTTACTTTTTAATGATGATTTTGAAAAATTAAACCATTACCTTCCAGGATTGTGAGTATTTTTTAAAAGTTGGAAATGTGTCATGTTTCTTCTTTCTCCTTTTAGTGCAGACTTTCCTAGAATTAGCTGTTTCTATTTTTCCTAAAGGAAGACAATAAACTGATTAGGGCTTTAGCTGGAGTTCTGCAAACTTTCAAATGCACCATCTTAGGATAACCATGTTCTGATCCTTCAGAGCATTCCTAGCAATGTAAGTTCCCTGTAGTACCTAGAAATAAAGGATGTCCAGGTAGGACAATCAATTAGGAAAGATGTGTACATGGATGAAACAAATGTAGTTAGAAAACAAATGAATTTTCTACGTAAGTTTCAGCAACCTTAAATTGTGACATCCTGACGTAGCTCAGCTGGTCAGAGCATGGTGCTAATAATGCCAAGGTTGTGGTTTGATCTCCCTGTGGGCCATTCACTGAAGAGTTGGACTTGATGATCTTTGTGGGTCCCTTTCAACTCAACATATTCTGTGATTCTGTATTATTGGGTAACAGTAGCTGATAGAAAACAAGTGTTTTTTCTGGTAAATGGTGACACCTGTGTAGCTTGGAGCATGGCACTAGGACAACTCAGTGCATTAGTGGCTTGTCACCACAGGGCTCAGAAAGGAGAGGAGTGACTTTAATCTCTGCTAGCCAACTCCACCCAAATGCTCTGGTGTGAGCATGCTGTGTGGCTTTTGACAAGCAGGGTGTGACTTGACAGGCACTGACAAGGAGAAGAGCTCTCTCCATGTGGGCAGGCAGCCCACCAGAGGCGCAGTGGCACAGAGTGTGGTAGGTAAGCTCTGCTTGCCAACGATTGGCACTTGGGGCTTTGCTTTTTCTCACAGCATTGCCTTTCAACTCCTAAGACCTCCAAGTAGAGCCTCACACAAAAAAAGCCATCAAAGGTAAGGAAGTTTTAAATGGCATCTGATCTCCCAGAGCTTTGTCAAGCACCTTTCTTTAGCAGAAGGGCTGCCTCAAGAAGCCGTGGGACAGAAATGTGGTTCTTTCTGGGCACTCTGTCCTCTTGCTTGTCCACAGATATCTATGGCAACTGTTTGCACTGAGATAGGAATTGTGTTCCAGGTACCTGTGAGTCAGCTCTCAGGAATTCCCTTACTGGTATAGTATCTCTGACTTGGGCAAAGTATTTTGAATGTTTCCAGTGCTTAATTGTTTGGAACTTTCTCTTATCAATGCATTTTTTTGATGAATGCAAATAGTTTGCTTTTCTTCTTTCACAGAGGAAGTATTTATGGTTTGTGCCTCTACCCATTCACACTGCTAGAACTGCTACGCAGAGGGGGTAGGAATTTGCATTTTCATGCAAGCAGGTGACTCCCTTTTCGGTCAGTTTTGCTTTTTATAGCTCATTGCTTATGAACTATTATTGCTTGTGAGTCTCATATCCCTTTTTTTATTGCTCTATTTCTGTTCACCTGCCTACTTTTGTTCATGACATCAGCTGCTGAGGCTTCTGTGCATCAAAAGAAATTGTTCACCTCTGATCTGGTTGCTTTGGTTATGGGCAATATCTCCTAAATCAAACACCCAGAGCTGTGAGATCATCTTCTTTTCCCCCCTCTTGTGTCAAGCAATCCCCCCATACTGCTTCTATTTTATGTGGTAAAAAGAGCACGGTTAACTAAGTGAGAGGAGCTGATATGTTAACACTAATGATTTAGATTGGAAATGTTTATTTTCCTGAAGATATTTCTTATCCCTATGTACCTTTGCTTCTACTTTTTAAAAATATTTGAATTTCAAGTTCTAGTGAAGTCATATTGGCCATTTCACTCTGGTTCCTACTGAGCAGCTGTTGTGTTAACAAAAGACACCTGGCAACTTGGGGATAATTTTTCCTGCAGTGCCAGCTGCCTTGGGAGTTGCTGAAGAGCCCACACTGTATGAGCAAGGAAGGAGAAAGCCTTTAGGTCATCTGGCAGAATAAGTCCTGTTGTTGTCTGCCTGGGAGTCATGTTAAGGAGATGAAATTTAACCAATACTTTTGTTCTCTCTTATCCTTTTTTGTTACCTGCTGCTTTCTACTAGCCAACCCCTTCTTTCATGCTTCTTCCTCCCTTTGAAATTCTCTTATTGAAGGCTCAGATGTTGCAGTCTCCTGCCCCAGATCAGCTGGGGAAAATGGTCCTTACTGAAATGGGGTATGTCTGCCAAAGTCCCCCTGTGAGATGCTACCTTGTTTGGCTGCCCGCAGGAGTCCCAAGGCAGCTCTGAGCCCCCAGGTAAGTGACTGTGAGTTTTGGATGGTCTTTGCTATCATTATAATTGTGTGTCAGAAAACCAGATGGCTTCTGGAAGCTGATAGTAGTCTCAAGGCATTCTCTGCTTTTAAGATAAACTGCCCTGTTTTTTAGTGCTGGCTTCCTCTGGAAGAACACTGGGGAGGTGTGTGATCCTGAATAGCTGAAGTGGCTCCTCGTGTTGCAGGACAGCAACCAGCAGCAGCCAGGTGCCACTGGGAACCAGGTCTCAGGTGAGTCTCACTTCTGTCCTGTGCTAGAGCTGCTTTAGCAAAGCTGCATTCATGGATCCATTACGAAGGAATGAATTAAAATTTTTCTTGTAATGATTTTAGTAGGATTTTGAATTGCTTTTGTGATGTTAAAAGAGGCAATGCTAGTCTTGCTAGTGACCCGTCATCAGTCTTAGTCTGTCTTTCCCTAAAAGAAAATAGTGCTGATAAATGGAGAGAGATTAAAAGGATTTAATTTGGATTTATCACTTTTATTTTTCTAGACCTAAACCCTCTCTTTGAATTGCTCTTTCTGAGGAAGTAATCTGAGACCTTTATTAGTTTAATTGGATTTGGCTAATATTACTGACCTTATCCCATCCTCAAGCAGGATTTCCACAACAGACTAAACAGATTTCCCTGACACTACAGCAAATCCTCTCTGTCAACAGTTGTATCTGAGATGAGACTTGCTATCAGTGCTTTTCCTCCACATGAGTAAGCAATCCTGTTGAAACTCTCTCCTAAAGAGAGGTGAGATAAGTGTGACTGTCAACTGGCTGTTTTATTTCTTTAAAATCATGTGATTAATTACTTTAAAATTTTCTTATCTTTTTTTTTTGTGCTCTTCTGCCACCTGAAGCTGGATGAAGAAACCCCTGCAACTGTGTTGCACTAAAAATTTTGCAGTGAGAGATTATTGGTATCATTAGCCTCTGAGGTTCCAGCACACTGTCACTAGGATAGCAAAAGAGGCTGAATTTTGTGTTATGAGGGAAAAATACAAGTCATCTCCATTTAAATTATTTGTATTCCACAGTCTCTCCAGGGGTTTCAGTACCATACCATGAGAAGAAAGTTAATTGTGCTAATGAGGTAAAAATCACTGCATCTGAGATAATTCCCTGCTCCTGTTGAGGTGGGGCGGGGGGGAGGTGAAGGAATATGATGAAGTAATTGTCACATCTCTACCCACCACCCCTTTGTTGCCACATTTCTCCCCAGGTGAGGAATTCACTGTAGCAGCCTATGTTAGTTATGTCACAGATTACAGAACGAACCTCCCCGCACGATGCTCGGGGACTCCACCTAAGGATAAATGATGTTTACAGACTGACCCCTCTCCCTCTTAGCCTCTCCAACAACCAGATTGCCAGCAGCGGCGGGGAAGGGTCCGGCCGCACATCTGGCGCGCCAGCTGTGGCGGTGGCCGCAGTCACACATCACTAGATGGCACACTGAGAGCGCACACTGCTCCTCGGCAGCCTGCTCTGAGCGTGCTGGGCTCCTGTGCTGCTTCCCGCCTCCGCTGCCAGCCTTGCGGCTTATATTAGCTCCATTTCTTTGTCTTCGGTTGTAGTTAAGCGATATTGCGGTCTTTGATTTTGGAGGAATGTCTGCAAGCAGTGATATGACTCTGGCTGCCACTCCAGCAGCAGCCGCACATCTGGAAGGTTATGATTTATCGGGGCGGGGGGGGATGATGCGTGGTGCAGCCCCTCCTGGATTCTGATTTGCATGAACAATTTTTACAGAGTATTTTTGCTGCTTCCATCCTTCCACTTGCAGTTCCCAAGAGGATTTAAGATTGCTGTCACCAATACTATAAACAGTAAAAATCAAGGCTTGTTAGCCTCTTAACCATCCCTGTAGATGAAAAATGTAAATCGAAGCAGGAGGTGGGTGCCATTCTCAGCTCTTGCTCAGATCCTTCTCTATTAGTCCTGCCAGGTGGACTCTCCATCTCCTTCAGCGTACAGTCCTGTGTGTCGCAATAATCAACAAATTCAGTGAAATTGCTCCTATTCTACCTTTTGCTTCGAGTGTAATCCTTGTCATCACAAGCAGGTTAGTGGCATGTGAGGCTATACACATGCAGCTCTTGAATGCTCCCCTCCACATGGAGACACCCTGCCAGGACCTTGGGCTGCTTCTCCAGCTTGTGTTCAAGTCCATTCCCTGCCTGGAATGAAGCAAACAGCTCCTCAGGGATGCATTTTTACAGCTTGTCAGTCTGATTGTCTGTACAGTAGCAGTTTAAATTGGATTAGTGGGTGTGAAGCAAATCTCCTAATCGTGTTTCTTGGGCTGCCCAGGGGGGCTGACCTCCAAGCACTCCAGTCAGGAGGAGGTGTCGTCTAGGAAAACACCTAGAGCCCTTCCCCAGCTACCACCAGGCTGTCCTTGCCCACTGGACTAGTCTAGTGCTAGAACAAAATGTGAACAATTGGAAATACCAAGCCCTCAAAGCAAACCCCTGCACTGTGTAGACACAGCCCTATGGTGCAACCCAAGTGGACAATTCCACGTGGAGATACTATTCCTGATACTTTTTGTGAAATTTCTCCCAGTCTTCATGTAGGAGCAGTTCCTGCATTTGTCTGTCTGTGATATTTACTCCAAGTGAAAGCTTGTGAAGAATTTTACCATTGATCAGTAAGAACATGCCTGCTGTGTCATACTTTTCTTCCCTCCTTTTGAGTCTATGAGGTACCAGTCAGGACTGCCCCAGAGATTTGTTCTTCTACAGTGTTGATGGACATGGTACCAGACACAAGAAAAATTCTGTTTCATAGAGAGAAGCAACACAATTTCCTGCCCTAATCTACAATGCCAAGCATTTAAAAGGCATGCTGCAATTGGTTTTAGGAGAATTCAGTCACACAGAGTAGCTGTTTTCAACCTTGCTGGTTTTCATCTGTCTCCTTATCATTCTGATTTGAAACAGGATGTATAAAATCTGAGCTCAATGTGCCCTCTAGTGAGAGCTGATTCATTTGTTCTGATTAAAAGAAGCACTGTCAAAATTTAATGCCCTGGTTTAATCTCTCTTTAAATATGGATAGAGAAGGCATGTTGATACCACTTAGTCATGGAAAAAAGTTCTTCTGTTAGACAGCAATGCTATCTCGTGCTGCATGTTACCAATCTCTGTTTTAGATGGTGATATCTGGAAGCTTTAGGCCTTGTAGTGCGACTGTGTGGCAAGAAGTGAAATGGGCAGACAGAGAGGAGGGAGAGAGTTGGGATTAGTGCTCACCTGCAACCTTTCCTCAATGGATCATTTTCCCTTGGCACCTTCTGTGCTAAAAGATTGCAAGGTTTAGAAACACACAGCAAATATTTATATCGACTAAGGCATACATTTCACAGGTACAACTAAGACTACTCAGCTAAGCAGTACTCAAATATTAACTATGACTTCAGTTCTTAAATACAGGCTACTTCAGCTAATTATTACAAGTATTACCAAGCAGGTAGGCAGCTGTTGGTTGGGGGAGAGTTTTCATTTCCATGACTCTTTGGAGAGGACCATGATCCCTTGTCTGGCCAAGCTCCTTATGCTGGGTCTCTGCCTTCTTTCTGAGGATGTTGCAACTTTTGCCCTTCCTTAGTATTTTCCATCTAGGTGTTACTGTCTTTACAATTTCACTTCTGCCTGTGAGCTTACTTTAATGTAGCATTAGCCTACATTCTTTCTTGCAGCTGGACAAGAATGTTTTAAGCAAGACTCAGCCAAGTCATCACAGCTGTGCTGCAGGCAAGCAAGCCTTGGATCACAGGGAGCTGAACATTTGGGCTGCTGTTCAGCATCTGAAAGTCGGCTGCACATTCACACCAGAACAAAGGTAAGGGCATAATATTTCTCTTTGTTGTGACACCTAGACTGGTGTCATACTGATCATTAACATGGGGGGCAATTATGATTAGGGCAAGTTCTGGATGTTTTGGAACCATCATGAAGTTCAGGCTGGACAGCTCTTCATAACACCAGCAGCAGAGTCCTTGAAGTAACTGCTGACTATATCACAGGTGGGCTATTGGATAAACACTCTGGTTCTGATTTCTGAGGAGATCTAGTGATAGAAAATGTCCCACTGGCTCAGACATATTGTCCTGATGGTTGTGTTAATGCCTTAAGACGAATCAAGTGCGCCAGAATGCTTTCAGCAAGACCACTGTTTTTGAAACAGGCTGTAGCAGATCTGAACAACAAATTTTGTGGTAGTCTTTTGAGGAGAACAAAGAAAATATTAGAATCTACCTCTTGAAACTTCAGACAGAAAGGAAGAAAACCAAGCTGTTTGGACAGCAGAGCAGAAGCGCCTTCAGCTATCTGATAACTGAGAGAATTACTTATATAGCAGAAGCTACACATGCAAAGAATGAAGAGTGTGATCTCTGTGGAGCAGCTGGAAAAAAAGCATCTTTTGATTTGCTGGTTAATCAGAATGTACTGCAGAGAAATCAATTTAAGGATAATCTCATTTGCTATTTATTTCTGGCTCTTATTTCCACAGGCCTGGATATATGCATTTCATCAGTCATCTACTCTGGAGAGGAATGGCATAAATTTCAACACATCTGCTATTTTTGCCTGCAAAATATTCAAAATTGTTTCTGCAGAAGCTATGGGCAGCAGTGGGGGACATTTATTTAAAGAAACTTGGAACAATGGATCACTAGCGATTAAAATAAAAATGGAAATTACATTCTGGATGCAGGAGGCAAATGAGTATTGCATTTACAGTACTCTGGCATTTAGCATGTATGAACCATTGTTGAATAGTTGCGTTTTGGAAATTTTGAAACCTGGTTATCTTTTGAAAAATGCAGATTCAAGCTTCTCATTTTATGCTAATGTGAAGAGGTGAAGGAGAATACCAGTTTGTTGAAACAAGTGAATTAGCATGTGAATGGGGCATATTGGACTTCTCCCTCTTGAAACAGCGGCTTACAAAGTAGGATTTAAATCTCATACTGTGATTTTTCTCTTTTCAGAACCCCAAATCATGTTACTTTTAGTGCATTAATAGGCTTTGAGCCTGTACCTCATCGACTAGAGGTGCTGTCATTTTTGCTAACAGCCATAATCTACAGATCTCACAATCAATGAATCAACCTGTTTTCTCTCCCCCTTCCTAATTCTTCTTTTGGATCTCACTTTCAGTTTTCAGCACTGATGGTTATGAAAACATTTGCAAAGTAAGAATGTGAATGGTAGACCAGGCTGGACTCTCTCCTTTCTCATCAAATCCATTTTTTTTTTTCAGAGGACTGCATTGTCAGACTTGCCAGAGAGGTTTGCCTTCAGTGCTGATGTACTCCTTGCAAATAAGATGGGCTTGCAGCAGGATATTGCTGAGGATGCTAGACTGCAGTGGCACAGGAGAATTAGTGCTGCTAAAGGGAGGAGACTTGGGGAGCTCGTTTCAGGAATGTTTCCAGCACCTGGGTGACTGAAATCTCACAGCTCAAACAGTCTAATCCCATACTGCAACAAGCCACCTTCAGCAGAGACTGACATTTTTCGCTCATGTGACGTGAAAACTCAGGAATCTCAGCTGTGGATGAAATTACCCAATGTAAGAAAATTTTTGCCTTCCTCTCCTCCCTCTTCCTCCATTCCCCCAAATTAGCCACAGTAACCTGCCCTGCTCTTTAAATACCCACTTGTATTTGTGCAATGGAGTGCACGTTTGCTTTCCTTCATGCATTTTACTTACCTCTGATTAATGATTAAAGCAAAACCATTGTAGCTGGTTCTAAATGCCTCTATTAATAAAGAAGGACACTTGCAGTAAGTCTGGACCACTCTGGGCTGCTCTCAAGCCAAGTCCTGCAAACATCACTTGGTAAGGTGTTCCCTGCCTCACCCAGCCTGCTTTTATTTGCAATTACATTTGCATTATTTTTAACACAACATCGTATTTGACAGTAACATGGAGATGTTTTGATTTTAGTTTTCTTATTTTTTGGGGATAATTGCTGTCTTCCTCTTATGAAGTAACACTAGTCTGAGCTCTGTAGCAACTGGATGTGCCCAGTGTGATATCTGAGAGCAGTGGCCAGCATCACTTGTGCTACACTGCCAGTTGGAAATGCAGCAGGAGGTGCAGTTATATCAGGCTGCTTTAAAGGCTATAAAACTCTTCCTTCTCCTGGCAATGCCAGCGTTTGCCTTTCTGACTAAATGACTGATTCTTCAATGCAATAGCTGTTTTGGTCCATAGGGGGAAGGTAAGTCACTCAATAAAACAAGCGTTTAAAGTCATGGGATTACAAAGGTTGTTTATTTTTGTTTGTTTTTTAAAGGGCTATGTACTTGTCTTATTGCTGCACTGGGCAGCAAAGGTTTTCAAATCAGTTCAGTGAAAACCTTGATTCATACAGGATTGATGTTGGTGCTGCCTTGTATTGAGATGTGGTGTCTCCCAAAAGGATTTCTCATAAGACACCTGTAATCTTTTCAAGAGAAGGCAATTTAGGTGGTACCTGGTGGAAAAGACCATGCCATTTTTCAGCTGAAGTCACCTTCACTGTCCTTTGATAGTAACTGGTGTCACGTTGCCAAACCTGCTTTACAGCTTGCTGATTTCAGTGAGTTCAATGTCTGCAATGAAGAATCAGAGAGCTTCTGCTGTATTTACAGTGGATGGGATCCACCCCTCTGGTTCCTTTACAGCTCTAGAGAGGTTCTGTAACTTCTCTCCATTGTTTTGATAATGAACGGGAAGCAGGACCACTTCTCTGTTTCTGCAGGTGGGCTCCCTAAGGTGGCACAGCCTGAGGCTGGCTCTGTGCCCTCAGCTGGGCCAGGAATCAGTGCCCGGGAAGGGGATGGGGGGAGGTTGCAGCTGAAGTGCTTGTGGCAGGGTGTGAGACTGATACAGACATCAGCTGTACTTTCCACTTGCTGGACCAGAGGGTTCAAAATCAGCCAGCGTTGCAAAGTCCAGCCATTGCAGACAGCACACCATGACAACTCAGGACTGGCTTATCCAGAGCCATTAACTGCTGGGTGCCCTTTGATTCTTAAGCCTGAGCATTAGCAAGACAGCTGAGTGATCTTTTGGCTGGGATCAGGATGTAGACTCTTCCTCAGAGCTGTCTCAGCTTCTTAGCTTCCTTGAAATAGTTTCCCAAGAGATGTATTAATCTGTTTTTACATATCATGGATGCTATTCTTAGGAGCTACCTTTGATTTGTTCAGTGTGGCAAGGCAGAATAAGAGCTGTATTGAGCTGAATGTTTTATTCTCCCACATGCTGCAAGCACACATCCTTATACAGACATGCCTCACGTTTGTCTTTGTCTCTATGCGAACCTGCATCAAGTAAAAAAGATTGAGTGGAATGTCTGTATTTTACTAAAAGAAAAAGAAGCCTCTGTGATATCATATATATGGCCAGTGTATTGGGTTTGCATGGCAAGGATTTTGTAGTGGGAGGGCTACTGTGAGCTTCTGTGAAAGGCTTCAAGAAGCTTCCCCCATGTCCAGCAGAGCCAAGGCCAGCTGGCTCCAGGATGAACCTGCTGCTGGCCAAGGCTGAGCCCAGCAGCAGCCCATCAGTGTCACTGAGGTAACATTTTTAAACACAGGAGAAAAAACCTGCTCTAGGAACAGCAGCAATTGCAGATGCAGGAAGGAGTGAGAGTATACAAGAGAAACAGCCCTGCGCACACACCAAGGTCAGTGAAGGAGGGAAAGGAGGTGCTCCAGACAGGGATTCCCCTGCAGACCATGCTGGATCAGCTATCCCCCTTCAGCACAAGGAACACCATGGTGGAGCAGAGATCCACCTGCAGGATCCCTTGCCGGAGCAGGTGGATGCCCAAAGAAAGCTGTGACCCTGTGGGAAGCTGGCTCCTGTGAAGAGCAAAACCCACATTGGAGCAGGTTTGCTGTCAGGATTTGCGACCCCGAGGGGGATCCACAATGGAGTAGCCTGTACCTGACAGACTGAACCCTGTGGAAGGGACTCATGCTGGAGTAGTTGGTGAGGAACTGGAGCCTATAGGAAAGACTCACGTTGGAGAAATTAATGGCGAATTGTTTCCTGTGGGACTGACCCCAAAGTGGAAAAGAAGAAGAGTGTGAGGAGCAAGGAGTGACAGAGATAAGGTGTGATGAACTGGCTGCAGTCCCCATTCCCTGACTCTCTGCCCCTTGGGGACGAGGGTAGAGAATTTGGGAGTAAAGATTATGTCAACAAGAGGGGAGTGTGTGTGGGGTGCAGGTGTTTCTGCAGAGAAGTCCAGCTCAAATTTGATCCTTTATCTTACCTGGAAAGGTGAGGCTCAGCAGCTGTGCTTCACCATGGGTAACAGCTGTAGCACGCACAAGACAGAGTCCCTTTGAAGTACAGGGTATTGATATCTGGGATTGACACAGGTTCAACCATGAGTGCATCTGCAGAGGAATCGCTGCATTCCTTTCCTTTCTTCTCACTTAGAAAAGTTATCTAGTATTTAATTCTCATTCATTTTGCATGTATAAGATCAAACTACCAGATGTCAATACTCACCAAGTGGTTAAGAGCTGGCAAACTTCTGCTGAACACAACTGGAAATGGCTTCTAAGGCAAGCATTCAGTAACCTTAATAATAAAAATGGTCTGTGCTCTTCATTCAGCTTTTCAGTGTGTCCATCACACACCACTCCAAGCTTCAGCTGAGAAAAAAGGCATTGAACTACACAAATGTGGTAATGTTGTTGCTCATTCGAGTGTGACAACCTCTTGTTTAGCATTCAGTTGCTTAATGAAGTGTAAAGATGACTTTGGATCATCAGTAATTCCATTCTTATCCACATCCCTGTCCACATCCTTATCTAATCTTTCAAAGCTAATCCACCCTACCACAAACTTGTAGGCCTGAGTAATGTTGCAACATGGAGAAAGTAAAACTTCCAAGTTGTCAGGAATCTGCATGGAATCTATCTGACACCGAAGAAGAGGATTTTATTACTCCTGTTATCTCAAAGCCGTCATCTGCAAGCAAACTCCCCAGAAAAAAGTTTTCTTTCCATCCATGAAGCTGTTCTACTATGTTTCACACTGATCATCAAAAGAATTTGCATAATGATTTGCATAATAAGATGCATGTTATGTTTTGTAGGTAGAGCAGTTGAAAAAACTACTTATTTGTTTCTCTTGCTAAATTACAGTATTTTCCAGTCATCACCTCTAAGGAGACACAGGATGTCTTTCCAAACGGTGCTCCTGGAGAAGTCACCGGCTGTTGGCAGCAGATCTCCAAGGCTACTTGAAGAAGCCTGAATGGAGGCTTCTAGATTTACCAGGATCAGATGGATGGATATGTCTCATGAACATGATGCAATTAATTCTCCCTTGGACTGTGTACTTAAAGACAAATTAAAAGAGATTTTTGTTTGGCATCAGTATTGAACTCCACTATGTGCATGGATTTGAGCAACTCCAATTGCATCCTGATGAGACTCCACCTTGTTAAGAGGAACTGGATGGGTCATGATGCAAAAACTCCTGCCAAAAAAGCTTATCTCTAACCCAAACTAGTGCTCTTATAACCCTGACCAGTTTTCTGTTCAGCTTAGGGCTAATTTGCTATGTCAGTGTACATAGACCTAACACTGTGTTTACCTATTTTCTCATCTAGACCACTATACAAGCCACAATGTGCACACTATTACAGAAAACCAAGCAAAATATGTATTGCTGTTTACAGGAAGAGACACTCCAGAATTCAGCAAAATGCAGTCTCGGCAAGAAGTGCATATTTGAAGTCCAGGATGTCACAAAAAGGTTAAATATAATGTTTAACTTGAGCTATGTAAACTAGTTCAGTTTCCTTACTTGCACTTTCAAATCAGTACCAAAGAAAAGGACTATATGAAAATGAGAATAATAAAAGCTTATTGGCTGAGCAAGTGCAGGAAATGTTTTTAACAGAAAAAAAAATGGAGAAACTACAATAATTTGTTTAAACTTTACATGGTCTTAAATAAAGATTAAAATACCCACCAATTCATGTGTAAATCTATAGGGTGAAAAAGCTCAATGAACAAGTAACAACTGTAGGTTAACAAAACATATCAGGTCAGACAAATGTGACACTGCAATTGCATGTGTGTTATATAAAAGTATTCCAGTGCATGTAATGCCCATTGATTTCAGAGAGGCACTTGATACGACACTGAATTATAAACCTTCTAGCATTTGGTGCATGAGATGCAAGGAAATGTAACGGGGTAAAAAGGAGGTTGGTCAATGCAGAGGAACAAAGTGATGCATCACTGGTTGGAACAGGGGCTCTTCTCAACACATTTTCTACTGCCAAGATCAGGAAGAGGAGGCAATCTGAAAATGCACTTATGCTTCCCTAATATTGTTTGGCTGGTTGGTTTTTGAGAGGAAAATGGCTGGTGATTCATTGCAAAGTGTATATTTGGACTCATTTTTTTTATTAACTTGTCTATTGGCACAGAGGTTCCTCTAGAAAGTGCAGCCCAGCAGCAGGAATTACAGTCTGAAAGATTTTTAACATTCAGAAAGCTCCACAATAACAAGCATGACAGCTCTTCTTCCCAGTTCTTATGGGAGCTGAACTTTCATGCTGTTTAATTTAAGAAATCCAATGAAATTGGTGGATTCTCAAAGAAGAATGTTTTGATGCTTCTATAAAAACTGTGGTGTTTCCTGGAGGCTTTAGTTCTCACCTCATGGATTGCAGTGAAATCAAAAAAACTCAGTTTCAGGACAGTTTATATGGCAGAGCTGTGAAACTCCTGGAAACCTGCTTATCCAATCTTTCAGCCCGCTAGATAGGGTGTCAAGTACCAGCAGAGATGGGAACAACTTCCTGTGAGATTATGGTGTTTTTCAAACAAGAAGAGCAGTTTCTTCACAAAGATTTGACTCCATGGAAAAGAAATCTGCTATGCAAAATGGACAAAAAGTGCATTCCTATCTCCATGTGAAAATTATTAGAGCCAAGACAACTCAACCCTGCTCCCCCAGATAGCAGATTTTATTCCATTTATCTGAAGAGACAAGAACTTCTCCTCCTGCATGGTAAACTTCATGTAGCAAGATCAACTGCTTTTCAGCTTTTTCCTACAAGACCCCTACAGGCTTCAATTCTGCAAACAAAAAGGTACTGAGATTACATCTGTCAAAAATAAAGACATGTCAGGGAGTGGGTACAGCAACTCAATCTGAAATAAAGTTTTAGTTTTTCCCCTGGGAGACTGCCTAGCAAGGAAAGAGAAACAACTTCCTTCAGAGGCACTCCTCTCCAACTAATGCCAAACTAGTGCTGTCCTCCTCCTCAAAATATGTTGTCAATCCCATTTTACGGGATCTAGTACAATTCCCAAATTTGTATTTCTTATGCACTAGTGACTCTTCCTCAGCTGGTGTTTTTCCAACTGTTTCTTGCGAAGAAGATTAAATGTGAATCCTTGGTACAAGGACTGCTGGTTAGATTCAGTTTTGCACATTTTAGATGCAAGTTAGGACCTTTCTGTGAGGTTTGTTGTACACTTGACAAAGAAGCACCAAGACAGTTTTATAAGGAAGAGGTTGTTCTGGTGTGGCTATGTGCCACTCAGTCATAGCTCTGCCTCACTGGTTCCAGTGCTTCCCTTACGGTAAATTCAGGATAAAATACCAGAGCAATAAGGATACTAATAAATTCTTTTTCTCTGCATTTACTCTCGCTTATCTCAACGGTGAGAATTTTCTCTTCTGCATTTCTTAAATATTTCAAAAGAAAATACAGTAATTTCACAATTATAAGCCGCACCTTTTTCATTGAAGAATCCA
>VRYO01002772.1:79600780-79643292 GCA_009812075.1 Sialia sialis
CATTTTTGAAGGAACTGTGGAGTGCATACTCTAAAAAAACCTAACACATCTGAATCAGGAATTAGAAACAATTTGACAATCCATGGTAGTTTAGGTTGCAAAGTGAGTTAAGACTTTCTTCAACATCCCAGCTCTTAGATTTGCTGAGTGCAATCTTTGATAGTCCCAGGTGGTCCCTTTAGAAAGACCGTTGAACTTTGGTGGTCAATAATTAGGGTAAGGAGCACTAAGAGCACTGACTATCAGTTTTTTTCTGGCAAAAAACCTGGTAAAACCACCTTATTTTCTTCAATATGAGACAAGAATGGCTGAAAATGTAGACTATGGTAGCAACAAGAGATAATATTACATGCACATTCCCAAATGCGAGAACGATCAGTCTTCTGAACATTGTGGGTAACAGTCCTTCCAAATTTAATAAATTATTGAAAATAAAACCAGATCCTTTTTGAAGTTCAGGAAAGCTTCAGTAAGGAACCTTATCCCTTTCTCACTCCATGTGTTCCCAGTGTGGCTTTGATCCACTGCTTGAAATTACTCTTGAGTGCACATAATGGCAAGTAGGAAAACACAGTGAGGTTATTGACAAATATTAGTACTGTGAAGAGCAGGGATTTGTATGAAACATCACCCTACACTAGTTTTTGTGCTGATTTTTCCGTCATCTTGTAAGAAGTACTTTGGGGCTGTAATTTTCTGTGTAAATTTTCTCCAAATAGCTGCTACAGATTATTTTTATTGTTCATGTTTCAATTGTATTATCCCCATTCTCAAGGAGTGCTTCTGACCTTTAAGAAATAGGGCTTATATTAACTTCAATATAGGTTTATTTTTTTGGTAAAAAAAAATTACTATGAATTCCACAAAGTCAATGTGTCTAGAAAACACTAATAACCATGTATTCTTGGTTTATAGTTTAGTTCCTTTTCCCTTTTCCTCTGACATCCATACAAAGAAGTTCATTATGCTGAATCCCCTGCAGTTAGTTTATAGACCTACTACAGTGTATCCTGCAGTGAAATAAAGCAAGCTTTGTTAAGGAGATTATGACTCTGGTGTTTTAAAAGTCTGAAATTTTCACTATGCATAAATGTTAATTGGGTGAAATACTACATGCAAAAAGCTTTGATGCCTGAAAACAAGTGCATGTAATATAAAAATCCAGAAAGAACAAGACCTGAAAATGTAACAAAATGCATCTTTTAAAAATCTCCATACCAAGTTTGGCCACAAATTTCTGTAGGAGTGGCTTTCTAATTTTAACTAAGCACTGAGAAACTTGGGGTGAATTTTATTTTCTGGTAACTTGATTTTCTGGTTACTAGTCATAAAAGGGTCTCTTATTTATCCCCCTGGCTCCAGTGAATTAACATATAAAGGCAAGTCCCATACAAGGAACAGCAGAGGCTCTTCCATTTACACTCTGTCATTAGGTACACAGTCCCTTCCTCCCATTATAGCTAAAACACAAACCCAGGGTTGGCCAATTTTTAAGTACTGGCACTGGATCCAGTGGTCAATAGTCAGTGCTTGAAATTTCTCAGGGTAAGAGACACCAAAGAGCTTTGCTTTTGCAAATATTCTCTCCATCAGTTCTTCTGTTTTAGGAAATCGCTCTGCATCAAAACCTGATATTGCTGCTTTTCCCTCTCAAAGTTTCTGTGGTTTGTGAGTCAGAAGTATTGATTTGATACCAACTCCAGCACAGAAAAACCAAGAAAAAATATTAAGGCAAGATTGTTTACTCAGATTTAATTATCCATCTCCTTTGTCACAGTGATGGCCCAACAAAAACTAATTCTTTGATGTGTCTGGGGCTGGGTGGTGCAGGCATCCTGTTCTCAGTGCAGTGTCCATACCAAGACCCTAATTCCCTTACAGGTGCTGAGGTTTCCAGTTGCCTGTGTGCTCACAGATTTTAACTGAACAAGGGACTAAGTTGTTCTGGCTACTAAATGGTCACGTACAAGTGGGTCATCTCTGACCCCTTGAATAATTCTAGTTATTCCAGATTTGAATCTAACGGGAAAATAAGAAAATAATACCCTCAGTAAAAGAGAGATGAGAAAAGTACCTGAGAAATTAATCAGTGTTAGGCATTGCCAATGTTAAAATTAAATTTCTTAAGGGTTAAGTAATTTCTTCCTGTATGCCTGTACAAGTTGTTTAACATATAAACAAAGATGCAGGGGGGCTCTCACAGAATGAGCTCAGGAAGCTTTTCTGCACCAGATATGTTCCGAAATACATAAAGAAGGCAGATATGAGGTATGAGAAATCCAGCTGGCCCAAAAAGCAAAACTCAGCTTATTATTTAAACCTATTCATCCCGGTGACATTTTGTATTTTGCATGGTTTATGCCATCAACTTCTCTTTATTTAGGGATTGTTTAAGAACTAGGTTTATGTGTATGCTTGCTGCTGTCTTGCACTGGTAAAACCATAGCCTTTCCCATGTGCATTTTGTGTTTTCTCAAGCAAGTCTTCTTAAGCACAAGGACATGGAGAGCTGCTGGGTGGGTCTGGGATTTGGATGTCTCTAAAGTGTGTATTTGAACAGTTTTTGGAGAATTCTGTTGGTTATGCCATCAATTTCACCAGAATTGAGAGAAGCTATTGGGAGTGTGATGCAGTGACTTTGTGCATGTCCTTATTTTGGTTTTAGTCTGTATCACCATAGGGAAAAAAATTCAATTTTTTTATATCAGTTGGCTAATATTGGTTTAAGAAACTTAAAAAAAATGATGCCATGATGCTTTATATGGCAAAAATGATTTTGTGTTTAGAAAGACAACGAAATAGTTAACTGTTGTCTTGCTACTTTTTGAAGCTGAAATCACACTATAATTACTTAAAAATGTGAAAGATACATAAAATCAAGTGTCTTACAGGTTGATAATGAGTCATCCTCTGAAGATGCTAATTTCATCTTAATTTGGGAAATGCAGTTCTGTCTTTAACAGAAAAAAGATATTGTTTTCTGCCAGATAATTCTGCAACTGATTTCAGTTATGCTGTAAATGAATAACAATCAAATCTTGATGAGTATATAATAAAAGTTTTAAAACACTTTTCCTCACCTGCCAAAAAAGCTTCAGAATTACAGTAGATGTTTCATTTTGTCAGTCTTGATTACATGGCATGCCTCTTCAAGCTAGTCATTCCTCAAGCTGCAATTGAAGTGATTTTAAAATGCTTTCCAGTTATTTTGTACATTAGGTCAGGATTTCTCTGTCTCAAATTCTGTAAGGACAATCATGATAGAAAGGCTGGAGAGAGACTTCCAGTAACAGAAGAGTACAGGTTTCTTTTGCAAGTCAGTTATAAAATTAGAGTAATACTATCTTGAACCTGCTGAAGTTTACATTGAATTCACCGGAGGAAAACAAGGAATTGGTCACCAGTTATTTGTCTAAAATGTACCTAAACCACATCGTAGCAAAAACTAGTCAGTGACTGTATTCATTGACACATTTTGATTCCTTATTACCTGGCTTCACTTTTGACTCTAGTCATCGAAACTAATTTTAATTGTATTCAGATGCTTTCTCAGATAAAAATGGGACTTTTAAAATTTCAATATTATCACACATAGTGAACTTTGTTCTGCCAGCCTCACACCTGCTGGATACCCCAGGGCTGTATTTTGGCTGGAAGCCAGTAGAGCAGACGCTGTCTTATGGACCAGCTGGGCTATTTTAATTGCTCCATACGAAACCAGAACAGAGGGTGCAGCCAGGTGAGGGTTGGGCTCTTCTCCAGGCAACCAGGACACGAGGACAGTCTTAAACTGTCAGGGGAGGGTTGGGTTGGACATCAGAAGGAATTTTTTCACAGGAGGAGTGATTTGATAATGGAGTGGACTGCAAAAGGTGTTGCCAAATGTGGAATATGTAAAATTTGCTCAAAAAAGGGTATTCTTTGATGTTTGATCTTTGCATATGTTCAAGCTTAATCAACAAGAGGGAGATTTAATCTGTGAAACAGACAGCATAGTTAGCAAGCTCTAAGTGATGTCCAGCTGCCAGAAAAACAAATTGTTGCTAGAATTGCCTTGTTAAGGTTCAGGGCATCACATGCTGTGATGCTCAGATGTAGAGGGAGGTTAACAAGGCTTGGGGAGAAGGATGTCCCCTGACAGTGGACACAAAGAATGCAGAATTTATGTGCCACAAGGACATCTTGCAGAACTCCCAACACTAAGAAGAAATGAATAAAGACAACTCATCAATTGTGCTGAAAGAAGCTCCAGCTGGGAAAGAGGCAATTCTGGCCGGGGGAGATTGGGAACACTGACCTGGTGACCACCGAGCCAGGAAAACCACTGTCCCAAGGAGAGACTGAGCATGGAGCTAATTATCGTGACAGGCGAGATAATCATCAACCAATAGAACACTTGTTAATAAGAGAGCTATGTGACTGGTAGCCAATGACTACTAAAATCTATCATTAGAAGAGTTTTGATAGTTGGTGCCCTTGATTCATGGGATACTATTGAGCACCTAAGCTTGCAAAACCCTGAAATAAAACAACATCTCCCTCGAGAGTATTATTATTAGCTTGTCACATAGCAGGTCAAGAATCCCATTTTTGTGGACAACACGATGGTGGAATGACATCCTTGGAGGCATTTAAGGAAAGACTGGATGTGTCACAGTGCTGTTCGGTCACAGGCTGGACTCTTTGACCCCAGAGGTCCTTTCCACCCTGGCTGAGGACAATCCTTGTGACCCAAGAGCTGCCGGAGCCCGCCGCCATTGCCGGCGCTGCCCTCACGGAGCGCGCTCCGCTCCCGCTCCCCTCACGCGCCCGTCCCGCCCCGTCCCCCGCGCGCCGGCGTGCGCGTGCGCGGAGCGGGCGCGGCGCTCGCCCCTCCCGCCGGGCCGGGCCGGGCCGCGGAGCGCGACGGGCAGCGCGGAGCGGCCGCGCCCGGGCAGGAGCCGCCGCCGGCGGGAGCGCAGCGGAGGCGGGCGGGCCGCGCCATGCGGCTGTGCGGGGCGCTGCTCAAGAACCCCATCCCCAAACAGATCGAGTACTACTCGCGCTTCTCCCCCTCGCCCCTCTCCATCAAGCAGTTCCTCGACTTCGGTGAGCGCGGGGTGAGGGGGTGTGGGGGTCGCCGCGGCTCTCCCGGGGAGCGGCGGCGGCGGCGCGCAGGCCCCGCTCCTCGGCCGCGGCTCCTCGGGCCGCATGGGCAGCGCTGCCGGGGCCCGGCCCCGCAGGCCCCGCGCTGGCAGCCCCGGGCCCGGGCGCGGGGTGGGCGGCCGGTAGGCAGCAAACAGCCGCTGCTCGCCTCGCTGGGCGCCGGGACGGGCGGGCTGGCCGCTCCTTCTTGCCTTACGCCCTGACACGAGTACCGGGGGGATGGGATTGAGAACAAGCGTTCGTGACCTTTGAGGTTTTGTGAGGATGGTGAGTGAAGGAGAGAGTAAGTTAATGGTCGTGAGCGTGAAAATTTAAATCTGCCGTGCAGAGGTCGGCTTAGTTAAAGCTCGGGCATGAGCTCCTAATCGCAGTTGCATAGGAGACCTGTTTGTGTGAAATTCAGGAGCACTTCAGGAAATGCTGATGATGGTGAATAGCATTTTTCTATTCAGAAGCCCTGGAAGGAAATAAAGAGAGGCTTTTGTTGCTTTTAAAAAACATGCTTCCATCTAGATAAGGATAAACCCGTATCTGTGTTGGAGGTTATTTGACTCTTGCTCCCTGACACGAGAGTTGTTGAGATTTTATTATCGTACAAATATTGCTGGTAGAATGAATGTAAAGGCCTCGTGTAACATCGTGAAGCTTAACAGAGTGTTCCTTCATTCCACTCTTACAATAGGGGGTACAAAAGGACAAAAATGAGGCAGCGTTCAGCTATAAAGTGATTAAATGTGGGCACAATTGCACAGTTATGGCAATGGTATTAGTGAAAGAATGCTGGCCAGTAATAGGCTTGATATATCCTCTCAGTGAAGCAGGATTTTGTACAATTAAAAAAAAACCAACCAAAACCCCTTGTTTCCACTTAAAGGAGAACCTGACTGGAAGCTGTGCTTTCTGTGTCTCCACTCACCTGAGTTTGTTACCTCTTCCTCACCCCTCTCTATGCTGCCGGGCTTCATTGGTGCTTCTTACACTGTGTCTTTCTTTACTGGCAAGGGCCTAAAACTTAAAATATCTTCATTTTAGCACTGGCGCTAAACAAATTGCCTGTTTGAAAGTGGGGTTTGTAAATTATTGCTGGGAAAGTATTGCTGTTTGTGTGCCTCTTTGGTTGTGACTAAAGATGCATTAAGATTTCAGGATTTGCTTTAATGCCTTGGATGCTTGGACAAAACTTTGCTTTTTGGTAAAGATTTCTACAGTTCCCTGTTGCCCTGCATTACTGTTTGTGTTTGGGCATCTTCTGTGGCAGCCTTTTCATAATGCTGTGTTTGTTTTAACATTACAGTGCCTGTGTTAATTTGTGGTCTTGTGATTCTCCAGAAGAAGTAGTTTTATTTTACAGTTTTAAGCCTGGCTTATGTTACTGGAAATGAACAGTGAGAACAGGATGTTACAGCCTGGCCAGTCTTATTCTTTAGACGTGCTCCAGTTGTCACTGGATGTGTCATTGGAATCTTCTCTGTGTGTGGCTGTGTATTTAAGGGTCTTCATGTCTTAAGACTGTTGGGAAGCTATCTTATCGTTGACATTTAAAACCTCTGAAGAAAAAAAAAGTCTATGGTTTAGTCTTGGAAGGTCACCAGGAGTTTCTAAAATTAGTAGGTTTATGTTATATCAACCTTGCTAAACCTATCACTTTGATCTTAATAAGTTTTATGGGCCACTTAACATCTCCACTTACTTACTCTTTAGTGCCTGTATTTATTTGGGAAAACTCAAGCAGGAAAATTGCAGCAGTTTAATCAAATAGATTTAACTCAATGTAGTTACTTAACTTTTGCGATCCTAAGTGTTTACAGCTTTGGGGTAATATCAAGTTCAGATGGAGTCTTCATAGGCCTAGAGGTAAAATTTGCATTAAAATGTAAGTGATAGTGCAAAAGTTTTCCCACTTGAGGTGTGGAAGGCCTGGACAATATGCACTGTGTCAAGGAACTGTGTCTGTCTATGTCTGAATTAGCTGAAGAAGAATTTGCTGGTGCCACGGGACACAAGTATTCAAGAGAGCAAATGTACCAGGCATGAGGAGCACAATACTCGAGGTGCAGCTCAGTTGTTTGCATATTTGTAAGAATATTTGATCAGAATACAGTGTTTTGTGGTCACTTACAGAGACTATTTAGTGTCTCACTTCAAAAGAAATGGTCTTTTTAATTGAGCTACGTGAATGTAGTGCTTGTTTTACAAAAACGTGACTGAATTTTCAACAAATGTTGAAGACGAGTAAGCACAAAGCAAATGTGTGAATAAGCATCTCATGGCTGCCTGATTTTGTTGTGTGATGTACATTTTTCATATGGAATTTGCACTTACTGTGGTTCAGATTTTTGTGAAGAAGGTTTTTTAACTTAATTTCTGACAAGAGGGAAACTACAACGTGTTCCTTATGTCACTTTTTTATACTGGTTTTATTGCTTTAGACTAAGTTAACTTAGAAATTTGTAAAATTCTGGTGAGCAGGGGAGGAGAAACTTTGCATTTCTTGTGAGCTGAAGAGTCTCTTCAAAGATAGTTGGTGGCAATGCATATTGAGGTACAGCTTGGGCTTTTTAAAATTACTGACTAGCAGTGTGGGCTGTATGGAACACAGTTGTGTGCGTAATGAGGTTGTAGAGTCTCTGTTCCTTTCCAGTGAGATAAATTAATGACGTTTATTTTCAAACTTTCTCTGCTTAATCCAGCTATTTTAACCGCTCAAAGAGTTTGTTCAAAGTAGCTTGCAAGTGCTAAAAACCTTGAAGCAAAGCAGGAGGCGGTAGTTGAAGCAGTGACACTGGCTTGTTTTTGTCGCTGAGCCCTGTTTGTGTCCATGTTCTGTCGAGCTTGCAGCTGTCTTTGTGGCTGCCCTGAGTGTGTCAGAGGTGATGGGGCTTGGGAGCTCCGTGTCAGATAGTGTGAGCATTTACTCTGCGCAGCTTTTCTTTCTTTCTGTGTGTACGCTTTCTATTTGCACACTCCTGAACTCTGTTCAGGCAGTTTCTTTTGTTACCAAGTGCATTTCCCAAGGTTCTTGTGCAATTTCATTCCTTTGCAAAAAAATGACCTTCTGTAAGTGAGTTTCAATATAAACAAATTTTGACCTTGTTTAATGCTAGCATGTCACTCCAGGCTTATCCAGACTTTCATAAGTATTCTGCTCTGGAATAAATACAAAATCTAACAATTGGATTCACCTGTGTAGTTCCTCTGAAAGTTGTTTTGGTAGGCTTCCAAGTGCAGGCATGCCTTAATGACCTAGACTAAATTAATTACTAAAATATCTTTTCTGAAATGAACTTGTGTATAGAGATCTCATCTAACGTTCAAGTTCATTGATCTTTGCATATTTTGGAAGCAGACTCTTTGAGAAAAAAATGCTCATTCTGGAGGTTCATGTTGATGGAGCATCTCACTTTAGTCTTGCTTCAGCTTGTACGGTGGGCCTTAGGCAGTGACAGGTTAATCCAAAATAGCCCATACCTAATCAGCAACCATGGGTAACCATGGGTAACCAATTAATCAGTCCCTTGCCTGGGGAAGTAATACCCTGTATGTTTGAGCAAAGTAGAGTTGCTTTTCTAGGAGTGTGTCAGCATTTAAAAAAGACACCCAGAGACGTGAGCTCGTGGTGCCTGCACTGCAGCCTGTCCTTGGCGTGAGCCAGCTTGGGAGAGCTGCACGAGTGCTGAACCCTGCCCCAGCTGGCAAGCTCTCATCGGGTGCCTCAGCTGTGAAGTTACTGACAAATGTTTTGTCAAATGAATGGTTGTACTGCAAAGGTTCCATATAATTAAGCACAAATAAAGAGACGACTGAAGTATAGATGGTGTAATCCTCTGATGGTGCATGAAAGAGTCATTTGAAGCTGTGCTGGTGCTGTGTTGTGAATGTGTGCTGTACTCATGTAGTCCTCTCAGTGCTGCTGCTCAGCTGAACAAGTGTCTGAGCCCTGAGCCTGAGGTGTGTTTTGTCAGAAACATGAACCATCTGCTTTTGGGGCTTGTTTACTACTGAAGCTGGCTTGGCCAGTTGTACCTAGCTATATTCTAGCCCTTTTTGTTTCATGTTTCAAATGAAAAGCTTTGGATTAATTGTATACCTAAGGGGTTAAACTTGTTTTTGTTAGCTCTTGTTAGCATGTCATGTATTAGCGTTCACCTACTACAGAGTTACTGATGAGTTTGGATAAAAAAAGTTGTGCTTGTGAATCACAGTGAATTCTTGTGGAATGTGACTTAGGAGATCCTGATTTTGTAGGTTATAATCAAAATATTTGTGGTGACTGCTGCAGTTAGTGGCATTGAAAAATATCTCAAAGGTTGTAATTTAGTAATTTTACTGTACTGAGAACAGCTGAGCATGCAGCAGATAATCACAATGAGTGCATGGAACTGTTGTGCCCTGGGGCATATCTGGAGGAAAAAATGATTAATAGATCCTTCCCATTTTTAAAATGCAATTTTTGGTATGAAATTGTTTAGTTTATGTGGTACCTATTAAACTTACCTGTTTTGGAGAAGCATGTAGGCCTCTTCCAAAATGAAATAAAGAGCAAACCAGGTATCAGCACTGCTATTGATTGCTACCATTTGTACATGCAATATTAGACTGGGGTTTTGTAAGAGTGTTTATGCTTCATGTTGCCTTGTTGGTAGAGGCATGGGTCTGAACTGAAAGCCAGCCCCTGGGAGAGGTAGCTGGCAGATACAATTTGCACAACAGCATGTGGGGGTAGGATAGCAGAGATCAAAACCTGCCGTATGTCTCCAAATATAATTATTAATCTTCTTGTAGAAGATGGCTGTTGGAAGATTTCTCTACACAAAAAGATACAGGAAGATTTCTAATTTTTTTTTAGTAGCGCATTAGTGGAGAGACTGTGCATCTATAGCACTTGCAAAGTTAAGGGCTAAAAGGTATTATATAATTACCTGCTATTTATTGGTTGCAGCAGTGCTTTTTCTGCTTGTCTCTGCGCATTGTTCATTTAAATGCATCTTCAAAACAAAAATGTCCCCTTAGCACGAATGTTAACCATTGGTATGCTGACCCCTGAGTAGGATCAGGAAGATGAATGCTGGTCAGACATGACTGTCTTTTATTTTCATCTGATTGGCTTCAGCTTCCATCCAGCAGTTTCTTTAAAGCTTTTGTTGGTAGGTTGGGATCCTTCGATGCCTGGAATATTTTCACTATGTGATATATGTACGCTGTAGTGGAGTTATCTTTCTTGATTTTGTAAAGATAAATACATGAAATGAACTATTGGCAGCCTTATGAAAATACCATGGAATTAACTTTTGTGGCTTTTCCAGAATTTTTGGTATTGTTCTTCAAATATGTCGTTTAGAGCTTTAAATAGAATCCCTTTAGGAGTTTTATGGAACATTGGAATAAAAGTGGTTTAGTGCTGTTTAGTTTTTACCTTGAAAGGAAGGCTACCAGTGACAGCTGGATGTGCAGGCTATATTGTTTTGTTCTTGAATTCTTTTGCAGTTACCACTTTTCCATGTCCAGTCCTTCATTCCCTAGATATGGGCATGAATAAAGTTTGCATTTCAGACCATTAAAAAGGCTTTTCTTTGATTGGTCTGTAGCACAGCAAGTAAGCTGGAATTCTTTTTGATGCAAGTATTATTTATAACCTGTTCCTGTTGACAACTGCCAGTTGCTGGCAGGCAGTGATGTTCCAATACTAAATATAATATTGAAGGGTTTTATAAGGCCCAATATTGATTGTTTTGAAGGTCTGGAAGAGTCACTGTGATTAGGTAGCTTTGTTCAGCTGTCACTCTTGATATGATAGAGATATTTGTGTGTGGGAGTGCTGTGTAATACTAGATTGTCTTGCATTTCATGTACAGAATTATCTGTTTCACTTTTACAGGCTGGTTATTCAACAAAGGAATACTTGATTTCTGTGAATAATTGAGACTATATATATTCTGAATTCAGCATTTTAGTATAGTTATAGTACAAATTCCATAAATTGCTGTGGATGATCAAACTGGATCACCAAGATAAATTTTTTTCTTCCTCATAAAACATTGACAATTCTTCCTTCAGTATGTGGTTTGGCTGGCCACTCTTGCCTGTAAGCATAGGCAAGTAGTCTACAAATGAGCATCCTTCAGCTAATGGAATTGTGCGAGTTTTGTTTCCCAAAACAGAAAATTTCTTAGTTTGTGTTCTGTTTGTCTGTGGGCTGATCAGAGGAGCTGTGCAGTCCTCTGCCTTGGGATGCTGGGAAGGGAATGATCTTTTCCTGCACATAGACATGTCTGCATGTTTGAGCTTTTGTTTTTTTTGTATTTCCTGAAGATGGTATGGCGTGTAAGCACACAGCTGAGTGTCTTGGGTGAGAGAGGACAAGAACTCCCTATCTGCATGAAACAATGAACAATGTCAGTGGGTTTATTTCTTTCTAGCAAGTAGCAGAAGCAGTGGAAAATGCTGCTTGATAGAATTTGAGGGCTTGGAAAGCTTCTTCTAGAGGAACAAAAGATAGGATTTGTAGCTCTTGAAGATCTAAGAATGTTTGGGACGTGTTTTTCTTCTAGCAGCTGGTGGAAATCGTTGAAATGCCTTCTTCAGAGTAGATTTAAACTGAATAAGGAGGCACTTGAAAATCTGAAATTAAATTTTTATTAAAATGAATATGAATTTGGTAACATTCCTTATCTGGAATGGAAGCCAGTGATTTAAAAATAGTGTAACTTCTACAAGCCAAGAAAACAGGCTGATAGGGTCTCTCCTAAGGCATAAGGAGGCATATAAGATGATCAGTCAATTTAAGAAACAACAATTCTGATGCAGACAAAACAAAAGAGAGCAGTAGAGCAGTGTTACGATTTCCAGAAATACTGTTGATTCCAAAACACATGAAAGCTGGAAGGAAGGACATCTGTCTTGGGTTGCAGTACAAATAACAGCCAAGGTGAAAAGTCATGGGATAGAAAAGCAGATAAAAAGATGTTGAGATAATTTATAGCAATTGGGGAGAATGCTGAAGTGAAGCATTTACTTGATGAAAGTAAGTACCTGTTAAATTCATCTTTGCTTTGGTCTTCAGGAAAAGAATTGTATCCAGAAACATAAAGGCAATCACAACTCCCCTGACCCAAATTTTAGATAAGCTGAAATATGTCTAGATCCTCTTGGCTTACTGGGTTCCAGTGGAAGTAAATCAGTTCTGTGAGTTGTGAGCAGCTGAACACTTTTCCTCTTGCAAATGTGTGTGGCCTGGTGCAGCACAGCTCGTGCTTGTGGGCTCAAATGGAAATAACGAATGGTGATGGCCCCAGGGTTTTGGAAGTGGGAAAAGAGGAGGACTTTGGAGTTAAATCGGGTTGACTCAAGTAGCTGAAAAAGACATGGAGCTAATAATGAACTAATACATAGATAAGCACCAAGAGATAATAAGGTAGTACAGACACAACAGATTGTGTTGGCCTGGTCTGGTTTCCAGGTTAATTTGGTGTGTGCTGAGGCAGTAGCAGTAGATGCTGTATGAAGTTTGGCACAGCCCTATGTGACATTCTTAATTAAAAACAAACAAACAAAACTTAATGCACAAAATCATGGGATGACTTCACAGTGAGGTTGTTATGTCAGATGTTCAGTGTTGGGGTGGGTTGATCCCATCCAGCAGCTGAGCACCCACCCCCCACAGGCACGGGGAGAGAAGTGGGAGAGTAAAAATGGGAAAACTTACGGGTTGAGAACAGGACAGTTTAAGAAGTAAAGCAAAGAGGAAGAGAAACAAGTGATGCACAGGCAGTCACTCACCACCTGCCAGAAGCAGAGGTGTGCCCAGCCTGTCACTGTGTGATAGACATCTTGGGGGACAAAGCCAACCAGTCTGTCATTGCTGGGATCATGTCCTGTAGAACAGCCCTTTGTCATCTCTGCTGGCTCTGACCCCGTCCAGCCTGTTGCCCACCCCCAGCCCTGCTTGCTGGGGCTGAGTGCAGGAGAGAGAGAACTTGATGCTGTGCAGGTGCTGTTCAGCCACAGCCCAGGCATGGCTGTGTCACCAACTCTTCCAGTGGCAGCTCCAAGACACAGCCCCTTGGCACTGTGAGCAGAACTGGCTCCAGCATCCAGCTCACAGCAGTGTGGATGGAGCACAATCCATAAATATGTGTTGCACCAGCAGTCATTGATCTCCACAGGACTGTGTTGTGAAGGATGAATGCTGTGCTTCCAGCCCCCTTTAACTCAGTCCATCATAAAATCAGGCATAGTTTTAGGAATTGTTTTATCTAGTTCCACAGTTTCTATATTAGAACAACTTTTCTTGTTGCCAGTTATGCTTAATATAATGGTTTATTAAAAGCTACCTTTTTCTCAAAACTGCTGAAATATTTTACAGGCTTCAACTTATCCTTTTAAAAATGTTTGGGGTTTTGTGTTTTTCTGGAGTCAGTTAAATGTGATTTTTCTTTCTGGAAATATTAGGTTGAAAGAATGAATTAGAGCACTTAACTGTGACTCTTGAGGTAGAGTTCTCTTTTTTCTGATGCTTTGTGTGTTGTAAGATACTATTTTATTGGCTCTTGTTTCCTTTAAACCTTTCTATGTAAATGTGACATTCTCTCAACGTTTCTTTGTTCTGCGTAAATTATTTTCTGTTAGTTTCAAGTCAATGTAAAAAATGTCACAGTATTACAAATATTTTCACCAACTTAATTCATTAAAATAGTAGGCTGGTGCAAATTATAATTGGTGTTTATCAGAATTAGGTTTAAGACTGTGAATAGAGAGAGAGGCAAACTTTTTTTTGCTAAAAATAATTTGCATTTTAACTGCTACTTGTTTGGTTTAGTCCTAGTTTATGCTTTTCTCAAAGGTTTTTATAGACTGCAAAAATACCTTCAAACTCTGATAACTAGCAGTGACATAGAGGAATCCTCTAATTTGTTTTGTAATATGGTTTGTTAATTATCAAAAGTGTTTTGAAACAAGATGCTTAACAGTCTAATGCATTTCTCCTCAGTGAGACTGAAGGAAAACTGGAGCATGTGGTATTGGCAGTATTTTTATGTAATTGGTTTTAACTGTGTGAGTCTTTGCTCATAAACATTGATTTTATTTATGCTGGGGATTTGGAATAGCTTTTTCTTTGGCAGGTTGTCAGGAACTAGAGGATAAAGCAGGGATTTGTATTTTTCTGGAATGGTTAGAGAGAATAATGGAAGTTTTTCATAAAAGTTAGGAAGGAAGTTGTCAAAGTTGTGAGAGCTTAGAGAGAGTGTTAAGGATTTGGAACATCTAATTATAATCTTCAATGTAAAATGGATTTTTACCTGTTATGGGAGGAAAAGGTGATGATAAGACCCAAGAAGCACAACTTAGTCTATTCTGGTCAGTTTGTTGTAACAGAAACAGACCAGATCATCAAAAGGGGAATAAGGTTTCTTTTCTTGATGCTTTAAGCCTCATTCTGCACCAACAACAAAAGTTTTCAATTTGTTTTAGAAATTTTGTCTCACCAGAGCAGAAGAGCTGTGTCTCCTGTTTGAAAGCCGCAGAGCCCTGTGTGCTGCTCGGACTGGCTGCTCCCTGCCTGGGGCTTGTGCTGGTGCAAGAGGAGCTGATACAGCCTGCACAGCCACATCATTTTGGTTTTGTTTTCTGCTTTAGGAGCCCCTTGTGCCTGGCTGGGCAGGGAGTCTGGCTTGCAGAGATCAGCGCCGTGGCTTCTCCCGAGAGCATTCTGGCTCTTTGCCTGTCACTTTCTGTGGGGAGTGCCTGTGATAATGGCGAGACAGAGCTTTGCTGCTGAAATGATTCACCTGACTTTCAGCCTACTCCCAAATTGCTCAAAGGAAATACAGCCTTGGGTCTCTATGTCTAAAAATAATACAGCCTGTGGGTAACTAGTTGAGTGCCTCCGCATTAAATTTTATAGATACTTCTGATTACTGTGTTGTCTCTTGGCAAATGCATTAAAATACTCAGACTTTGTTAGAACTGAGTAGTAAGCAGCTAAACATTAGTTTTAGATCAGGGAAGCCTATTTTAAAAATTCACGCTTTTATTTTAATTTGGATTGTTCTGTTTAACAGTACATAGTGCTGGTTTACCGCTTTGACAAGTGATTATTTGATAATCCATTCCTCTTGAGAGGGACACGTGTCTTCACTTGGGTCTCTTCTGTGACAGGAACGCTGTTGCTGTAGAGTTAAAATTAATGATTGCAGAGTATTGTGCATTTGTTAATTCCTCCTGTTGATCTGTTCCAGATCAGCAGTAAGTTAAGCTGCTTTCCAGCACAGTCGGTGTCATACAGAGCACCATTTATTTGAAATAGGCTTACTGGAGTTGACAAATTATATATTGTTGTTGTTATTATTTATCATTAAATTAGTTGATAGCTAATATGAGAGTAAATGTCATGATTCACTGCGTGTTGAGCTGTCCTGATGTGCTAAGGACAGCTGGCTGACATTTTTTCCTTACCTGTGTTTATATGAAAGCATGAACTGTCTGTTTCTCAGTGCCAGTGGTATTCCTTAACATGGTAATTAATACACACGAGACATAAACCAGCTCACTATTAGGGGTTTTGGAAATAAGTGGAGACAAGGTTTTTTTTTGGTGTGTTTTTTTTTTTTTTTTCCCCTGTATCAAATTCAAGAGTAGTTGTATTTATTTTCGACTTCTGAAGTTCAAAAGTTTGGACCTTGATTATAAAAGGGATTTGGTCTGGTCATTCATAAAACGGGATATAGGATAATGTGTTCTCCTGAGTGGATGCTGTGCTGAAATTTTCCTTTGGAGCAGAAAGTGAGTATTGCAGCTGCCCTGCCAGACAAAGAGTTCTTGAATGTGGTGTTTGAATTGCATAAATTGGAAATGGCTTTTTAAGCTCAACTGTTTCAGTACTTCAGCCCTTGTTTTATCCATATGCTGTGTCACATGACTGTTGGAGAATTAACTGGAAAGCTAAACAACATGTGAGCTTCCTAGTTTGGATTGCACTTAGCAGTGACATGGCACAGAGTGCAAATCAAAGGCCATACAGTGGTAATAACTGAGTTCTCATCTGTGGGCATAAACCGTGCAGATTGAGAAGACTGAAGCACCTCTATTGGTGTGCTTCCCCCTAGGCTGAAAAGGCCCAGCTATCATGGGATTTGTGCTGAAGAAGAGAAACAAGTATTTGGGAAAGATTACTTGCTGACCTCAGTTCCTCTGGCTTTAGGCTGGTTTTCTGGCAGTAGATTTTGGACAGAATTTAATTGACTTCATAAAAGTGATATGTTTATTGTAGTTCAGTAAGATCTAAAAATACTTTTTGTTTTTAATTCTTCAAGTTTCATTTTTTTTGGAACTTGGAATTTTTCTGGTTTCCGTATTGACATAGAAACAATCTCTTAATGTGCCAAGTGAAAACATGCCCTTGAAACAGGACACTTGCATGAAACAATTGCAAAGGTTGGTGGAAGTGTTCTTAGAGAGCAGTAATGGAATTTGTGCTAAAGCTTAATCCTGAGGTGACTAAAAGGTCTGAGTACCTGAGGTGGTGTGGTTTGGATCCTTAAATTTCAGCTCCTCTGTCTGCAGTCTACCTGTGCCAGAACAGCTGTGTTGCCTGTGGTTGCTGTTCTGTAGCACAGCATGGTAGGTCCAGTTTCAAAATACAGATTTCTTAGGTGCAGTCTGTGGTAGGGAGCGAGGGTCAGCAAGAGTCAGCATCTGCTATTACATTCTGTGGGTTCCTGTTCCATTTGCTCCATCATCTTCAGGGGGTTTTTCAAAGCCCTGTCTGGTAGCAAGCAATCCTGTATGCTTTTTGTGACATGGATATTTTTAGTGCTTGGTGAGATAAATATCTAGAGAGTATGCTGAAAATATAATCATTTCCATTGGGGAATGATTTTAAACTCAGACTTGTTTTGCTGAGTTTTGTAGCCATATTTATGGGGACTGTGCAAGCATAGCTTGTTTATCTTTTGATAAACAGCTCATGTTCCTGAAATGGTGTGTAATCACTGAAATTCAACTATTCTTCTTGAGTTCTGTTTTCCTACCTTCAGGAGCAAGTTATTAGTTTTAGCTTTTGCTCAGTCTGCTCTGATGCACTGATGTTTTTGTATATTCTTTTGAAGATTTATTGATGCTTCTGCTTCACTTTGTTTTGTTTGCCCATACAGGAGCTATGAAATATTCTGGAAGCTCAAGAGAAGAGAGTAGATATGGTTGATCACTCCTGCTTTCCTGTCTTTTTTCCTTCATTTTGCCCTATCTAAAAGCAGCAATAGTAGTTTCTGATCTTGTTTTTATGGGTTCTGGATGAAGTCCCTTGTCTCTGGTATATAACAGGTGGGACTTTGTTTTTGAGTCTTAAATAATGTCTGTCTCTGCTGTTCAGTACACAGTTAATGGAGAGAACTAGACCTCTGCCTGCAGTGCAAAGACTGAAAAGAGTGCTTTGTTTCTTCTTTCCCTGCCTCCTCTGACAGATGAGTTAATATTTAGAAACTACTGATGCTTTTATAATGTGACCTTGGCAGTCCATTGACAACCTGGGCATGTGGCAATTGTGTTAGGTTTTTGAACTGGGTGACTTTGACCATCCTGGTGAAGGACTGTGGCTGGAGTCATGAATGTGGGAATCTGGCAGCTGAACCGAGAGTGCCAGAGTTCATGGTCTCACTCTGCATTTCTGCCCTCTTCTGCAGCAAAGTGGAGGTTTGTGTGGAGCCTTCTGTATGGAGCTAAACCTTTTGTAATGTGAATCTTGGACAGCACGCTATTGCTCTGGCAGTTTGTAGAATTTGCCGGAATTGGATCAGGGCCTGCTGCATGTGTGTGAAAAGCCTCTGCATTGTTCGTGCCTCTTGTTGCAGGAAGCAGAACAAAAGCTTTGTCTAAGTGAAGCTTTGCAAGAGTTGTCTAATTTGTTTTCTATTTCTTAGCACTGTGGTGTAAAAGGTAAAAGTGAGAAGCAGAAGAGATGAGTGAATGTTAGGGAAGAGTTGAATCCAGAGAGGAGAAAGGGGAGTAGTAGAGAAAACTGACAGAAGAACTCGGTTCCCTGAGTTTCCTTTGAATGGAAGGTCCACCAGTAATAACATGGATGTTATTACCCGAAACATTCCACTTTTAATCTTTTC
Organism: Sialia sialis; assembly: GCA_009812075.1. Classification (NCBI taxonomy): domain Eukaryota; kingdom Metazoa; phylum Chordata; class Aves; order Passeriformes; family Turdidae; genus Sialia; species Sialia sialis. The sequence continues at coordinate 79,619,038 of VRYO01002772.1, forward strand.
CTTTCTGATGGCATTACATTTAGAAGTTCTAATGCATTCAAGTCTGCTTTTGTGACCTGTGCTACCTCAAAGGTTCTGGGTCATATTTTATTGAGATATTTTTCTTAAGTATCCCTCTGATACTTGCCTAGTTGAATAAATGTCATGATTCATTTTTGGTGAAAGCATGTAACACTTTTTCATGTCTGGAAAAACTGATTTAATATTAAGTATACCATCTTCTGGGTGACCTTTTTTAAACTTTAGTGTGTAAGTTTACTTATATTTTCAACTTAAACTTGTGCTGTGGCAGTCACATCATTCTTCAGGTGTATTGTATTTCACTGCATAAGCAAATCCACCAACATTCATGAACAATGACCATTCCAAATGCAGCAGTGTTTGTACAGGTACCACTCCCACGGTATTTTTACAAATCCTGTGTCTGTCACGTGTAAGACTTGCTACATTGAAGGCTGTCCACAGAATATTCTTCACTGACCTGAGTTTCATGTAAGGTTCAGGAGATTGCTGCTTGAATCCTTGATGTATTTTCTTATTTTCACTATGTTGAAGGCTGTATCTGTTGTCAGTCCATTACATTGACTTGTTTTTAAACTAAATAGTCTCAAGACTATTTTGGCATCGCAGTTTGTTTCAAACCTTTTGAGCTGAAGGTTTGAAAGTGGCAGAGAGGAGGCCACAAATATGATTTTCTATGTGATTTATACAGGGTAACTGATGGTAAGATTGTTCAGAAGATTGAAGGGGGTAGAACATTTATTAAATAGTTCCTTTTTTCAAACCCATGGTGACAGTTGACTTTTCTTTCCGTTTTTGTGCTGGCTATGCATGCAGTAGTAGTAACATGAGGATTATTTCCTTCACAAATATCTTGCTTTTCATTGTAATTTTTTCTGTCAAAGTAGCTATTATTGTATAGCTTAATTTATGCAGTCTGTGCTGTGTTTTTGCGAACTTTGACTTGCTTCAGAGTTTCCACTTCTTGCTTGCTTTGCTGTGCAAATTTGCACTGCTTTCTCTTTGCAGGTGATTAACAAAATAAGAGGTGATCACTTTCTTCCTCTTGGGTCATGAGAGAACTAGGCCTTCAAAGAATGTTAGGCTGTGTTCAGTCTGATCTCATTCCAGAGACAGAATCAAGTAGCTTAGTGTAATTTTGGGCAGATGTCTACCTTCACTAGTAAAAGACATGCCTAAACCAGATCAGATTGCTCTCTTTTACAGTGTTTGCCATCAGGAAGTTTCTACAAATTAGGTGTTGAATCTTTTGTAGTTTGAGTCTAATGCTTGTTTGGTTCTTGATGCACAAAGTTACTGCTGACTCCTCTGTCCTGAACTGTGAGGTCTCAGAGAATATTGCTGTATTCTTTATTTCTTCTTAGGCAAATCTATCAGATTCACTCATTCTTGTGTCACAGACTGTTTTCTTGTTATCATCTTGATTTCTATTGCATCCATCTGTGCTTTTAGATATTCAAAAATTCATGTAATATGCCAGTAGAGTGGGATATTTTATGTGTGCTTTTCCTTTATTCTGTTGGATCAAATTCTGGGTTAAGTTGCAGGCACTGTAGGTAGGAGATTGTCAGCAGTTTGCAAGTGTGGCTTCACTAAGAGTAAAAATCTGAAGATAATCTGAGGGCCTCTTGACCCTGAATTAACACCTAATCCCTTAGAAAATGTGATTACTTTATAGGGTTATTTTCTGCCAGGAAGACTGGTATGGGATTGCTTTGTTCACTGCAGCAGGGCAGATCTGTAACAAAGAGGTTGTATCCTGTGTGGTTCGTTCTTTTTGTTGCCTTAATGTGATACTTGTTGAAAGAAACTTGCTTCAGTGCCTGATTTAAGAAGGTCTGTGCAATTATTCCACTTTATGCCACAAAACTGGATTATTGTTCAATTGCAATCAAGAATTGCTGTTTTACAGACAGTGGGAAACCAGTGTTGGTGGTGTGTGTAAAATTCTGTATCCTATATATCATGAGATGCCTTACTTTACTTTGTTCTTGGCTTTGTGGCCAAGAAGTGTTTCACTTTAAGTCTTCTAGTATTTCCATTTTCAGTTTCTTAAAAGCTTACTTTTAAAGAGTTTACATTTTTGCAAATAATGCTAAATACAACCCTTGATGCCTAGTGCAGTGTAGTTTCTACTGGAGTATAGGATGAGTATTCTTTCTGCCATCTGAACCCATACAAAAAGGTAAGCAGGTCATTGCTTCATTTATTTGTATTCTCGAGTAACTAGTTGAGGGTTGCAGTGTAAATCAAGAAGGGATTATTCACAAACTTAACTTGCACTTTAACCCTGAGAAAGTGATTTCAAATTCCTTTGAACTGGAGCTGGTAGATTTAGACTGACTTTAGCCTGTGCTGTTTAAGACAAAATCCTGGCAATGTGTATTGATCCAGCTGGAGTCAGAACAAAATCAAGAAAGACTGCTGTATATTTTGAAGAATAGGTGGAATGACTAGGTCAATATTAAAGCCAGCCTTTGAAAAAAAAAATTAAACTGACTGTAGGCTAAACATGCAGAAGTCTCATTGCAGCTTATTAGAATGCTGTTTCTGGAAATATCTTTAGAACTTAGACTTACTTTATCATACATGCAACTATCATATAACTGATAAAAATTGTATTAGGAAAATAACTACCATGCAGACAAGGGATTTTTTTATTCAGTCTGATGTTCCTTCTTTTGACGGAATTGGTTGTACAGGGGTTGCTGTGAGGAGCAGCAGCCAAGGAACAGTGTTAGGACAGTTTGGTTTTGATTTGAAAGCTGGAGGGTGGCTAATTACTGCTGCTCCTAGTGGGTAGCCATTCCCTCTTGCCATGCATGTGCTGTCTGGCAGGCAGGCTGGTCTGATGCTAAATGCTGAAGCAGCTCTGTTGGAGGCTCTCAGAGAAACTGACTGCAGCTGAGGATCTGATACAAGGACCCCTCCAAACAGATGAGCTGGACTTACCCTGAAGCAAGCTTGTCAGCTGGGAAGTCTTAAACCAGAGAGCTTCCTTTCCTCTTCCTGCACTGAACATACAAGGGGCTCTGTACCTAAAAAGTGACTGTACAACAGGGCAAGGCAGCTCCTTAAAAAGAGATGGCTTAGAGCTGCTGGGGTGAGATAGGTGAATAGAGATGTGCCCATGTCGGAGGAGAGCTTGTGGGTCTCTTGAGCCAGTCCTGCTTGCCAGTGGCAGCTTTTGTTAGCCTTGCACAAACCCATGAGCTGTGGATTCTTGTTCTTAATTTTCTGTGTTTCCATATGGGCTGTGTTTCATTCCTTTTGCTTTTTATTGCCTGGAGAATCACTGCACTTGCTCTCTGTCACTCTTGGGGTGAAGCAGTTGTTGTCTTTTTTGAGTTTTCCAGCTCAGAAGGTATAGGCTTAGCTGAGTCAGTCTTTCCTGCTGTCCAACCTCAGTCTTTAAAGAGCTGCTACGTACAGTGACCTGTGAACAAACACGTGTCTGTCCTCTATTGTAGGTGTATTGGGATCTGATTTATTTGAAGGATCGAACTCTGAAATCATGATTACTGTGCTTCACAGAAAACAATGTACTGTCTTGTTTCCTATGTCTAATTTTGACAGGATGTGTGTATTTGTAATTGAGATGTGAAAATGCAAGCAAGTAAAATAGATCCAAATGTTTACTGGAAAAACTGTAATGGAATTGGTAGCACTATCAGAATTTAAGGAGATCCAGATTGATGATACCTAAATGAGCAGGGGAAAAAAGGAAATCCTAATCCTTCCTGCATATTCCAAGCTAATGTTAGGGTTTGGGAACTAATCCATCAATGCACATTACCTATGTAAAGAAGGTGAAAACTCTGTGATTGTAATGGGACTGTCTTTAGAAGTAACTCCTTGATTGTGCTGGTTGCATTGTACTTGAATCTTGCAAATTGCAAATCTCAGTGATTATATGCCTAGCAGTGCTGTTAACACTTTCTGGTTTGCTTGAACATGATTTATAGCTCTTACATTATGCCTTCACTCAGAAATTTTGCAGATGGTTGAACAGGTTATCATCACAAAAGAGAGGAAAGACCTGTCTTTCTAGATGGAAGCAGAATCCTGGCTGTTCATTAAAAGGAAAACGTGGACTATTAAAAAAAATTAATTTACCTGGATTCTTTAGAAATTAGTTATGATAGGACTTTGCCTGTTTAATGATGCAAAATACAAAAAACTGTGTTAAGTAAAGTCTGATCTTCCATCTGAACTACTTGGGCAAGTGGCTTAATATCTTGTGCTTTTAAATATTTGTAGCTAAAATTTTATGGGTATCCTTAGTGACTACTTTAGCTTAAGATTGCTCTTAGTCATGTCAGTCTTTTGATTTGTATAGGATGGCTTCAGAGAATGGTTGCTGTTACCACTAGGTCTGCAGGAAGGTATTGTTATTTTGCTGGATCTATTTATTTGCTTTCTGGCTCTATGGTTGGTGGTTATGTTTTGTTTTCAAAATACTAGCAGAGATAAAAACGTGTTTTAAAAGTGAAAGTTAAATATAATCTTAGCTGAGGCCTTTCCAAATGAGATTGTGGTGATAAGCACTGGACTTTCCTTCCAGGTCTCCACTGAGAATCTTGTAGGCCGGTCCTAGGAAGGATGATGGCCTGTGCTGGTCTCACCAGTGCTGCTCAATTGTTAAAGTACTAAAGGTTGAAGAACTTGAACTGTTGCCATTGTTTTGTCCTTACCCTCTCTTATGTGTGCAGCATTTACTTTTTAAAAGCTCACTTTAGTGTAAAAGTTGTATGCATAAAAGCTAGTATCTTGTGGTCTTATTTCCAGGTAATGCAAAATATTTGATGGATTTTATTTCTGTGATGAGAGATTTTTGTTCATGGGAGAGAATATGAGAGGATGTGAAATGTGGAAGAAGGGTTAAGCTCTAGGAAGGTAAAATGTGTCTCATGAGTGAGAGGAAAGTAAAGGCTTTAAAACTTCTTATTTTCACAAATGTTTCTTTTAAAGCTTCTAACATTAGGCAGTCTGAAATTTTGATCTGCAGTGGGCATTGTGTTTTTCCTTCCTTTTGCCAGGTCGTGACAATGCCTGCGAGAAGACTTCGTACATGTTCCTGCGGAAGGAGCTTCCCGTGCGACTGGCGAACACCATGAGGGAAGTAAATTTGCTGCCTGATAATTTGCTGAACAGGCCTTCGGTTGGGCTGGTACAGAGTTGGTAAGTTAAAAAAAAAAGTGGATTGAAAGGTTATTGTGAAACTAATAATGTATGTGTTTTTTTGCTTGCAACAGAGAATTGTTGAATTCTTCTGAATCGTTGGGTTTTCTGCCTTGAATTGTTTATAGTGTGTCTTGAAAAATGAAATTTCATTTTCTTCTGTCTGATGTTGAGTATATATTCTAACGTGGATCCTAGCTAAGGATCTGTAAGTTAGTCTTGTAAGTTAGTAGAAACATACTGTTGTCTCCCAGCTAATTAAAATGAGTCTATAACTTTCAAGAGCATGGTTTTTAAACGTTCCTTACTATATTGCACTCATGGCTCCTTGAAATCACTGCTCTGTCTCCTTATTCTTCCTTTGTCAAAGATACTGAGAGAAAATTAAAACCTCATCTGTTTTTCTCACTGCTAAATCTTTAAAAACAGAACTTGGAAGTTGTGGAATGGGTATCATCCGCCATCATCTAGTAAACAAGTTCTCCATTGTAATAACTAGCATGGATCCAAAGGGATTCAAAGTCTTGCCATCTTTTCCACAGTAATTAATTTCTTGCCTAATTGCTTGTTTAGTGAGACTTAGAGACTGCTGCCTTGGATGTATTAAGCACAGAAAAATCATTGTTCCTGTGGTATTTATTGTCCATTTGCCTGTTAATACTTTTCCAAAGACTTTTTGTAAAAATATTTTTGCAGTATACAACAGAAATCCCTTTGTGAGTAGCAGCTTATTTAATTGTAAAAGTAGCTAGTTTGTAGGCTTGTGTTGAATTCACTCATAGTCCTTGAGCCAGGAGCTTCTGTGCTGACTGTGTATTGACTGCTGGCTTGGGTGTCCTAATTATCAAACTTCAGACTTAGAAAATATAAATTAGGGTATGTGGTATTGTGTTTGTCTTTGCAAGGTAACAGTGGATGTCTTGATGACCACTTACAGTACAGTGATGAAGTGCTTCAAGTGAGTGTAAATGCTGTGGGGCCACACAGTCACTTTGTGGTTAAGTGGCAGCTTGCAAGGTTTAAAGGCTTTTTGTCTGTCTTATGTCACAGGAAGTTATTATGCTTGTAAAAAAGAGTAGGTAATATGCAGGCCTTTTAGGCTTTTCTGATCTGGTTGACTTGTGAAGCTGTCTTAAATGAAATGTGGACAAGTAGGTGAATGAAGAAAAGGAAATAATTTTTCCATAGGGACTGCAGCATAATTCTTTCAGTCTAAATATCTGTGCTGTGGCTTGTGCTTCTGCCTGTGCAGAGCTAAGCAACGTTTGGATCCCTCTGGCAAAGAAACTGAATGGGTCTTCAGAGTGGAGGGCCCCTTCAGAATTTTTGTTGAAGAGGTTTGAGGACTTGTGATGATTTCTATGGCCACAGTAGATACTATTGATTAGAAAAAAGAAAAAAAAAAAAAACAAAATTCCAAATGAGAAAAAGCAGTATCAAGTGTTACATGACAACATGATTTGCACCATCACAGCTGTAGACCAGTGGTTATCTGTTGGACAGGCTAAAATACTAGGTTGTAATGTGCTGAAGAAGTTGGAATAGACATCAAGCTCAGAGATGGGAGTTTGAAATCAAAGTGCTTTTCATAATTTTCTTTTAATTTTGATCCATAATTAACTAAGAGTTTTTGTGGAAAGGAGTATCTTCATTATGTAAGAATATTTTTATCATGTCAAAAGTGAGAGAAGTAATTGTAGCATTTTTTTGCTCTGGATTATAGGTGTGGACTTCAAAGAGCTTAGTTCTTATTTTCCTGTTCAGAGGTTTTTAATTGCTTAATTAAACATTACAAAGTTCTGATGATGAACCTTGGGTATCTTTTAAAAAGAGCAAACCAAAGGTTTTATTAACTTGAGTATGAAAGACCTTGACTATTACAAAGTTACGCTAATAGCAGGTTTTGAAACACATTTATAGTTTTTTAACCTAAAGTTGAGATACCTAGAGTGAGATTTTTGAGTTTCATGTAGTAGAATAAACAAATATAAAATTTAGTTGTTCAGCTGTTTTGTGAGCCTCTAAAATGAAAAAGCACTTCTTGATGCACTTCAAAACTACTTCAAGAAAATCTTACTTTGAGGGTCACTTTTCACACTCCTTTGTTTTTGCAAATCTTTGCTTGAGCTTGGCAATTCATTAATAGGCAAGCAGAAATCTGTTGTACACTTGCCACAAGTGAGCAAGACATTTAATTCTATATTCACTTCAATATATTTATTTGCTAATATTCAGTAACTTATATAGTCATAAGCATGTTTTGTTCACTTTTGTTACGATTTTGCACTAGAAAACGTAGGTTTTTATGTGCTTTTGATGAGACTCCAAATCAGCTGGAGCTTTAACATTTGAGTTCCCAATCCATTCCTTAATGCCAACATGCCAAAAATTAATTCAAAAAGGTCCTAATCTTTAAGATGTGTTTTGTTAGGCTTTTAAATTAAAGTGGCTCTGTAAATAGAGGAATAAGAAATCAGCCCTGCCTACAGTACAGGATAGATCCTTTCCCATCAATCCTCTCTGCTTCCAGCCATCAAACATTCTGGATTGCCTCTGTTTATCACCCCTTATGGTTCCCTTGGGAGGCAGCCTGGTTTTGTTGCTCCCTGCTGCAGGCAAGGCCTGTTCTCTCCTTTTCCAATACATCTCCATGGCTGTGCTGGAGGCACTCTGCTTCCTGTGCTTAGCTGCCTATCAGATTTTACAGCTGATTGCTCTTGGGAAAGCTGCTCTGTTGGTTTTTTCTCCTTCCTTTCTGGGCTCCTCAGCCTGGTGTTGCAGCACTGAAGAGAGGCAAGACCACTGTCCTTCCTTTGTACTGCTCAGCTGCACTTTCCTGAGTAAAGCTGGCATTACCCAGAGAGTGGGCTCTCAACAAACCAAAAAAGAATAATTTTAATTTCAGTAAAGGTAAAACATCAGCTCTCTCCCAGTTCGAGTTTGTAGCTTAATTTATGTGTACCTTTTGCGAGGAGTAGGGAAGGACTAAAGAGACTCTAGACAGTAACACAGTTAATATGTTTTGGCTGTGAACTGCAAAGATTCCAAATAGCAGACAGATCAACAATCAGCACCTTGTTTTCAGCTTTTTAAAATCAGTGGGCAACTTGCTGGATCCAAAGAAGTGGGCCTTTTTAAGGGCAGCTTTGAGAGGGCAGTATAGCTAACGTGCAGGTAGGATACTGAACACACAGCAGAATTGTTTAATAAAGGATATGGTCACTAATGTGATGAGGGAAAATAGTTACAATAAAACCTTACAATGGATAAGGTTAGAGCTTATAAAATGTCAAAAGTTTAAGCGTGAGGTTTGCACAGTATGTTACTCAGTTATATGTAAAATTCACATTTTATTTAGCCTTAGACAAATTTCTCTATTTTTCTTTAGTGTTTTTTCTTACAAGATGCTATACATTTCTGTTTCTCTCTTGGGAAAGAACCCATTAGAGAAATACGTACAGTTTGGGGATTAATAATTGAGTTTTTTTCCTCTATTTTCTACATTGAGACTATGCTAACAGGGTTGTGTTACCATGGAGATTTATTTTATCATTTTAGTGCTTTGGTATTAGAATGATTGCAAAGGAAATTCTTAGTGAAGTACACATCAGGGAAAAAGCAGAAGTATCTTGTATGAATTTTGTAAGAAAAGAAAGCCCAGAGCTGACATTATGGACTTCTGCAGTGCTTTCATGTGTGAAATGTACCATTCTAAAATTATTGCATTTGGCAGATGAACAAGAATTCAATCTACGTGGCAGTAATTAACAGAAGAACAAGGCAAAAAGAGTGCTTGAAACCAAAGTGCTTGCCCAGTGAATTGTAGTGTATTGTGATAAAAAATTAAACACTAGAAAGACAATATGTTTGAAGGGCATAGACTTTGATTTCTGCTTTTGATGACTCACCAAATATAGCAAAATTTTTCTTTTTCTCATATATGCTGGATTTTTAAATTTGTATTCTGTATAGTTGTATTGATTTATTAATGATACAGCAATTCATGCATTATTTTGGTACTTTTTTCTCCTGCTCTTTTTGGCTGGTAATTGTATATGAATTATGTTTAAACATCACAAGTCTTTTCATTGCTTGATAATTCCTGTGGTTACCACTTTCATTTATCCCTCTCTGCACCTACAATTCAAATTAAAAGAAAATGCAAGGAAGTAGATGGATTGTATGAAAAGGGAATGACTTTTTCACACACACTTTCAAAGGAATGAATTGTATTGCTGGCTGCTCATCTGTCTTCAGAGTGTAATGGTGGCAATCATTAAGACCAGAGTTATTTCCTTTTTAACACATTTTTTCCTAATTTCTCTAATTTTGAGCTGTTTAAGAGAGTGGGAGTGGGTGGGGAGCCGAATTTCATGTACAAACTGGAAATCACACCTGCATAAAAGAAAAAGGTGTACAGCATTTGCAGCTCAGAGTTTCTATTCAGAGACATAAGACACAGGGTATTACAACATCCGAGATTAGGTGGCGTACAGTGGTAGGCACTGAGCAGTTGGTTAGGGTTCTTTCCTTTCCTTCCTTTCCTTCCTTTCCAGCGAGGATCCACGCGCAACAAGGTAATGAATTAGTATCGGAATTGTGCAGTTGCGGGGTTTACTGGCAGGTGCTCAATTTGCAAACAATTTTCACGGATCGGTGCAGCCTTTAAACGCAGCCCCAGGCGCCCTCCCCGTGCTGTGGGCCCCGGCACTCCTGCCCGACCCCAGCGCCGGCTGGTGCGGCTCGGCTCGCACTTCTGGGTTGGCAAATTTCCGAACTTCGTCCAATATAAGGCGCAGCGGATTAAAAGGCACACTTCTGGGTTTCGATCGGAATTGTAAGCTTTAAGGTGCGCCTTATAGTAGTGAAATTACTGTAACTTAGATTCGAAGCTCCCCTTTTCTCTGAACTAACTTGCTGTGTACAGTGCTTTTGCTGATGAACTTGTCTAGTTCTAAAGTAGTATTTCCTTTACTTTAGAATCAGAAGAGAGACCTCCAAAGGAAAAGCACTGCCATGATTTCACCAGTAATGTCAGGCAACCTATCAAATCCACACAGTACCAAAATCGTGTATCACCTGCCCTCAGCACCAGCAGCATTCATTGCTGTTTTATCCTTGTGTCTGCCCAGGATTGCTGATGTTTGACATTTGTGGTAGGAGATCTGAATTGAAAACAACTTGTTACATTGTTTCTCAAGTGCGGTGAGGTCTTTCAGAAACAGGACTTTGCTAGTGTTATATGATGACAAGTGGAGGTTGAAGAACATGAACCTCTTTGAGTGATCATGATTTAATTGTTGCATGTGAATCAGCTGAGTTCAGAGTGTGATGGTTGTGAACTGGTGCCATCTCTTTGCGGCATGAGATAACATCTTTTAAAATAAGCAATACTAGAGCTATGAGCTACATGCCCTACTTGCAAGTGGCAAATATTTGAGGGATTTCTGTAATGGTTCCCGATGTTTGCAGGAGGGCACAAATGCACTGAGGGACAGGAGCTGGTGTTCCTGTGCTGACAATATTGAAAATGTCAGGTGTCCCTGAGGAATGTCACTGTGACCTGTGGTTGCAACTTGAAATGGAGGTGGAGTAAGTGGCATGTGCTTCTGGAGGGAGTCATGTAGACAACAGTGCTGTCCTAAGCTTCAGTGTAGCTTGAAGTTGCAGGGTGAAGTTTCACAACCTTACTAAGCTGGTCTTAACATAGAACTGCTACCAAAAGAGCTTATGCACAGGTTGTTTTGTTGACCTGACCTAATCTACTGGGTAGCTGCTGCCTCAAGGGGAGGGGCTTGGTTACTAGTTTTGCTTTTCCTTCTGTAGGCTCTGTGGTTATCTTTTCTCTCTTGTGCTAGCTTTAGCTGCTTAGACCTTTCAGTTAATTGTTTTCATGTGCAAGAAAGGTTTGTTTGGTATTGTCATCTGTTTCACCACTGCTTGGAGTTGGAGCTGTTGACATGCACATGTGATTAACATCTGATTAGTGTTGATATTGTAGTCTGAGTGGCAGTGCTTAACCAGAAGTGAAGAAGGGAGGGTAACATTGAATGGCTCCCTTTTATGTGTGTGATTGGTACCTTGTGTGATTCACCTCAGGAGACAGGTGGTGGTTCTGTAGTTCTTAAAGCTCCAGTGGTGCTGCTGAATGCATCTGCTCCAGGGGTGATACCTGCTCTGGGCAGAGCTGAGGTGAGGTGGCAGAACTTACACTGGTGTTGGGCCAGTGTCCTGCAGAGCAGGCTGGCCACCTTCATGTGGAGGACTTCTGCTTTGGGTCCTCTGTGCTGCCTCTGGGGTTCTAAGCCTCAGTGAATCTCATGTGAACCAAATGTGAACAGCAGAGAGCTATGTTGTGTAAGAGGGGCTTTTATGAAACCTTGGGTTGTGTCACAGGGGAGCTGTGGGAGTGTGGGAATGGGTGTGCTCTCCTGGAGTACTCTGGTAGGACCAGCTCGGTGCAGTCCTGTTACTGTGCTTTTTGGGGAGTGTTCCCCTGAGCTTTATTTTGAAAGAAAAGTTGGATTGTTGTCTGAGGAATATGAGAACAAACTAACGTCTGTACAGAGTGAATGCATGGAAAAATCAAAGTACAGGGACAAACTACCTGAAATTACAGACATGTGGGGAGGTACTTCTGTTAACTTCAATTTGATTTATGTAGCAGTCCTCCTGAACTGCAGACTGTAAGGTTATAAGTAATACCTTTAAACTTAATATAATATATTGTAGTTGCTTTCTTTCCCTTTGCAGCATCCCACTTACTTTTAGTCTTTGCAGAGAACTGTGTACTGTGTATCTATTATTTTTACATGACTCTGTAGTCTTAGAATTAAAGAAATTCAGACTTATTTTAAGTATTTTAATTCTCTTTTTATAATTTTTACTTATTTCAGGTACATGCAGAGTTTCCTTGAGCTTTTAGAATATGAAAATAAAAGTCCTGAGGATCCTCATGTTCTGGATGAGTGAGTAATTTATTTTTTCCAACAGTCCATTTTAAAATAAGCTGTCTCAAATACCAAGTAGTTTTGTACTACAGGAAAGCAGGTACCTTTATTTGTAAGGTAGAATATGTATGGCAAAAGCCAAAATTGTAATCTGGAATAGAATGTAGGTATCCAAGTGCTTTTTAACAGTGTATTTTGTATTTATGCAGATGGGTACTTTAAGAAATGATGTGAAATGCTTCTTCCAAGGCTGTATTGAGAAAACAACATGGATATGGGGCTACACTTGTGTTTTAGCTGCTTAAGACTAAAATGTCATTTTAGTGTACATTGAGCTTAGTGCTCTGTTGTGTATGAAGTATGTTAACATATTTAATAGTTAGGGTTTTTTTTAGTTTGAAAGCATTCTAATGTGTCAGTCATTGTGATTATCTAAAAGCTTTTTTAATGGTCTACAATTAGTGGTTCACTTACTTCACTGAATAACATTACTTGAAAATAAAGGAAAACTTAGCCAATTTTCTTTATCAACAAAATCATATTGAAATTGCCATTAGAATGTTTCCTTGCAATGTATATGTATAAAACAGAAATGAACCCCACACGTGAGAGCAGCATATGCATCAAAGAATTGGAAACAAAACAACAAAAAACACACACACACAGACACTTGTCCGACACTAAGGTCTGTTGTTACCCTGTACCTACAGCAGTCAACTTTGTTTCAGGATATTACTTCTTGCAGGTTTTTTGTTCCATTAGTTAGCTTTCTTAGGGTAGTTTGTTTTTTGGATTTCTCTTTAAGCTCTGAAATCCCACGTGATCCAGCAGTGCTTTATAAAGAGTTTCATGAAGCATCTTGCTCTGTTTGTGCACCATGTGGCCCGTACTGTGCAAAAATGGTGTTTTGCCTTCAGCAAATTTCAGATACGTGAACTGTCATGTTCCATTAGGTTAAATAAGGGCTTTAGGAGGTGCTGCATTTCAAATGTTGTGGGCATGTGATCTGAGATCGGACACTTTAGCTTTTGTGTTTCAACCTATACATGTAGGAGAAGCTCAAGTGCAGGAGTAGGAAGTTACCTGCACGGCAGAACTGGAGAAGGAGCTGTAAGGATTACAGGCTGAATGAAGTGTAATGCTATTGAACAAGGGGCAAGTAGCCATTTAATCTGAAGTGCTGAAATGCTGCCTGCAGTTCTGTGTACTACCTTTTAAGAAATTAAAACAGTCACAGACAGTACTGATGTAAAAGGAACAAGATTTAGAGACTTGGAGAATTCCACCTCTGAATAATGCTGAAGGCATTTGTTTAGACTGGCAAAAAAAAAAGGTCCTGGAGACCCTGGAAGTGTGTATGTGCCAGAAAAATAAGGTCATTGTAAGAAAGGATAATTGGTTGCTCTAAGTGAAGAATTTAAAAATGTCCGTTTTTTACTAAAGTTGAGAATATGTGCAGGGCAAAAAGTAAAGATTGTAATATTAATGAGAACAGATTGAAGACTATGGAGCATCCCATTTTAAAAGCTTTTGTAAATAGATTTGATAGTTTTTATTGGCATTCTAGGCTTATTCTGTAGAGGATAAAGCAAAACCGTTTTTCAACCACTGTTACGTTTTGTGATTCTGTATTTGCTGTTTGCTGATGACACAGGAATTTCTGTTTATAGCAGACTTTCCTTTATGGAATTAAGTTACCAAAACTTGTGTGTCTGTTTCTCTCTGAGATGGCCTGAGCTGTCCTAAACACCTGACTGAGCTTGGCAAATGTGACGCAGGTCCTCTTAAGCCTGTAATGTCCTGTGGGTTGAGACAAGGTGGTAATGTAGCTTCTGAAACCATCTTTGGTGTTCTGTGTTTAGGTAACTGAATTGCAGCTTTTTATGAACTTCACAGGTTCAAGGTAGATCACAGTTTTATAAAGATAGATATTTATAAAGGCTAATGAGTAGTTCTCTTGGAAATCTATTTTTAGAGTCTTATAATTAACACATGAATTATCTGGTTCTGCCATATGGATATGGCATTCTTGATATTGTTTCATGGCAACTGCAAATATTGTTTGCGATGCTCTATGTGAGTATGGCAGAACAAATATTTCATGGTGAAGCAAATAGCAATATCATTCAGGATAACTGTTTGTTAAAAGCTTTGAAATCTTGCAATTGTTGCATTCTGTGTAATTAAGTACATATAATAAGGATGCATGGAATTTATTACTACCTATTGAGGTGAAGTTCAGATAGGGTCTTTGATAGTGAGAGTTGTCTTCTATACTGCATCTGGCCTGTGAAAAGAGATTGAAAGTGTATTATCATATTAAAGAGCAGATTTGTTCTTTTTGGCAATATTGGATAGGCTATCTAAGATTAGAAAATTGTATTTACTTTACTGCTCTGGGATGTCATCTGTTCCTAACTTATTGAAGGCTATGCCATTTAATTGCATATTGACTTGTAATTAGAATTTAAAAAATATTCTTTACAAACTGTCTTTCAAAAAATACTGTTAACTGTGTCCATATTTATCTTATAATAACCCACAGATAAATCTAACAGATTTCTCAACTCCTGTGTCAATATTCCATGTTGCTGCTATCTAGCCCTATCCTACTTTTATGTCTTGTGGTGAGAGCATATCAGTATGGTCAGAAAGTATCAGGAATGCTGGTAGTTAAATGAACTGCTTTTCAGTGGGGAAAACCCCCACATTTGAGTTCATTGAAGTTTGCATTAAAGTTTTCTGTTCTTTTCTGATTGCACATATCATTACCTATGGAATTTGAATAATTTATTTGGGACTTTAAGTATCTTTAGGGATGCATGAATAGAAATAGTTCTTCAGATTGGTTTGCGTAAAGAAAAACCTAGAAGATTATAAGGTGTGCCAGGTCCTTTGGACCAAAGCTTTTTTTGTGCAGGCAGTATCTGAGGGGTATCTCTGAGTACCTTGCCAAGAGCAGCCTATAATGAAGGGTTGGAGCAGCTTCATCTCTTGGCTCCTGTCCACTGTCCTGTCCTGTTCCTGCGTGGAAGGTGCTGTAGAACAGCACATTTTACAGGTTAATGTTACAGGGTATATGGCTCGTACTGCAGAAGATGCAGCCTTGCATCCTTTGGCCATGGAATGCCCATCCTTGTCTTAGGCCTGTGGAGTATCAGGTTGATTCAGGCATTTCATGATGGTCCCCATCTCTTCTTCCTTAATTAGTGCCAGAAGATGTGAGTCTTGCCTGGGTGGAAGTGCCTTGATTCCAGTACCATCCCAGCACCTTGTGTTTGGAGCTGAACATGCTGTCCACCTCAGATACTTAAAAAACATGAAGAATAGCACAGAAGTTGGCTTTTGGAAATTAAAGAATGCCTCGTTGGACTTCTGTCAGCTGAGGTGGACTTCAGTTTGTGTTCTGGCTAATCAGAGTAACTAGCAGCAGAGAGAAGGAGAGCTAAACTGATCCTTCAGTGAGGTTGGATATCCACAGATGTCCTCTGTCACTTTTGGCAGTAGTTCTTCAATTACTGTTTTATAAAATGGTGCAATGCTTTTATCAGTTGAACAGAAAACTGTCCCCTGACAATTTGTGGTTTTATTGCTGCTTGTCTGGGGAGCCTGCTCTGGTATTCTCAGAGCCTGGGCTCTCTTTCTGAGGAAACCATTTTCTGTATTAGTGTTACACTATTACAGATGTCATCCACGTACTGGCACAGCTCTGTGTGAGGCCATGCAATGAAGTGAATTGGGAAATGGATGTAGTGGAAAAATAGCCCACTTTCAGCTCTGTGGTCCCTAAAATGTCACAGTGTGTGGCCAGCAAAGGCAGCAGTGCCCCTGCAGTGAGAGGGTGAGTGGTTATAGGCACAGGTGCAGAGACTAAAGCTGGGGCCCAGCTTCTCTCTGCTCCTGGTGTATGAATTGGAGGGCAGATCATGTTCTTGGGCATTACATTTTGTGAATGTTGGGCAAAATCCTTTGAAGCTATTTTTTTTCCCTTGGCATTGTTCTGATGAAGCATTTCAGACATGTTTCAGTTTCTCTGTGCCATTCTACTGGCTAGCAGACCTTATGAAGCCTCACTGCAGCATTGCCACATTACTGTCACTGTCAGTGGTGTTTGTCAAATGGTAGGTTACCTTTTTTGTAACACAAATATTTTTTTTGAGCAGTAGAGGTGTCAGGTGGAAGTTTTTCCGCAGTTCTGCCAAACAGTGTGATAACAGGAGCCCTGAGATAAGGTGTCCACGCTTGGTGGAGGGTGCAAGCGGGCAGAAGTGTTGGAAATTTCCCAAGATGTTGCTATCCAGTAAACACACAGAGGTTGAAGCTGTGTTTCAGAAATTGAAGGGTTTGTAAAACATGCTGTTCACATGTGCTCTCAGAGGACACTTAATGCAGCCTCTACACCCCCGAGTTTGCTTGCTGATTTTACACTTTGTGGCCCTCTCAAGGGAGGGTGTGCAGGGGAGTGTCCTGAGGCCATGAGCTGCCAGCATATCTGAGATAAGACACAAGGAACTTGGTAAACAATCCGCAGCACTGCAATTAAAATAGTGGCTCTATAAGCAGTTTGAGCTAAGTAAATATTGGAGTACATCTGATTAAGATGGTGGCATTTTGTTGCTTTTACATAATGTGAAATGCTGCTGTAATTAGTTCTGAACTTTGGAAGTAGATACACTTTCTAGTACAGAAATCTTTTGGAGTGGGAACTTTTACCTCTCTGGTGATACTCAGCTGCCAGCTAGCACTCATTCAAAAAAGAGCAGCCATTCAGAAAAAGCCCCAAACCATTGCATTTGTTGCATTTAAAAGGGTTTTTATTCTACTCATTATGTTAATGTTTTTCATCTTTTAGGTAATGCTATCTGTAAGGGGCGCTAAAAAAACCCCTTTGTCTCTATATTGACTTTCTTATGCTTGTTTTCGTGCACTGTAACAATAGATCAAAATGGAATAATATATACAGATTATCAGGAAGTTAATTAACAAATGTCACAACACAAGTTATTTCTTGTATTTGCATAATTTTTTACCCTTCATTTATTTAACACCTGTGGTAATGCCTTAATAATTCTTCTTTTGATACAGAAACCACTGACGCACACTCAACTAAATAGCTTCTTATTAATAATTTCGCATTTGTCAAAGCAATTGCATTATTTATTTTTTGTGGTTTTGAAAATACTGAATTGTGGACAAAAAAATAATTAAACAAAATTTTCAGAGCTGTTCTGGAGCATTCTCAGTTAATCCCATACACGGTTTAGAAGTTCCTTGATATGGTTTCCCACAGTTTGAGTACAATAAAAGCTTTGTGGCTGTCAGGGGTGTAGCAGGTAGAGGGGCTGTAAGAATGAGTGTTAAGATTAAGGAGATGTGTTCTGATTTGTGGTCTGCTACTTTGAAATGTGCCTGTGTTCTACTTGTGTTTGCTCCTTTAAAAGCATCTGCTTGATGGAAACACCGGAGTGAACTTAGTTATCTGGGAAGATGGAACAAGAGGTTTGCCATGTCAGTGCAATAATGAGGCATTCTGTTATTATATATTTAGTTACATGCTAACTAAGTTTCAGCTATGATTTTGCTGGTCTGCAGCAGATAAACCTAAGCCCTTTGTCCTTTGGCACACTCTGTGCTTTTAAGCACTTTGGTAGTCGGATATCAGTGAACAATTTGCCCTATTGGCATCAGGTGTATATTGTGGATAGTGGAGGTATTTAAAAACAAACAGCAGAGCAAACAACAGGAGAGAGTGTTGTCACTTCTGTTCCAGATGTGACTGTAAACATTTCTTTCCAGCCCTGCTCTTCACTAGGGTCTTGTTGCTCAGAAACAGAGAAGCAGCACAAGTACAGGCACCAGTCTCTAACATCACCTCTCAGAGGAAACAGATCACACAGTCAAGACTCAATAAACACTAAAAGTCTATAAACCTTTTAGGCATTAAATGTTCCAAGCTGCCCAGTCAGCAAGACTGGTAAGAGAACAGTCATTTTGCCTTGTGATAGTATTTAGAATGAGGAATTAGGCAGTTAAAACTTCCCCTTTTCTGTGCAACAGAGTAGTGTTGAAAGACTACTGAACTGTTTGTTAACACAGGCAAAAATGGACAGCTAGCCTTAGGATCAGGAAAAAACTAGTAAAAAGGCATCCTACATTCTTTTGTAGCTGGCGGTGTAGAGTAGAAGAAATTATTTTAAGTGTATCACTTGTTAAGAATGGTATAAAACAAATTACTGTCTTGACTAAGTGGTGCTGAAAAGGAAGAAAACATCTGATTTAAATGCAGGACCAATGGCTGCTCTTTTTTACTTTTTTGTGATCTTTGTTCTTTCCCTTGCTCATTTGCAGGTAGATTGGACTAGATTACCTTTTAATGTTTTCTGTGAGTCTTTGCTGAGTAGGTGTATTTTGATAAAAATAATTACTATATTTCTTTTCAATATTCATTATAAACCTACAAAGAATATTCTGTTGGTGCTTTTGGAAGAGGACCTGTACGTAG
Organism: Sialia sialis; assembly: GCA_009812075.1. Taxonomy (NCBI): domain Eukaryota; kingdom Metazoa; phylum Chordata; class Aves; order Passeriformes; family Turdidae; genus Sialia; species Sialia sialis. The sequence continues at coordinate 79,637,692 of VRYO01002772.1, forward strand.
AGTTGCAGATAGAGACATAGCTGAAAATGTCTTCCAGCTCTGCTTTCTTTGGAAAGCTGCATTTCACCATTTGTACTTTCTAAAACAGCATTACGTAAACGTGGTGTTAACATTAATTTAATATTGGAGACTGCAGCAGAGTTGAGTAGTACTGATTTTCTGTGTTTCTGCTTTCGAAAGCTGTTAATAATTGATATGTATGGGTTTGCACGTGGGGGGAAAAGAGGATGAGCACATTGAAGATCATAGGTGTTGACCTGCCTTGACAGGAGAAACAGAACTCCTCCAAGCTGTTTCAAAGGAAATGCTTGTTAAAAGCAGTGGGAGTGTTATCCTGAAAGCTGCCGAGCTCTGGAGGAGAGCTCCGTTGTATTCACTCTGCCATCCAGTGGTGTCAGAGGAAACTGAACAGGAGTCACACAATTCCCTGTCCTGAGATTCTAACGTAACCTAAGAGATGCCAGGTAAAGCAAATGCATTCAAAGGTCACTGCATGGGTTGAGGTGTTGGGAAGAAAGCACAAATTTTTCTGAGGAAATGATAAAGGGTGGTCATGTTGGTCCTGAGTTTCCTTTCCAATCTCCCAGCTTGTGTTAGAAGTTGCAGGGGATGACAGTTATGGTAATGCACATGATTGCAGCAAAAGAGAATCTTGTACTGTCCATCAATGTTGAATTAATTGCAAGGAATATTTGGGGGAGGAAGAACTTAATTTGAGGCTCTAAAGGCTTCACAGCTCTTGATCAAATACTTCTCTTTAAATAGGCTTGTTTAGGTACTATATTTTTGTATTTTCCCTCTGATATTTTTTTGTTGACTGAGAGGCATAGTAAACAGATAATCTGGTTATGCTGTTGAGTTTAATTTTATTTCTAACAATCTGTGTCTGATTTTGTTTCCTGCAGCTTTTTAGATGTTTTAATTAAAGTCAGGAACAGACACAATGACGTGGTTCCAACCATGGCCCAAGGGGTGATTGAATACAAGGAAAAATATGGATTTGATCCATTTGTTAGCAGTAACATCCAGTATTTCCTAGATAGATTCTACACCAACCGCATCTCTTTCCGTATGCTTATTAACCAACACAGTAAGTAATTGCTTTTCTCTTCCTTGAAAACTCAATTATTGCTTGTAAATCTGAAGATGAGGCTTTCTTCGTATTTTTTTCCTTCTCATGCTATTCTGTGCTAATTATGGCAAAAGATGTACTGGCAACTGGTTAATTTGATCCTTTGCAATGATCAGAAATGAATCCAAAGCACCAGTGTGCTTTCTTTTAGAATTGTCAGTCTTTGTTTAGTGTGGCTGTCGCTTTTTAGACTTGTTGGCTGAGATGGCTTGTGAAGTGACGCATGCAGTATTTTTAGGTAGTAGTAGAGTAGCTGTATCTCCCTGCTTACAAAGCTTTCAACATAGTTGGTAGAGCTCATATTTATTTCATAATGAAATGCAATGATGCTGTAAATTTTGAATAGGTTAGGTACTATACATATTGTTTTTTCCAGCAAATTATCTAGACTTTTTTGCCTTATAAAGAAGTTAAGTATTTCTAACTAAAGTTTTAAATTATATCTCTTGTCTTCCCTTACTTCATGTTTCCTATTTATGGATAAATGCTGGAATTAGTTATCCTTTCTCATTAGGTTCTGTTTCATTTATTGTTACTAATAAACTCACTTTTTTATATTCATATTACAGAGTGGAGGGAGTTACTTGCACAGTTCCTATTAACCAGTATGTGCAACCATGCAGAAAGTGATCTGTGTAAAGTTAAGGACAGTCTTCTGGTCTCTTTTAGTGTCTTGTGCCTTTTAGCTCTAGAGCTTCATTCTCTGCTCATTATTCTGCTTTCTGAGCTCTTAGAAATTGTTGTACGCTGCAGATAATGTGGATGCTGGAATATGAGGTGATTTACTACAAGTTGTGTGTCTTTCCAGTAACCTTTCATGTGACTAACAAAAGCCTTCCTGTGTGTATACGGATAACTTTAATGTGGCAAAGCACACAAAATGAGATGAAGCTACAGCTTTTTCTTTACTTGCACCTGGGCAGAGAGGTGACATAAAACCAAGTGGAAAGGCTTTCATTGAAGAGTTCTAGCAACAGAGAGCAAACATTGTCCTAATAGAATTCTTGGGCTGGGTGCTAGCATAATTTGCACTTACTCCAAAGTATTAAACTGGATTCATTGAACTGAACTAGCTTTTCCTATGGATCCTCTTCTTAACTGATTGGAGCTTAAAACTGCTTGTAGATGCTTAAAGTTTACTTAACCCTTTATAATGTCAGTGTGTTAGCAGTGTTAGTGGTCTGTCTCTGGTGGCTAATATTAATCTTGAAGCACTGAAGAATCAGATAACTGGAAAGCAGAATGCAAACCCAAGTTTTTATGTAGTTTGCATTTCTGTTCCTACATTGCTGGCAGACTGTTTCCTACAGCACTGTTCTGCAGGACATAGTGCCCAGTGTGTGAGCTTGCTGTGCCCAGGGTAGGAAAAGCTTTCAGATCTAGACTTTTGCTCACCTCATGCTGCGCCTGCTTCATGTCAGAGCTCACTAACTTGCTAAAATGGCAGGAAATCACTCCTGAAATAAAGTACAAAGGCTTTCTACTTCTTTGAGAATCTTCTTTAAACTCTTGGTGAAGGGTCTGGTACTCACCAGACCCTTGTACAAAGAGGGAGTGGGGATCATACTGCTGAGATCCAGGGAGAAAGTCAAGTGAGTGAGTGAGACCTCTGTGCCAGCTGTGAAATTGCAGCTTAGGTGAGTGTGAAAGGATTTAATGATGCCTTACAGTTGCACAGTCCTTTTTACTGTAACGTTTTCATTGTTGTGAATGCTTCTGTTCTGACATAACAGTATGAATGAAGTGTTTTACATTTTAATTTTATCTAATTTTTTATAATCTGCTTTGAAATTCAGGTTTCACCTTAACCTTCCCACATCACAAATTCTGTTTGAACTAGTCTTAACTCTATAAACTGAAAATTAAAAAAAAAAGGGAGGGAAGATGAGCAGTTAGACAAGTAGTCTTCTTAAATTAGGGTTCTGGCAATTTGCTGGAGTATCTTTTTACAAAATGATGCAGTATCCATTAAATCTCAGATACCATCAGATTCAAACTTTCTGGCCTGCCTCAAGGGTAATGAATAATTTGCTACCGTTTCTTTTTTATTTTAGCACTTCTATTTGGTGGAGATATTAATCCTGCTCATCCCAAACATATTGGAAGTATTGATCCTAATTGTGACGTGGCAGAGGTGGTTAAAGGTAAGATGAAGTTAATATTTTTGTAACTGAAATCCCCCAACTTAAAATATTCAGAATTATTTTCTTGAGATACAAGAAACTGAAAGTGATTTAAATCCATTTCTTTTCTTGTTTTATTAAATGAAAATTCTGCTCAATAAAGTCCTGGGCTTATTGAGACTTTCTAATGTCTTCATTATTGAGAAGAGTGAAATTTTTGGTCTGTTAACAGATCTAAGAGAACAATTTGATTTTTAAATTTATTTAGTCTGTACTATTAAATGTCAGATGAAGTGTCTAAATGTTTTGTTCAACTTCAGATATTTTCTTCGTGAAGTACTCAGAAACAGCTTCTCATGTCCTGCTTTTGTATCACATGCTGGTATTACACAAAACTGAGAGTAAGAGAAGTTTCCATTTTGTTTAGTTTTGTTTAGCTAGGCCTTTCAGTACAATGTCCTCAGGTGTACAGATATCCCAGTGAAACTCCACTTTTCTCTGTCATTTGATCACACCACAGCTTGTTGTGTCACCTGCAGAAGGCATGGCTGTGATGGTTTTACCTGACTGATCTGGCACAGTCACACTGGAGTCCTGTTTGCTGTGTTGTGAAAATTTACATGCTTTCAGGATGTTAGCAAGGAGGCATGAGCCAGTGCTGGCTGCTTCCAGAGCTTCTGCATCCAAGGTTCCCAGTCTCAGTGTATCTATTTGCAAATGCAGGTCTTGCTGTAGGAGGGAATTCCAGGCTGCAAAGGATGGGCTGAGTGTGCTTCTCCCCTTCACCTTCTCTCAGCCTTTGAAGTCAGAGGAAAACCTTTCTTATCTCAAAGTCTGACCTGTGTGATAGCTCATTTTGTAATGCTTTTTACAGCTCTTACAGATTTTTTTCTAGCTTTTCTTGGCTCCTAAAGTGGCCTTTTTCAGCTGCTTTTTTTTTCTTTTGATTGGCCTTATTTCACTTTGATCACAGCATTTTATATGCTACAGCTATATTGTTTATTTAGCTTTGCCTTCTAATGGCAGCGTTTGAATCAGTTTTGATCATCAGAGTCACAGTTGCTGCCTTGGACAGGGGAGTGCACAGTGTCAGAAGGGGCTAAGTCCAGTTTTCAAGCAAGTAGCTAAAATAGATCATACACAACACTGACCAAACAGTGTCCAGTGTTGCCTTTCAAAGAAATGAAATATCCTTAAAGACAGGGGCTGCATAGTCCTGCTGAGGAGTCAAAGTGATTGAGGATTTTCCTTGTAGAACTGGCGGAGGGGTTAATTTATGTTCTGTATGCTGTGCTAGCTCCCAAATGTCCTGGTTCACACGTAGCATTCTGAGCAGTTTATCAGTTCAAAATGTTGGTTTTGGTACTGTGTGTGGCAGCTATAAGCCCTGTATGCCCTTCAAACAATGAAGAGATTATTTAAACAGCTAATTGTTGCTTCAAGCAGCTACACCAAGTGTTGTGTCTGTGCTGCCTGAGCACACTTGTCTCTGTCTTGCTGGCTGTCTTGCAATGAGACTTTTGAGCTGTGAGCTAATTCAGGTTTTTTTTCCTGCAGCCAGGATTTTAGATTTGGCAATATATCCCTCGCTGCTATTGATACTTAATTTCCATCCACACCATGAAGCGTGCTTTAAACTTCACAGTCTCTTCCACAGCCTTAGGACTCTGCCAAAGAGTTGGCTTTTAGGAGGAGGTTAAATGTTAGACTGCACTCAGACTGTTTGACCCAGATTTGCTAAGAAACCAGTAAGAAATCTTTCAAATACAAAATTGCAGAATGGGTCACATTGGAAGGGAGTGCAGCAAACCATGGGGACCAACCTCCCTCCCCCACTGCTCAAGCAGGGCCATCCCAGAGCACGTGGCACAGGATTGTGTGTCCAGATGGTTCTTGAACATCTCCAGTGAAGGAAACTCCACACCCTCTCTGGGCAATCTGTGCCAGTGCTCAGTCACTGCACAGGGAAGAAATTCTTCCTCATGTTCAGTGGAATTTCCTGGGCATCAATTTCTGCCTCTGGTCCTATTGCTCAGCATCACAGGAAAGAGCCTCCAAAGGGCTCCATCCTCTTGGCACCTCCTCCTCAGATTTTCTTAGGCATTGATGTGGTCCCTGCTCAGTTTTCTCAGGGCTGAGAAGGCTTATCCCCCTTGTAGTCTCCCCTTGTAAGAGAGATGCTCCAGTCCCTTAATCGTATTTCAGTGCTCCTTTGGACCCACTCCATGATCTCCATGTCCCTCTTGTCCTGAGGAGCCCAGAGCTGACCCAGCACTCCAGACAGCCCTCAGAGGGGCTGAGTGGAGGGGCAGGATCACCTCCCTGCCCTGCTGGCCATGCTCTCCC
>VRYO01002772.1:79644292-79674879 GCA_009812075.1 Sialia sialis
GGATCCAGTATTGAATCTTGGAGGGCACCTCTAGTGACAAAGGGTCACTTAAACCTTCTACCTGTGTTTCAACAATACACAGTTTGGGCTATGGGGAAGTATTTTCAGGGGGAGTAATTTTCAATTCAGTGGGAAGGAATGAAGAATCTTATCCATCTTTTCTCCCAAAACACCTTGAAAATTGAGTATTGTAAACAGTTTTAGTTTTGGAAAACTTGAATTTATGGTTACAATGTCATCCTTTTTTTATTGGAGATGGAAAAATACAATTATTAAATTGTGATCAGGAAATAAAAATCAAGTAGATTTTAGAGTCAGCCTAAGATTATATATCCTTCTGGTTTTCAAGCCCCAAACAAAGAGGAAAAATAGCTTCTCTCCAGTACTGTGCTTTTCTTTGTAGAGCTTTAGATAGAGCTTTCCCTTTCTTGACAACTGGGCTGTGAGTGTACAGAGGAAAAGGGATTAGATTGAATACCAGCTTCAGGCTTGTAAACTGGTGCTCAAAGTGAGTGTTCTGTTTGTGGTCTTTCTCAGGGAGGATGAACACTGCTGATCATTGCTAGACAACTTTGATAAATCAGTGTTTGTTCTGTTGTTTTGTAGATGCTTATGAAACAGCTAAAATGTTATGTGAACAGTACTATACAGTGGCACCTGATCTGGAAGTTGAAGAATTCAATGGTAATTATGAAATCAATTTAACTGATATGTGTAAGAAAATACATTTCTGGTATCTGTGATTTCTGGTTTTGTTAATTAATTGTAAGTTATAATTTGAACTATGCAGTTACTTTTGTTTTAATGTGTCTACATGGGCACCTCAGTTATAGTCTATCATCATGATGCTTACTTCTTTGTGCTGAAGGCTGAGTTCTATCTGCTAAATTCACTATCAATTTAAAGAAAAAAAAAAAAAAAACAAGACTCCTCATAACTGAGAAGGAAACATGCCTGCCTTCTTAATCTTCTAACAGAACTGAAACTTGTTCCATTCTGAAGTGTGCTTATAAACACATGAATTCCACTGGCACTCCCAACAGAGTGGTTGAGCCCTTTTGTGGAAGATGGCAAAATTTGAATTTTTATTAGGTAGTCTGTTTTAAGTCCTATCATAAACTTCTCTCTGTTTCAAGTTGATTGCAGAGATGAAAATTGGATGACACAAAACTGATGAGACAGGCCTTGTCAGCATATTGACTTCTTTTTGTTCACTATTTTATTGACAAAAGGGAACTTAATTTTTTTTTAGTTTAAAAAAAAATTTCCTGAGTGATCCTCTCCCAGATTTTGAATAGCAGCCAAACATAAAACTAAGATGGTTCCAAACTTCAGGAGAATTGCAGAAGTCTCAGAAATAGGTGACACTCGATGGGAGAGTGTGATATATGGAATGGTTTTGCTGAAAGTAGAAATATTTCTCTACACAAGGTGATACTGTCAGCAATGATGCATTGCCACCCATCTCGACCAAATTCAAAGGACCTGACCTTCTGCTTTTAAACTGAGTGATTCTAGAGATAAAAGTACTGAGTGTTGCAGCAGAGGAATCAATCAATGCAAAATTCATCTGAGGGCATAAGTAAAAAGATCCAACAGTAGAGAAAGCAAGTTGCTGGAGCTAAAAAAAAAAAGTGAATAAAGAATTACCTGTTTCCTTTAAATCAGCTCATCAGTATGAGGAAAGCAGCTTTACAAATGACCTCACAAGAGCAACAATAACTCATTTTCTGTCTCTGTGCTTCAAACAAGTGTGAGTCAGTTTGCCTTGGTTTCACCAAATTAACAAAATTTCACTTGCAGAGCATTGCTTTGGTCTTCTCCTTTTCCTAAGAGTTTTCACTACCATATCTCTGAAAATAATGACTGGGATTATTACCAGTCCTCAGTGCCAAAAAGAATGATGTTGGCTCCAGTCATGTTCTTTGTGCATATTTATATCTTCCTGGAATTTATGAAGCAGACAGTATGAGTCTTCTCTTTGGTCTGAACTGCTGCTTAGTCTGACTCTGTCACTGCATAATTTAATGCCAGTAGATACTTGAGTGTTCAGGATGACTTCATCTTCAGCACCAGAACTGTCCTGGAGTGTATTGAATGCAGCTGTATTATTTCCTGTCCAATCAATCAGTGAGCACTTTGGCATTCAGAGCTGTGCCAGCCATACCCCTCTGCCCAAACACTCACGGTGGGACAGCAGTGGACTCAATTCAGTGATGGTTTGGCATATGGGAGCTGTGATAGTGTTTGAAGTACATTTGAAAATTTTTATGAGTATTTATACTTTGTGTGTCCTAATGAAGGGAAAATACGTAGCTGTTTTTAGAATATTGAAACAGTGGGTTTTTTCTTTAGTAGAAGAATCTTTTTGTGCAGCAAATATTATGCTAAAATAGAATGTGAGCATGTGAAAGTTTCCCAGTTAAGTAGGAAAGTTTTCTTGGTTAGCATACACTGTTTTATGAAACCAACGACTGCTTAGTGAAGCTTTGTATATAAACAAAGTCTGCTGACTGGATGGATTTGAAGATCATAATTTTAATGTGTTCTTTCAGGCGACAGCAGTGACTAAAATTTATGTTTTTACTCCATGGAACTAATTTTGCACTGGGAAGATTAGAATATGCTTACATACTTGTTTGTGCCTCCATGTTCATTTTATTCTGATATAGGGCAATGGTACAAAATACTGTTTTGAAGAAAAAAGATTTGACATTTTTATTTCTTTTTTTTAGCTAAAGCTCCAAACAAGCCCATTCAAGTAGTCTACGTACCTTCTCATTTGTTTCATATGTTATTTGAATTATTCAAGGTAGGTTGCACTTGTTAATATTTGGGGGAGTTTTGTGACCTTATTACTGTTGAAATTGAGATTCCTTTCAGTTACAGCTCTTTAATTTTTTTTTTTTTCAGTTTTCCTTTCTTAAGCTTATTTTGAGTTTCAAACACTCTTCATTTGTCTAAAATCTGGACTTAAATCCCTGTCTTATGACCTTACGTACTTAAAAACTGCCTGGTTTCCCCCTTTTCCTGTTGTGCTTTTGTAGCTTTTTTAATTGACTTAGAACACTCATGATGCTCTCATTTTGCAGCTATGAAATATTCATCATCTTGCAGGTTTTATGAGCTTGCTTCTTTATTGCATGTTTGAGGACTGGTTAGGATCAGTGTCTGTATTGTTTAAACAAGCCCTGTATCTTTGAATAATGTAGATGACATTGTCTGTTTTGGTTTTGTGTTTTCTGAATAAGAAACAAGAGTGAAAATGGAACATTTGAGAGCTGTTATATGGTTTGAAAGGAGAGAGGAGGTCTCAAGTGGTGCAGCTGAACACCAGAAATTGAGGGGAAAAACTTGTATTTGGCCAGAGAGAAACTTTTTCAAAGTACTGTTTTTTGGGGTTTGATTTCTGACATTTGTCAGCTATGTTCATTTAAGTCTTCTCCCATTTGCCATCTGTAACATTAGTTTTTGGGCAGAACAGGTGAGATTTTGTATGGTACATGTGAGAATATTTTTGGTACAAGTCATGAAGCAGGCTGAAGCCAGTAAGTTGTAGCTGTAAGGAACTGGGAGGGACTGGCAGTGGGAACTCTGTTAACATGAAGTCAGATTGACAGATGGTAACTTAAAAATTGTGTGACCCAGGCTGAGAAAATGAAAACTAGCTTTCTGTGGTGAGCATCACTGTTGGTGTGGTGCATGATGGAGATGAAGAATGTTCTCATCCCAAAGATGTATCTACTTGATTTCACACAGGGGAACAAAAAAAAAAAAGTCTTGTTTTCTTTTCTCTGGCTATATCAAATAAATAAAAGTTATGCATAACACGTTGTAATGTAAAAATTTACTGGGGAGTTCATTGTCTTGGTGGCACTTGAATTTGTGTTAAATACAGCCTTTTCTATCTTCTGCACAACTGTAGGACAGAGTAGATGCTACAAAATAAATTCAAGTTCTAACTTGTCACAAAAAGCTTATATGTTAAAGTTAGAATCAAAGAGACTGTATTTTCTTTTATCTTCAGAATTCCATGAGAGCTACAGTGGAATTGCATGAAGGTAAGAAAGAAGCCTGTCCATCGATCAAAACCTTAGTCACTTTGGGGAAAGAAGATCTATCTATTAAGGTAAATGCCTGAAAATAATACACAGCTTGCAAACTTGCTGGGTTTCACTTTGAAAAAGCAAATTAATTATTGTATCACTTGCTTCATATTCATTAGAAGAAAATATTTCCAGCTGCCTGACCACTTTAGGGCTGACCAGTAGTCAAAGCGCGTTTCTGAGGGGAACTGTCCAAATGCATCTTGGTCACTGACAGACTTGGACCATTGACCATCTCTCCAAGAAACCTGTTCTCCTTTTTCACCACCATTCAGAACTGCTTCCTGATATCCATTTTAAACCTCCTCTGATGTTGCAACTTTGAACTGTGCCCACATGTCCCATCACTGGATCCAGGGAGATGAGATCAGCACCTCCCTCCCCAGTTTCCCTCCTCAGGAATTTTTATACCATGGCAAGCTCACTCCCAGCATTTTTTCTCCAAACCAGACAGCCTAACTGCTCCTTTAGTATTCCTGAAGTAATTTAGATAATGCTTCGTGATATTTTGTGCGATTTTTTTTTTTCAGAACCTGATGTTTAAGACTCTTCAATTTTCATTCCTTAGATAAGTGACCAAGGTGGAGGTGTACCTCTAAGAAAAATAGACAGATTGTTTAACTACATGTACTCAACAGCACCCAGGCCCAGTCTGGAGCCCTCGAGGGCTGTGCCTTTGGTAAGCAATTGCAATAAGTATTTAAATGTCCCTTTGCACCACTCTGATTTTAAATTTCACTGCAGTCTGCTGGATCAGGTTTTCTGTTGAGGAAATGGTTTATCATTAGCAAGTCTATCCAGGTAGAGCAAGAGAAAATGAATTCTGTTATCATCACTTAGTCTGCAGAACTGAAAATTACATTATTGGTAACAAGCATGAAAAACCTGCATGAGCACAGTATTTTCACAGGTTAATGGGCAGCATCTTTAGTGCTGTATTTCTGAGCAGGTGAACGACCTAATGAGCTCCTCTTTGGTGTATAAATTACTGTTAATCTAAGTTCCCTATCAGAAACGGATTTAAAAAGTTGGGCCACATTGCTCAGCACTTGAGAAGCACCTTCTGGCAATGCACAAGCTTATACTGAAGCTTGAAGATAAATTTTTGTAAGTCACTGACTGTAAAAATACATAGAAAATTATTCCTGAGCCTGCATGTGGTATGAACATATTTGGTGTATTACTATTTAATTGGAAATATCTTATGTGATACTCCTTTCTGAGATCATCAAGGCCATATTTAAAATAAAAAAATAATTCCCCATAGTTTCTTTTAGGCAGGGATATTATTTCAGTGTTGAATGTGTAGATTCTTTTAGCAAGCATGATTTAAAAAAAATGAAATACTATTTCTAAATTGTTTTATTAAATTACATATTGGCTCATGGTGATAAAATCTGTATAGCTACTGTTCCACTTGACTGGTTTTCAGGAAGTGGATTTATACAGATACTGTATTTTGCCTCTTCTCATCTCTGTTGCTTCTGATGCAATCCTTTATCTCTAAGCCTGTTGAGAATTGGATTCTCTAAGAAATTTCCTTTCCCTGCTTAGGAGTATTCTCATCTAGCGTGTTCCTAAGTGGTTGTTATTTTTTCTCCCCTACTGGTACTTCTGTGTTTCAAGTGCCTTCAGATGGATAATAGAATGTGGGGCAGAGCACAAAATCACAGGATTATTGAGAATGGAAATGACCTCCCAGGATCAAGTCCAACCTTTGGCCAAACACCTCCATGTGAATTAAACCACAGCACTAAGTGCCATGTCCAGTGGTTTCCTGGATGCTTCCAGGGATGGCGACTGACTCCAGTATTTCCCTGGAAACTGGCAACCAGTTTCAGTTCTTGACAAACCTTTTGGGGAAGAGATTCTTCCTGAAGTCCAACCTAAACCTCCCTGGCTCAGCTTGCGGCTGTCTCCCTCTTGTTCACACGACTCTTTTATATTTAACAGTAAACTGAAGGTAAAATCAGCTCAGAGTGATTCAGAGGTAATTTCCTCTTAGCTTATGAGCAGAAAGTGCTAATGGTGCTGCCTTGGTCCACAGTGGGTACCATTGTGGCATGGCAGTGCTTTGCCCTTTGCTCTGTGGAAGGTGTCAAACCCAGTCCCGTGTCTGCACTGACTTGGTACTGATCCTTCACAGCTCCTACCTCTGCAGCACATCTCAGTCTTAGGCTTCAAACTTCTGCTTTTTCATAGAAAATCTTCCTGAATGTGATGAGTGAGAGGGAACAGGCCATAATTCACATATAAGCTTTTTTCTTTGTCACAAATGGTAGAATCTCTCTTGATGCATAATCTGCCTTTGTTCTGTCTCACTTTTGATCAGCAATTTAGCGTATCAGGCTACAAGGATTTCCTGAAACTTCTTCTCAGGATAAACTTAGACCTTGATTACCAGTTGTATTCACTATTAAACTGTCTCTTCCTTTGTAGCTCTGATTGTAAAATGTGTTCGTCTTAGGACTGACGCTGTACTTTTTTCTTTTTCCAGTGCATCTTTAGCAGTGCATTGCTGTTTACTTCCTCATCTTCATAACTGCTTACTCTGATTCTCTGGCATTTATCCTTGATCTTCTTCTGTATCCCATTTTCAGGCTTTATTTTCCTTTCCCAGTCTATGTAGTCAAACCTACAAAGGATCCACCTCTCTCCTGAGTCTGGCAGCTTTTGCCTTGTGAGTCTGCCCAGTGCCTGCACAAGACTGAATGCTGAGAAAAACTGTTCAGCTCTGTTCTTTATATGTGTGTGCAGAAAGAAAAAAAATCACAAACTGTGAGTCGATTCCATAACTTGCCACTAACAGGAACAAGGACTTAGCAGTGAAGTTACACAAGTTATGTATTATAGCCCACATCCAGTTGTAAAAACAATTATGTGATGCTTTGTATGTCGGTCTGGAAATAAAAATCCTTCAGCAGGAAAGTTCCACAAAGATCCTTCTTCATTTAGTGCTGAAGACTAAACCACTAAAGAATTACAGTGCTGCAGAAGGTTGGTAGTGTGTTACCTTGACTTAGGTAATATTCTAAGCTAAGCTGGGATGCAGTGGAAGTACACATATTTTTCTGTTCCAACATTTCTTCCCCTTGTTATATCATCCCCTGTCTAGTTTATGAAACATTCATGGAATTGGGCAGTGGAAGAGAGTTATCCTTCTGTTGATTGGGGAAAATTTTTGCTCCCTGTCATTGCAAATGTTGTTTAAATCCTGCTGAGAAAGTTTGTTACCATGGCAGCATTCAGATTCTAGCAGGTCTTAGGTTCATCTGCACTGCACACAGAGTACACATTGAAACACATGCCCATGTTTAATGATAGTAGGGTTTCTTAGGGAATTTAATGGTTCTTTCTCTGACAGCATTTGTTTATAACAGGAGGAACGTGGCTTAAATTAGCGTTAATTTAAATCTGTTGATGCTAACAACACAGAAATATAATAACTTATTTTCTTTATTGCATACCATGACATGTAATGGTAAATTTGCTCTAAGGAGCTTTTCCTTTTTCAAGGCAGATGTGCCATCACGGACTATTCTGTCTTCTAGGTGGAGCACAGATCTGTGTAGTAAACACCTCTTGTTAATTGTCTTTTGCAAAATAGACCCTTTGCAATGCCAGGATTTAACAAGATGCTCCTCTGGGATCTCTTGTCTGTATTTCTTGTTAGCTATCTGGCTTGGAAAGCACCCTGAAGGCAGTGCACAGAGAGGCTGACAGGAAATGTTTGAAAGAGGATTGTATGAAATAATGATGTGGGCTAGCACAGAGCATAGAGGAACAGGAACAAACAGTTCTGGAGCGAGGAAAATCTAAAGTGTTTTCAGTATTGTTTGTCACTGCCCTTTACTTGAGCTGGGCCTTGGGATATGGACTGTCCATAAATTGCCTTTTGGTCACTGTGCTTTATAATTTCTGTAATTTATTTATTGTCCAGAAAAGGAAAAATTCTCCAGAAAAGGAAGTCAGCTTTTGACATACTTTTTAGTTCTTTCTGAGACAGTCAAATTAATTTTTTAGAGGTTAAGAAAGAAATCTCTGAAGTTTCAAGGCCAGGTGTTTGAAAGTAGTGCATATGTGTCTAGTGGGAGATGAAATTTCTCTTTGAGAAATTTAAAACACAATGTTGGGAAAAGTGCAGCTAAGCAACTGTTTTGACTCTGTTAATGGACACTAATAACTGTGACAAGCAGTGTGAAAAAGGCGTATCTGGCATTTCTGTTTCTTATTTTGCTCAGAAGAACTGAGTGAGCAACTTTAAACCAATTTATTACTAAATTTAGAATTCTGTAAAAACAAGACAAAAAAGGCCAGAAGATATTGTAGCAGATGACAGCAAGAGAATTTGTGATGGACACTGTAATACAAGTTCTTTAATGTTCACTTCTCCCTCAAGAGATTTCTTACAAGTGATACCACATATTAGCAGTACATAATGCTTGCAGTCCTTCTTCTTAGCATTCCCGTTTTTGTATCATTTTAGGCCTTTGTTTATAAAATTCAGGGCATGTTTATCACTTTTCTGACAGATTGCTTTTGTAGAAACATTATTGTGGAACAAATGTATTGATTTTCTGAAAGCTTCAAGTGTCTAATTTTTCTTGTAGTCCACCCATACTACCTTGTCTTGTATATATTTGGGGTTTTTTCCAAATTCTTGTGTGTTTGGAATAATTCCTTTATTGCACTGGATAGTCCTGAAAATTTTAGGTGGGATTTGGGTGCATAACCAACTACTGGGGTTCTCAACACATAGCCTGTCATCTGAAAGAGTCATGTATTGAGCAAAATCTTGATTTGGAGGGTTTTCTTACAGCTTTTCTGACAAGAGGGGGTTGGAAGAAGTGCCAAGTGATTGCTCTCGTTGCAGGCGTGGTTACAAATATTAGTTTCGTCAACTTAAAATCTGAACTTTGTACCCATGAAATCCATTTTGCTTTGAAAATTGTGTGGACTGTATTGTCTCTCAGTTTTCAGGAGATCATTCAGTGCTGTGGAATCCTGGTCTCGTTAAACAGCGAGGATAATTTGCTTTATATCAGTCTGTGTGTTCCTCTGTAGGACTCTGCTGATCTCTGTGGCATCAGCAGTCAATAGTGTGACCCAGATGAAGTGGACAAGAGTTGTCTCTGGCTGTCTTGGGTAGTCTCCTGAGTATGGAGACGTTTGAGATAATAATCACAGGCTTGGGGGAGAAAAAACATGCTGTCAAAGCTCTGATTTTTACCAAATAAATAATGCAGTACTGCAGCAGTGGTGATGACAGCAGGGAAGCTGTGTAGAGCATTGGTTTGCTTTGCTGGCTGCAGGCAGCAGGGATGATATGCTGCATCTGCCTGCCTCTGTGAAAATGCAAATGGACAAGGGAGTTCTAGCAAAGGACTCAGCCCTTTTTGTACTAAAACCTAACGCACAGGAAAAAAGGAGCTTGCTCAAAAGGCTGAATATGGACTTAGAGTGTAAGCTGAGAAATAAGGGAAAGCTTCAAAAAGAATTTGATACAAATCTAATATTTAGGTGTCCTCTCTTTTGTAAATTAATGCAGAGATCTGTTGCACTTTTTAAACTTTTCATCATGTTTTTCCTTTTGTGCTCTTGTTTTTGCAGGCTGGGTTTGGCTATGGATTGCCAATTTCTCGACTGTATGCAAGGTACTTTCAAGGTGACCTTAAACTCTACTCAATGGAAGGTGTGGGTACAGATGCTGTTATTTATTTGAAGGTATGAATTTCACCCTTTTAAAAACTAGCAGTGAAGTGCTGGTTGTATGTAGCAGGTTCTTTTCGTTCTTCAGCGTGTCTTCAAATTTCTTTTTGCTATCTTTGATGCTTTTACCTAAATCAGTTACATAAAATCCTAAACTCCAAGGTTACATATATATTAATCTGGCACTAATCCTAGTTTGTTTGGTTTGATTTTTTTGGGTCCCTATGTTGGATTGTTGCCTAAGTGGTGAATCTTTCAAGAACTGTGATAAGAGATAATTTTGGTTAATGCTTTTGATTCTAAGCTTTGGCCACAATACAAATGAGAAGACTATTGGCCAACTCCTGACTAGTAAATATGTTCTATTCTATGCAATTCTTGATGCATTGATCCTGTTGCCATTTTTTGGGAGAGCCCAGGCTACTCAGGGGCTAAAGGTTGACACTGCTTGAATTCAATCAAGGAGTTTAAAAGAACAGAGTGTATAGCTCGTGCAGGTTGTTGGCTTTGCAGCGTCCCTGTGATTGCTGTATATAGCAATGGAGTTGTAGATTCCTCTGCTTCTGACAAGTTTCATCCTCTGCATGTGTGTGTGGAGGAAAATGGTCAGGCCTTTCTCAGATGGAAAAGGGGGCTCAGGGCACTGAACTGTGGTCAGTGTGCAGGCACAGTCCAAGTGCATTGGGGAGGGGAAATGTTGGAATAGCTGTCTGCTCTACGTCAGTGACAAATCTCACTTAAATGTTTCTGCCCAAAAATCTTTCTTGCTATCCGTGTAGACACCACTGCCTGGAGTGAAGGGAAATATCTTTCAGTGCTATTTTCTTTGAACTTTGACTGGGAGTTCGAGTATAACTAGGGTTACAGAAGTTGTAACTGTAGAACTCCCCAGAGTATCACCTTGCTCTTGTACCTTCAGTGATACCTAACCATTGCTTTTGTTTTTCCATAGGCCCTTTCAAGTGAATCATTTGAAAGACTTCCCGTTTTTAATAAGTCAGCATGGCGGCACTACAAGACCACACCTGAAGCAGATGACTGGAGCAATCCTAGCAGTGAACCAAGGGATGCTTCTAAATATAAAGCTAATCGATAATTTGCCACCTTTTGTCTCTGTTGGAGATGACCTCTGCATTCAGTATAAAGTCTCTGCTTTGTTCCAAAATCCTTCAAACCACAGTAGCTAATTACTTCCAAACAAAGACCTAATCAGGGCATTGAAAAATACTAAGAACAAAGTGATGATTGGGACTTAAAGGAAGGCACTGAGCACGTTTGGTATGTGAATCCTGTGTACTTCACCAGAATATGCTTGGTTGGTTGCTTCAGTCATGCATAAACAAAAGGGATGGCACTGTGATTGCACTTAGGAACACAATGTTATAACAAAAAGATACTATTTGAAGTGGCCAATTCTTATTCCAACTAAGGATTGATAAGATGTGCAGAATCCCTTAAAGTGGTTAATAGTATCTTGCACAGCAATATGGTGTAAGAGAAAAATCCTAATGTAGTTAAACGTGTGCTTAATGCAGCATTTTGTATTGCACAGTGTCACCCCTAAGAGAAAATCCCTTTGAGCTCTTCAGATCTTATCTCTAGTGAGTTTATAAATGCATAGTTCTAAAAAGGGTTGTGCAGCTTTAAACTGATGCTTTCTCCAAATTCCCAAACCCATTTGTCATGTGCATACAAAAGTTGTGTTGTTATAAGACTGTAGACTTCCACTTCTTGGTATGCACCTTAATGATTTTCTTGACACAGAAATGCATTTCTGTGCATTTTTCCTTGTTTTGAGGAAAGCTCCTAAGTAGTTAGATCATCTCTCCTTACAGGAAATTCTGTCAGTACAGGGGCAGGGGGTAATTCAATTTCCTATTTGCCTGTCATTTTAGGGGAATTGGGGAGGGGAGAGAAATGCTGAGAGGCCAGACAGCCAGTCACACAAATGAATTTGCCTTAAGAGTGTTGGTTGCTTGAAACCTGATTAGTTTAAAACCTGTAAATAGTTTGCAAAGTTATTTATACATTCAATGTCTGACTACAGTCTGGTTATCTGAATTTGTAGTGTATATAAAGATGTTGTACACCGGCTTTTGGAACGTGTCATTGGTCTAAGTACATGAAACTGGAAACACGGTAGAAATGGGAGGGACAAAATGTGGCCGGTACCTGGTTTAAGTTAATATCAAAGATGAAAAAAATCCAAGTATTTTCCCCTTAAATTTATTGTAAGGGTCATTGCTGACTATTAGAAAACTGTTCTTCACAAAGTCTTTGCCAAATGCTCTTTCTGATACTATGGCCTTTCAGAAACACTTGTGAAATTTAGAAGTTCTGGTGTGGCAATAAAGTAGACGAGTTGTAAGCAGCTCTAATGCACCCTCAATTTCTCTTAGGTGTTTTGATATTTTTTGGAAAGATAATAGAGATTTTAGCATGGGAAAATGAAACTTGTTTACTAAAATTGTGAGGGAGCTGTCCCTTTTGTCCTCCCAGTATTTATTTTTATAAAGAACTGATAGGGAAATGCTGAGAAATTCTAAAAAAAAAAAGAATCTTAGTTTGACTGAGCAATAGTACTTTGCACTTCATAGCACATTTCATGGAAGGATTATAAAGTGCTTTGAGCAATAAACTCCATAGAGCCCCATTTCTGAGGAGTGGGAAGTTCTTGCCTTGCCTGTTTGCAGTGAGTTCCTGAACTTGTGTGAGCAGTGGAGAGCTCGAGGCGCCGTGGGTGTCCCCACACAGGGACTGGCATCAGCCTGTGGGAGCACTGGCTCCTTGGTGGCAGCAGGGCAGCTGCTGAAGGCTCTCTCTGCTGGGCAGTGCTGCCCTCAGAGCCCCCTCTGCCAGCAGGCAGGAAGAGGAGGGGGCTGAGCTTCCTCCTGTTGCCAGCTGGACTCGTGTGGCCCTGGCCAGAGGATCACGGCAGGGCACGGTGAGGGTGTGCCCCAGCGCTGCAGAGAAGGCAGGTTGCTGTTCAAGCAATACTGCTGGGGTGAAACCAGGGGAATGGTTTGACTGAAACACGGGTTGCAAGTCATACCTATTAAGTCATTCGTATTTTTAAAATTATTTCAAGTTGTGTATGTTTTATAGTAATTGCGGAAGAGAGATTGCTTAAAGATAGAAATTTGTGATGAAACTAATATTTCCTCAGTTGCATGTGATCAATTTTTAATACAACACTACCCAAAACATTCCAAGGAATAAGGTAGTCTGCATAAGAAACTTGAGTTTCAGCTTGTTTTAGAAATTGTATTTTGAAGTATTAAATCCTGACCTGACACTTGTTATTGACTGTTTCCTTATACATGGTGAGGAGAGGGAACAGAAAGCAAAGGAAGGCACATTGGACTTGTTTTCATGATGTGAATGTAGGGCATGGGAGCCATAGGATGTAAACCATGGAAAATGTGAACAAAAGCTGAAGATACCATGGAGGAGGTTATGGTGTATTGGAGAAATCACTTCTTGATCCACAAAAACAACTGTTTGACTTTCAGGATTGGAGTGCCCCCGTACTTGAAAACTGAACTCCCCTGAAATGACACCCATTTCCAAGGACCCTGAGCTTATTCATACACCTCACAGCACCAGGGTGGAGCACAAGGAATTAATTTTCTTTCCATTCCCCAAAGTCTTTATGGGGGCATTACAATGAATACGAGAAGAAACTTTTCTTCTCTCCAACCTTGTCCAGGCAGCCCGTGCTTCAGTGGCCATCCCAGGTGTGCCATCCACTGTTCTCCACTCCTTGTCCTTGTGCCATGTTTCTGCACAGGGGTATTAGTCTGAAAACTGTTTTAGGGAGCAGCAGCAGCAGACCTTCAGTTAGGAGAGGGTTTTTAAATGGCTGTGCCTGAAAAATGAGTATGGGTGGGTTTTTAATATGGTTAGTTTAACTACAGATACTGGGGTTTTTTTTCAGTTACTGTTTTGGCTTTTTGTTGTTTTTTTTGTTTGTTTGGGGGGTTTTTTGTTTGGTTTTTTTTTAATTGGAATCTCTTATGTTTTAGTGTCTTGGGGCTGTTAATTCCAAACTTTCTGATGATATAAAAGTATATTTCCTTTTTATGAATTTCAGAGTTATGGCCTGCTGATGTCATTGCAACCGGTTTGTCTTGACTTACAGGACACACAAATACAAAAAAGTGTTCTCAGTGAAAATGTTCCTTACCTGTTGTGTTTAGTGATTAACAAACTGAATGAGAGATGTTTGCTCCTTGATTCTTCCTGAGAATTTACAAACAACTTCTGTATGTCATAGTGTAACAAATAGTTTACTTTCTGTCCATTGTTCATTTCTCTGGTGTGTGTGTCTTGAATGTAATTTTATTAATCCCCTGCCTAGTTTAATACACAGAGAAGTCTCTCCAAATCACGTGCGTATTTGTGCCCTCTTCTTTTCTGGTCTTTTTTTTGAGGCAACAAAGGGTCCTTCAGAGTCTGCACTTGATGAGAAATATTCAGAAGATACCAAAATGCTTCTTTTGCAACTCAGGTGCGGTCTTTGCTTGTGTAATTGACTGTGATGACCTAGGAGAGCACAAAGTTTTTCTCCTGCTGTGTTGGTTCTACCTCTTGGGCAGCATTTAAAGCAGATCCACTGGCACATGCTTAAAGAGCATGGATATTAGTGGTAGTGTTCTTGGAAAACTCAGGCTACTCTTTGGCTATGAAAGGCTCCATATACTGCTGCAACTGGGTAGTATTCTTTTCCTCAGTAGCATTTGCTTTGAAACAGCTCTTCCCTTTCTCAAGAAGTGAGCAAGAGTGATATTTAGTGCGATCTTCTGTTCACCCAGACATACTATTTAAGCTGCTATCTTGGCATTGTTGATATGAAAGAGGTTTCCTCCCTCCTCACTTTATTAATAGGTACCTCTAGATCCTTATGTGTGAGGTGCTGCAAAAGTGGTCAAGATTCATGAAAATAATTATGTAGAAAACAGCCTAAATGTTTAGTGTCAGTATTATCTTGAAGATAACCATGCCCCGTTGTACAGTGTTGCCTTGTTTGTTTCCAGGTTGCCATGGTTTCTGGTAGCTCTTGCTTGCTTCTTCCTGGCATACACCCCTGTCCATGGATTAACATGTACAGTAATTTCACGATTATAAGCCGCACCTTTTTCATTGAAGAATCCAGCCTACCCCAGTAGTGCGGCTAATCATCAGGTGCGGCTTATCTATGGAAAAATCCCAGTGAAATGCCAACGTGGAAGTGAGAGCCGGCTGGGGAGGGTGCCTGGGGCTGCCTTTAAAGGCTTTGCTGGTCTATGAAAACTGTTTGCAACTTGAGCACCTGACACCAATTTGTGTCTGTTACTAATTTGTTACTTTGTCGCACAAGGATCCTCGCTTAAAAAAAAGAAAGGTGCGGCTTATATTCAGGTGCGGCTTATATATGGACAAATCCTGTGGTCTGCCCAGCTACCGGGAGGTGTGGCTTATAATTGTGAAATTACTGTAAATATGTTTCTGCCTACACATTTAGTTAAGAGAATATGACGGCACATGACAGAACAATGTGTTACTGACTTCAGAGGTTAAGTTTGTTCACAAATGGGGAATGTAGCTGTAAATTGTGTAGTGAGTTCAGGAATGAGTCTTGCAAATACTTGCACAAGTTAACAGTGTGTGAGAAGAATGCCACTTAATCTGTTCTCAGGATCAGGACTCAGGCTGTTGATACTAATTAAATAATTAATTAAGAACAATGAAGATTTGTGTAATTGAAGTGGCTTTCTAATTAAAAATAAATAAGAAAATTGGAAGTTCATGTGCTTTAATTGCAATATTGTGTTGCCTTAAAAGTTCTCAGAAATCAGCACAGAGAACTTGTTTGCTTCTTAAATTTGGAGAGGTTTTCATGTAGTACTAGAAGTATTGATGAGTGTATGATAATTCTGACACTGTCCTTCTGGTGTTAATTGCTTTATTGAATTTTTCCTTTGCATTGAGTAGTGCCAAGAGGTGTTGGACACAGTCCTTTGAAATCCACGCCCTCTGTAGATCCCACCAGGCAGAGGCAGTTTCCAGACAGTGGCCTTGATGCTCTGGTGTTGCACTGCAGCAGGCATTGTCCTCAGGGACCTGCAGGCTGGCTCACCTCACATGGATGTGCTGGCCCTGCTGGGTGTGATGAGTTTGGCATGTGGGTGGAAATGAAGTCTCTTTGTTCCAAGCTCTTCCTGGTGAGCTGCTCTGGTGTTGTACTCGGCATCCACGAGGGAAAGTTGTCTCATGGTGCCTTTCCTGTGAGGTGGCATCATTTGACTCTACTAAACCTGTAATGGAGGAGTGAGAAGGTAATTTTTCATGAGATTATTTGGTGATATTTTAAATTTATTTTTGAATCTTCTGTAACTTGTTTCTAGTGCATTGCCTGTGTATTTGACTTGTGTATCCTCTTTCTTTTTTTCTTTCAGTGATTGACAAATAAAATAACTTAAAAAAATACATGTTGACATTTTAAAGGGACTGGTTGGTTTCACACAATATGGAGCTCAGTTTGTGATATGGCAGTCCAAGGTAAATTTCTCACATGCCTACAGAGAGGCTCCCTCAAAGAGCTGCACTTGGGAGCTCAAGAGGAATTCTAGCCTATGAGCAGCTTTTGGGTTTGGGTTTTTGCTGCTATATAAACCTCCCGAAAGCTAATTCTCAGATTATTCTTGAAAGTCAAAACCAGAAACAGATACGTAACACCCAAGGCTTCTACCTTGAAATTTCTTCAGCATTCCATGAAGTTTTATATGCATTCATAAGTTATTCAAGAAAATTAAAAAACCCAAAGTTTATTACCAAGCAATTCCAGAGCAGGAAAATGCTTGGGGACCCATCTTGCTTGGCTTGTTAGCTTTCTTATTAAGTAATAAATGGGGCTCCAGATGGCCAGAATTTTGCTAGAACTGAGATAATTTTCTTTCAGATGAAAAATTTATTTTAAAACTTCAGCTGAGAAGAAATCTGTGTGTTGTACTTTCTCACTGCTTACCATTTGCCATGACAGGGTATTAAGAGAAATTGAGTAGTTAATTAAAGAGCTCAAAATTGCAAAATGTGTCAGCATGTACTGGATATTTGACAGTTGCTGCTGTAGGAGATAAAGCAAACAGTTGCAGCAGCAGTATAATGAAGATTTATGGCTTTAGGACAGAGGCATATGTGGGAGAACAATTTGTAATAAGGGATCAGTTTCTTGTTATACAATTCATGCCTTCTGTAGATGGCTGTAGACTTAGTCAGTACTTCAGTTTGTTGTTTGCAGTGGAAGAGAGTCTTGCAGTAGGCAGTTTTTAAATGAAGTGAGACATATAAAACATGTCAGCCACACTTGATAAGAAAAAATAAACTTTTTTTAATGTCAGATCAGTTTATATTCATGATCTAACTCAGAGGCTGTTTTTACTTTAAGCTTTTGTACCATCTTCTCTGGGAGTTACATGGAGTGTGGCAAATAATGCCTGCTGTGTGTTGTCTAAGAGCAGCAGCCATTTCAAAATCATGTCACAGCAATCCCAAAGTCCTTTTCCATCCTAGTGACTTGTTTAATTTTTATATTTCTCTGGCCCAAACTACTCCCTTCATGTGTCTTCTAGTCCAGAAGCTTCACATACGAACTATTTCACAAATAGCCATCTGTGATGGGTGAAGAGGCTGGAGTTATGCTTTGTTCTGGTCCTTTGAAATGCATTTTGTCTTGCTGTTAGTGCTCAAATACATAATGAATCTCAACTTTTGGGTTCTTGGTAAACACATGCAAGAAGATAACTTGAGTAATTCTCTGTGGGTGTAGTTTCATTCAGGTCAGAATGGCTGGAGTCCGTTCTGCTGATGGCATGGTGCCACCAGCACTCATTGCGTCATGGCTGGGTTTTAATTAGCTCTACATTCTTAATGACAAATTGATTGGACTTTCCAAGGTGGAAGTTTAAAGGTGTCAAAATAGAGGTGTTTGACCTCATAGCGTTTTATTTTCTCCAGTTTCTTTAAAAGATAGACTGTGAACTTGTGTGTCTTCTGACAGTTCTTCACATTCTCTCTGTGGCTGTGATAGAGGTTGGTGCTGTGGGGTCATTTGAAAAAAAGGTTCTTTTGAGGAGGAAAAATGAAAATAAAACAAGTCACCCAAGATTTGTGATGCTGTTTGAATTATATTTAATTTGGAACCAGCTATTTGGGGACACTTTGTTAGTTCTTACACAGGATATGACTTTATGCAATTTTGTTTATATGTCAACAATATGAATATTTGAAATGTTAGGTTGGTTTTTTTTCTGGAATAAATGCACTCATTTGTGAGAGGCCTTTTAGATAACCAAGGAGGGATGAGTGGAAGAAATTAAAATTTCCCTCAAGGGATAATTTCCCATTTTGTTTTGGCATTTAATGAAATACCATAGGAGTGTAAGCTCAGGATACTGGTAAAAATGAAGCTCATTAACTTTTAAAGTGATGACATAAACTATCTTAAGTATGGCCAAGTAGCAAAGTAACTGGATCCCCACTGGCTAATGTGTTAGTTTTGAAATGAAAAAGCTGGAGCCCAGTATGGTGTATAGAACATTAAAATAACATCCCCTGTTGGTAATCAGAGTTGGTGACTTGCAAAGAGCAGGTTATAATTAATCTGCTCTTACTGAGCAGATGATGCCTTTGCAGTTCAGAAAACTAGTGTTTGTGGGGAAATATGATTAGAGAATCACAGGAATACAGTAAAAAAGTACCACAAAATGTGCTGAAGAGGACATAATTTATTCTATCAAAGCTGTTTCTAGAATATGAAATACGTGTGAGACTTGATGTGCACATGCAGCCTGGTTGGTGCCACCAGGGAGGATCTTCCCTTTGAGTGTTCCTGCTGTCACGTGCTTAGGCACAGGAATAATTGCTTTGAGATAATGGAACATTTTTGTCTTGATTAATCCTGTTAAACATTTAAAAAATAAGTTGTGTTTCTGTGAAAGGCAGAACTGCCTCTCCTGGCTCAGAACTGGCAGTTCCCCATTCCTTGCTGAAGCAGGGATTGATGCTGTTGGAGAGAGTATCTAAAAGGAGATGGAGATAGCAGGTGTGAAAGAACAGTTTGAACTGGCCATGAATAAGTGCTGGAGCAGGGGAGTTCAGGTCTGTCTGAGGAACTGGTTGTAACATGGCAGCCTGCTGCATTCTCCAGGGAGATCTGGCAAATGCACTTGTCCGAGGAAGCACTTCAGTTTTTGCTGGAGTCTCAGTCCCACATTCCCCAATTAGCACAGAGAAAGTGCATGTCCAAAAGCTTTCAGTTATTTTTATTTCGGTCTTTATCTGCCTCCTCTTCCCTTAGGCTGAGCCATGAGGCCATGGCCTTGATTTCCATTTGGATTAGAAATGTGAATGCTGCCCTTCCTTATACCAGGGAAGAGCCTTCCCTTTGGAGAGAAAAGGGCAGAAAATGACTCTTTGTGTGTGCGTGCGTGCTTGCAGGACACACATTGTGTTTTGAGAGGTAAGCAATCTCTTGTCAAAATCCAATCAGAAGAGGTTCTTAAGATGGTTTGGTACATGAAAGGATCTCCATGCAAGAAGCAAAACCCTGGCTCCATTTTTGTCTGAGAAGGTCAGGGAGTTATGTGCTATCACAGAGGAAACTTTCCATGATGGTTTGGCATCCTTTTACAAACAAATTTAGTGCAGCACCAAACCCTTCCTTCCTGCTGAGCTGACAGGCCCAGTGCTGGTTTGGGGGCTGCCTTGTTCCTGAGGCTTTGCCATGAACCAAAACAAGGTCCACTCTGGACCGGGCTGCACACTGTAAGCTCACTGCCAGGATGTTCCTTATGTATCTCCCAAGTGGTACCAAGGCACTGCTGAAAACAGACCCAAATCCATCTCAGGTGACACAGGTAACCTTGTACTATCTGGGAGCATTTTGGTGTGGACTCTGCCATTAAATAGTTTATCTCCTATGCTCAATGATTTTGAAATTTTCTTATTCTGTAATTAAAAATATCTTGGCTAAAGTCCTGAGCCTCCTCCTCGCTGTTTCAGCTTCTCCCTGCCTTAGGCAGGACTGTTGAATAAATAATCTTTAGAGCTGCTGCAGGTACTGACTTCTTACAGAAAGCACAAACGGGAAAGAGCAAAGCAGGAATATTCATACACCAGACTGACATGGTTCAAGGAAAAGTCAAGTCCAAAAGCTGGTGTTAGGATTTGTCCCTGTGGCTCCTGTGGTTTTTTGTGGTTCATGTTTTCCATCTGACACAGCCATACATCATCTTGGCACACACAAGAGCAACTCAGTTGCTGCTGGGGATGGTTTTCAGCAGTGGAATCAGAATGGCTGCAAAAGCACAATTTCCTTCTTCACTTTCAAGTAAGAATTAAAGTAGTGTCTCCTGACTCCACTGTGCTGGGACAGGGTAAAGAAGGTATCAGACTAATGTCTAATGCTGCACCTTTGCAGCTGGGACAGCACCTCCCCACCTTCACCCACATTTTCCTGGTTGCAAGGTAAAAGCGAGGACAGGTGCTCCTGTTTGTGCAAAGGAGCAGCAGAACTCAAGCAACAGCATTTTGGGAATGTTGGCAAAGCTGCCCTCATGGCTTTGTGGGGTATAAAGCTCTGGGCTACCAAGGATGGGGATGACAGGCACTGTGCCATCAGTGGGGTTTCCTCTGCAGCTTTTGTTCATGTGTCCAAAGAAGCTGTAAAATGAAGGGGAGAGGCAGCTGTGTCTGTCATATCCTTTATTGTTCATGTGGAGCTTGGCTGATAAATAGGACTAAAAGCAACACTTGTGAAAAGGAAAAAACCAACCATGACTCAGAAGTGCAAAATTGCCTTCCATGTGTCCAGACACCATGAGGTTCTGGTTTGCTGGAGACAGCACATGAATATACCAGCAAGGCTAAGGCTTCAGCTTAGTGATATCCTAAATGCAAACAAGACACCTGGTACAGAATATGGCTTTGTTGCTGGGTAGCCACCTGTGACTCTGAGAAACAGCTTCTGTTAAGAACAGGTCACTGGTGAGTTTTTCTCTAGTTCCCATTTACAAGTCAGGGTGCTGTCTGCACTCAAACCACTGAGCAAGGGCTGAACAGTAAGTGCTAGGGAAGTAAAATGAACAAAAACCAAGTAAAAGCCAAGAACAACTAACCCTTGCCCACCTCCATTGCATTTGGACATGGCTCGTCTATCAACAGCACCAGTAGAAGCAGGCAGGTCCTGTGGTGGAGGAGTGGTTTGTGATGGGAAGACTTAAGACTTGCAAAGGATCAGAAAAACTAACAAGTGCATCCCAGGTATGAAATTACAGTAACAGGTTGCCTAAGGCTGAGAAAGGTCTTCATTGCATCATCCCGTTGGGTGCACAGCTGGCAGCAGCTGCAGTAGCTGTGGCTGTCCCTTTGCGCATTCCACCCTATTTCCTGCTCACCTGTTTTTGCAGCTCTGTGAACAAACTAGCTTGACTCCAGAGGACAAAGTGCATGAGACGCTGCATACTTAGTCTTCTGGTAGTTTGAGAAGTGTCTGGCAAAATGTTCCCAAAGAAAAATTGGTTACCTCGTAGTGGAGGAGGGAAGAAAGCTGGTGGGAGTGAGCAGAGTGGAGGCTGATTTGGTGCCTGATACCAAGGTCTGTAATTTACTTGCCCAGGAGAGTATCTAGAAAGGAGTCTGCCTACCAACCAGGTCACCTAGTGAGCTAAGGACAGCAGCTGGGGTGGTGCTGCCAGCAAGCACAACAACCTCACGTGCTCAGGCATCTTGGTGCCTCAGTTTTTTTCTGAGCGATGTGGAGCCCTCCCTGCCCCAGCATTGTCTGTGCAGGCAACCAGTAAGTGCTGACTGGTGCTGCCCTCAGCAGCTGGTGTGCCCTGGTGGGTTTGCAATTGCAGGCAGTGGCACAGCAGTGATTCTTCCTGTGAGACAGGGGCCATGGCAGCCTTTATCTGCTGGCCTGGAGAGCCTCAGATGTGCCAGGCAAGCTCGGGAGCCGAATGGCATCCCTGACACAGCCCCACCACAGCGCTGGGGGTTTCCTGCAGCTGTGGGGCAGAGCAGCCCCAGGGCTCAGGAATCCTGCCAGCTCCTGCAGCCACTGAGGGACTCAACATGGGACCAGACGTCAGGTAGGACTAGCTTTGCCAACTAGGAAGATCAGCTTTGAGGGGAGAGCTTCACCTGTGCTACCCTCTGTGTTTCTGCTTCAGGCTGTAAAGGTGTCATTAATGGAGGAAAAAAAATACTTGTGCCTAATCCTGTTCAAAAAGTTTCCTTTGTTTTTTTTCCTCCATATTAATGTAGAGAAACAGCCTTGGGATCCTCTGCAGGAGCAGTGTGTCTGTGAACACATCTTGTTTAGAGTTTGATGAGAAGTTTAACTGGCTGAGTACCATGTGACAACAGCACTGTTGGCTTGTCATTTGCTGATACATAGCTGGGAGCAGCAGGTTCTCCTACAAGGCCATGTCCCAAGGCCTTGGGATATTTTTATATTTCACCAGTAAAAACCATCAGCATCTTCAAACTCTTATTTCCTACACCACCACATTCCAGCTAGGGCTGTCTTTTCATTTACTTCGTTGCCTTCAAAGTGCAAAGCCAGGGAGCAAACCAGATCAGGCAGCTGTTCAGGCACTAGGCACATGGAGAGTGATTTGATAAAGCAGAAAGCCCGACTCTTTAGACACAGCCCACACAGAGGCTTGGTCAACAAGCAGCACTGAATATGTTAAATAGATTTCCACCAACTTGCCTGGAGAGCTCTTCACTTCAGTGCATGATTTGGGCTCTGGGGCAGATGTTATGTTTCCTTATTCAAAAGGAAAAAAAACCAATTTTGTTCCCTGTTTCTCAAGGTATTTGCTGCAGCAATGTCATTCCTTCACGTGCCAGAAGAGCTCAAGGTCAGTAGGGTACAACTGCATCTTCTCTCTCTGCAGGCTGCAGCCAGCACTTCCCTGTGTGCTGGATCTGGATCAGGAGCCAGCTGGGCTCCTCCTTCCAGCCCTGCTCAGTGCAGAGCTCCCACGGGCCTGGCCTGGAGCAGCAGCTGGAAAGCAGCAAGAACGGAGCAGGAACTTGCACATGGGTGTGTTTTTCTGTCAGTCCCTGGGGCTGTGCCTGGCAAGTGCTGCTAGCTGGGCCTCCAGCACCTTGAGGGAGTGGGGATGGGATAAGCTCTTCCTGAGATCTCCCTTGCCGTGCTCCAGTTCATTTGTGACATCTCCCAGAGCACGATCCCTGCTGTCAGAGAAACCCCTGGTGTTCCTCATGCTTCTCCCCATCCAGTAGTTGAGTTCAGATCTTGTTCTTCTGTCTCATGGTTAAAAAAATAGATATTTTATTTTTCATCCTCGTCTCCCTCGCTCATGCTGCTGAGGGAGGCAGAGGCAGCTTTTGGAGAAGAGGGAGGGGAGGTCTTATTGATGACCCAGGGTGGAGATGGAGAACGGGACGGAGAGCGGCCTCGTGTAGGACTGCTGTTTGGGCTCTGCCGGGGAGAAAAAGCCTGGAGCATTCGGCCGCTTCGTTCCTGGAACATCTGCTTCTGCAAAAGCAAAGTGAAAAGATGCTCTTTGAGTAGTGCACGGAGGGGAAGGCTGTGGGCAGGCAGGGGTTGCACTGTGACTCTCACTGGGGAGTGAGCAGAGAAGTTTGCCTCTGCTATGCTCATGATAACCTGGTCCTTGCATGCATGTTTTTACCTTAGCTGGGCCACCCCCAGCGTGAGAACACTGTGTGTACTGGCCCAAGCCACACACGGGGGACTCCCTTTGTGGTTTTTGTATGTGTTGGTCACTCTCTTACCTCCAAAGGTCAGTTTTCTGCCTGAACACCCAACATTCCTGCTTCCCACAGCCTTTTCCTTCTAGAATACTGGGAAGGACCACCCCTTTCTTCCTGAGCTTCCTGACTTTCCCAGCCTCTATTCCTCTGTCCCTTTTCAAGGGAGAGAGCCCGGTGCCAGCCAAATACTGGCAGCCACTTCCCCAGCTCCCTGGAGCAGGCACGAGCCAAACTCATAAACTGAGGGTGGCAATGTCAGAATTTGGGTATCTATTGAAAAGAGAAAACACTTGCAGGCTCTGTGTTCTGCTTGGAGCTTTATTGTCACTTTTGCTTTGTAAAGCTGAGTGGAGGCCTGCCAGAGCTGGTGAGGTGGAAGAGACAACTCTGCAGTCAAGCAATCTGCTACATTAAGGCACATGCCTCTACTCATTAGCAGCAATGTGGCCTGGCATCACGCTGGGTTACGGAAGACGTGGTATGTGCTGTGCAGCTGCTGCAGGCTTCACATGGAAAAACCCAAATCCGAGTGCCCTGCTGCTCCTCCTGGGGGTGGGGAGCAAGAAGCCTCAACCTTGGCTGTAGAACTGGGAGTCGAGTCACAGGCGATGCTCGGCTGAAAGGAAAATCCAGCCCCCGACAAAGTTAAGTTACCACTCAGCCCTAGAGAGGAAAATACTTGTGCAGAATGTGTGGGTTTGCCTGTTTGGACAACTGCAAACTGGATCTCAGCTGAGTTTTCATACTGTTCCTATTCCCCTTATCTCTGCGGTGACTCTGCTGTGTGCTGACATGTCACTCTTTCTCCTCCTCTTTGAAACTCAATATTCCCTGCCAGCAGAGAGACAGATGTTGATTTCCCTCTCAGGTTTCCGGGTGTTTCCTAAATCCCAGGGCTTAAAAATCAAGCAAATGCACAAATACTGAACTTAGCTGTTCCTCTGTGAGCTCCCTCTCCTCATTTACATCTTCACCACATCAGCCTTTATTGATTTAGTTTTAGAGCCTGGATGTCACCACAGTGCAGAATGGCAGAACAGTTCCTGCCTGGAGCTACACTTAACAATGCTCTCGTGCATAAAACCCCATGGTGTGTCACCTACCCCTGCACTACTGCTAGGTCCAAATTAGCCAAGACTTCCTAAAATTTCAGTAGTTATTAAATGGCTGTTGCTCCTAATAAATGATGCCGGGAAGCGTTCGGATGGGGGAGGATTTCTGTAGCTGAGAGCAGGGATGTCACCAGGGCTAGCAAAGCCCCAGAGCCTGTTTGCAATTCGGTGGTAGGGGTGCAAAATTTCTCTTTAGATCACAGAAATGTGAAATTCTGTTGGCTCGTTTCACCCTCTCACTGAAGATAATCCCCAACAAAAAACCCATGTTTGATATGAAATATCTTTTTCCTGGCCAGTCAAAATACTTGGACTTCCTTCTGTCACTTCAAACAACTCTGTGGCACAGTGGTGCTTCATGGTGGTGTGGCAGTACTGCTGGAGGACATCCAAGTGCCCCATCCTGGCTTGGCCCACACCATCCCATGTGGCAGGGAGTACTCAACTGTGCCTCAGTGACAGAGGCCAGGGATGGAAAGAGAAATCCCACCTTCCTGCAAAGTCCTTCAGTCAGGCTATAGGACACCTGCTTGCTTCCCAGGCTTCAGTGAAGAGTTTGTTGCTTGAACAATCTGATGCACTCACACCTTCAGCATTGCCTCCTGCATCAGTGCTGGAACCAGCAGGCTGCTGGCTATAGCACAGCTTTGCAGGAGGAGGAGGTGGTGTCACTCATTAGCCTCAGAACACTTCCTTCTATCCAGCAGGATTAGTAGGCCATGCCCTTTGCAGGCAAAAAACCACCTGGGCCATTGGGTGCTGAAGAAGTAGAACAAGTGTTAATGGCTTCCATGGAGCATTGGAAGGTTAGACAAGGCTGGAGGCACTGTGGTCCTTTACCAGAGGTAGGGAAATAATTTCAAAGTCTTGATTCAAGCAAGTTCAGGTACACTCAACCAGTTTAGGGTTTGTTTTTGGCAATCTCACAACTGGGAAAAATATTTTGCCTGTTTCTGAATTTTATTGCCTGTATGTTGATACCCCCGTGCTTCACAAACAAGTGCCAGGTGGGTATTAGAGAAGGCTTCTGCTTTTGTGCTGCTGATTGTTCCAAGGCCATTTTAGGTCCAGGCTGCAGACAGGTGGTGTGGCCTAAACACCATTCCCAGCTTCCAGTTGCAACCTGTCTTACCTGAGCTCCTGCTGACGTCTGATTCAGCTGTTTGGAAGGCAACCTTCCCCAAGTGTCCCTGTGTGCTGAGTAGGAGGAAGCCAGCTCCTGAAGGGACATTTCTGAGAGAGACTGGCACAGAAACCCTGCCCTGTGAGCTGTGCTTTCTCTCCACTGACCTCAGTTGTAGGTGGCTGCTTGTACATGTCTGGGAGGAGCTGGAATGGACACACACACCCTGGAGTGGTGTCTCTGCCATAAAGCCCTGCATGCCAGACTCTGTGCTGGTCCTGTCTCACATCACAGGCAAGTTTCATGCCACGCTAATCATTGTTTCTGACCTCTCTGTGACTCTTACAGAAAATATACACACAG
This sequence comes from Sialia sialis, assembly GCA_009812075.1. Taxonomy (NCBI): domain Eukaryota; kingdom Metazoa; phylum Chordata; class Aves; order Passeriformes; family Turdidae; genus Sialia; species Sialia sialis. The sequence goes on from VRYO01002772.1 coordinate 79,670,497, forward strand.
GGGATTGTACAGGTGGGCAAAACTGCCGGTGAATTACGGACATTGAGACATTTGAAAACTGACATTTTGACCTCTTTCACAAACAGGCTTTTTTTGTGGGTTATATGGCCCTTACTTTTAGAAAATTGATGGTAGCATAAAGTATATTATAATAATTATTTGTGAAATAATAATAGCATATTAATGGCATGCAAATTACTGATCTAGGAATCCAGCATACCCATAACGATTCCTGCACTTTTAATGTCAACATTAAAAGCAACTTCTAACTAACAGTGATAAGGCAAATTAACATTAATCACAGTTTTGACACTAATACTAAGTTATCATTATTTTAAAAGTCTTTCCTGTTGCCAAGGCTCAAACTAATTTAAAAAAGCTACACCATCTCCCAGCTTGCTGTCACTGATGCTTTTCCTACAACACTGTGAAGAGATTTCATTCCTCTTGTTCTTAGCAAAGGTCCCTATGATGGCACCAGACTTCCTACTCTGTAATCAAACTCTGCTAACACAGAGTCAAACTCTGCTTTGCAGAGCACCTTTTCCTTAATTGAATTTGGTAAAATGTTTTATCAGCAAAGGTTTTTTAAAATGCCATTAGTGTGCAGAGTTGAGTGAGTAGAGCCAGGAAACAGATTCAATGCTTTGGAATTCTTTTCCTCTCTCTGTACAGCTAAACTCATCTCACCTCCTGGGGACTGCATGTGTTCTGTTAGCATCAGCTTTAGTTATTCAGCACATATAGCCAAAGGACCATCCCACATGGGGAACACACACCAGGCTCTATGGGCACAGAGGAAGCTTCATGTGGATGTGCAAAATGCAGGCAGACCTGCATTTCATCAGAAGAGTTACCTCCTTGCCCCACCCAGGAACATGACAGTGTCAATGAACAAACTGTTAAATAAGCTCATTGTTCAAGTGGCTGGGGCCTGTGTTGTTCAGTGATCACTGCCTTTGCATGGGCAGAAATAGCTGTAAGATGACACAGTCTCTGTTCTGAAGCCTTCACAGCCTAATTTTAGGTTTTTCCCAACTGAGTGGTAATCAACACAGCAAGTCAGTGCAAAGATGAGAACTCCAGCAAGGCAGGCATTGCATGACTTGGTAGCACTGAGTTGTGACACAGCACTGATATGAGCTATTTAATTCAAAGAAGCTCTGTGACTCTTCCTATGTGTTTGTTTACAAACAAAATATCTGCTGAGCTCCTCCCAACAGAAGGTGCCTTTTTTACTCAGTGTCTGCAACCAGAGCAGCATGTCTGAGATGGCTTCCTGCACTGGAGGGTCTGGGCTTTCATCCCAATATAGAAAAATTCTACGTTCATTTTAAGCTCTGTTACTGGTTTCAATGCAGCCAAGCAAAGTCACACAAGCAAACAGCTTCTTGAGGTTTGGCAAGCTATCAGAACTGACAGATGGAGACCAAGACTCTTTTGGGGTTCTGAAGTGTCACCAACTCACCACTCAGTGCACGAGTTTGGTTTGAGCAGGTTTCTCTCCAGAAAGATGCTGCTGTAGATTCTGAGCTGCCTTTCCAAGGTGCCTGAGGACCTCAAGTAAGGTGAAGCCAGCTGTGAAGCCAGCACATACCAAGGAGAGCTTTGCAAGTGCTTCAGTTCCACCTGAGCCTTCCCTGCTGTCAGTTAGATGAGCCTGAACTTGACACATAAAATAATTTCTTGGATCTTTATATCAGTAGTTTCTGAAGTTAAAAAATTATAATCTTCTACTACTGAATACAGACCATGAAGAGAACTTTTCAATGGTCCTGTTTTTCCTCACTATCTCCAGTGTATATCCCTGATGTCTGAGTGGTTGCATTTAATGCTAACGGGGCCAATATTGTACAGTCCTGTTTGCTCATGTGGTGCTGTAATCCAGCCCTGCTGAATGCAGTGTTATGTTCAGCATCACACCTTCACAAAATACAGATATTACCCCAACTAAGCAACAGCCAGAAACAGCAAATCCTTCTGCTGCAGTATTGGTATGCATTAATGGCTTCAGCAGCCAGGTTTGCCATTGTCCTGCTGTGCTGGCTTTCAAGACAAAGACTGCAGCAAAAGTATCTGCTCTTGACCTGTGTTAGAGAGGAGAAATAAAAACACTCAGACTTCCTGGGATGGCAGAATACCTACCCAAGCTCCATCAGGTCCAAACAGCTCTAAAAAGTTGCCAATAAATTCCCTGGACTTTTCTTCCCATTTCTGAATGAGGTCATGGCTCTTCTCTTCCACCTTGTAAACAAATTCTTTTGACTTTTCCTCCACATTCTTGACTTTTTCTTTCATTTTGTCCACTTGGTTTTGAAAGCGATATTTCTTCTCCTGTTTTAAAAATGTGGTAAAAGAATAATAAAAAAACTTGGAAATAATTAGCCACAGACAGCTGAGAAGAAGAAAAAGATTACATTAATGTATCCTAATACATATGGCCTTGATTAGCTATTCCCACGTTATTTTTATAAATGCAAATTTAACGTTTGTGGAATGAGGTGCAGAAGGTACATATTGAAATGACTTCATGTGTGATTCCTGTGTTTAATCCACTACATGAATCTTTCTGTAGTTCCAAACTGAATGCACTTTGAAATTGATGGGAATCTTGGGAAGGATAGGACTTGAGAAATTAACAGCTTAACAGTAGGCAACAGGCAAATTGCCCTATGTTTCCAAGCAAATGCTGCTGACTCGCCAGCCTGGATGTTCTCTTGGACCAAAATGTCTCTTTGGGTCGATTTCTGCAGAGCAGAAGGAGAACTCTCATCAGTTCTGAGCCTAGCTAATACAGGAGCTTCTGGCTGCAATACAGATGTGTGTAGGCCAGTGGCTTGTGGCCAGCAAACTTCACAGAAAAGGAAGCAACTCCTAATTGCTAAGTCACACAGAAAAAGAGAGAGAGAAGATAATATTAGGGAGTTCCTGGGAAAAGCTTCTGAAATACTTCAGGATTAGAGGGCTTTTGTCTTGAAATGCTTGTGTGCTCCACAAATTTTTGGTACAAGGAACTAAGCAAGGTTGTCCTCTTGAAGGAGTCTGTGTAGAAACACAGATCACTACTGACTTTCCACTTTCTGTTAACTCCATTTAATGGCCACCTGAATTTACTTTAAAAACAAGCACTGAAGTGGGGTTTATTGTAGCTCACAAATCAGTAGAAGAACTGTCTTTGCAAGCCACAAGCACAAATGAAATCCCCAAGGTCCAGAGAAACCCAAAGAAATCCCTCTGTACCTAAAGGGTGATCAACCCTTTAATGAGGAAACCAGTGCTCTCCTACAAACAGGACCAGTGCTCTTGTGAAATCTTGGGGATTTAATTTTGAGACAAACAGCTTCTGTTGCAAATCTGTATTTCTGCATTTAAATTACTGTAAGCTAAACAATCAGATGTCAGGAGGTTCTTCAGGAGACATCAGTGTCTGAGATGGGGGCAAGAATAACTTATGCAACAGTGTCATAACCTCACAGCTGCTAAAGGATAAATTTGAGAATCTCCAAGGCATCCAGCATGCCTTATTTTAATGGATATTTGCAATAGTGATTCTTCTGGGTGGAGAACTTACAAGCAGCATTTTTTAAAAGTGTAGAAGACTTAAAAAAAAAAGCACAGTGAAATAAATATTTATATCCTGTGATCTGGGGTTTATCTGCCAGACTTCAAAATAAGGAAGAGATAAACTAATGAAATGACACAATTCAGTCCTTCACATGGGGGTTTCCAAGCTCCAGGGAGGGAGGTGAGGAGTCCTGCTGTGAACCATATCAGTCACAACACAGATTTCAGTTATGTAGGTTATCTTGAGGTTTTAAGTCAAGACTTGAGACAGAAAATGAAGTAAGGTAAAGTCTAATTTCCTCCTCATTGGAGGGGCAGGTCTGTATGTGGAAGATTAATAACCTGAGCCATCCTTTCACATGGCTCCCTTGCTATTTTGGCTTCTGAGCTCTACAGCAGCATCATTTATATACCAGCTTCCTACCATACTTTTCTGTCTTTTGAAAACCATTGCAGCTTTCCCTAGTAATCTTACAATTGGCTTTGTTGGGATTTTTTTTTTGGTTTTTTGTTTTGCTGTTTTTTTAATCCTACCACACTGTAGAGAAATTTTGGATCTCAAAATCCATGCTCTCTGGGCTGCCTTCTTGGATTAGGAATATAGAAAGAAATCGCGTGTTGGTGAATGGTTGAGCAGCCTCTAGTGGTAGGGTGGGCTCCTTCCCAGTGTGTCATTGTCACCAACAGCCCAAGGACGAATGGGGAGCAGCAGCTTTGTTAAAAGCATAAAATGGAAACAAAGCTGATAATTAATAGGACCAATTAAAACTACCCTCAGCTTACCAGTTTCTTTTAAATGACAGTAATTTCACAATTATA
>VRYO01002772.1:79675879-79690402 GCA_009812075.1 Sialia sialis
GCTTATAATCGTGAAATTACTGTAAGTTCTTTCCAGCTATTTTAAAAGCAGCAGGAGGAAGATATAATTTCTTAACCTTTACTTTACATTCGGGATGCTGCGAGTGTTTGAGGAGCAAATATGGATCAGTGTACTCACATTTATAAAGCTGACATTCAGCTCTTTGGCGGTGTATCCTCGCTGCAGGTTGCGCCGGGCGTACACGTCGTAGTCCCGGACGATCCGCGTGATGATATCCGACGTGGAGATACCTTCGGTTCTCTGCGTAGGTACAAACATTCCTGAGCAAAGTGGGAAAAGAAAGCCTACTGATAAAGCTTGTCAGGACCAGGCACTGCAGCAGATAGCTGAGGATGAACACAAAAATGCCTGACAAAGGTTAGAGGCTTGCAGTTCTGCCTTATTGCTAGTTCTCTCCTGTTGTTTCTGTGTGAGTTTGGGGAAGGCCACATTACTATACTATTTGCTTTTTTCTCAAGTCTTTAGAAAGACTAAAAATCGCCCTCTGTACAGTGTCAGCTGTGATGTGGAAATTATTAGAGTGGCAGGGGCTCCTGTGCCAGGAAGGCCAAGCTTCACAGCTGTAGCCAATTCACTGAGCAGTTCTTTCCATAAGCACGGCCCTTATTTTATGTTATATAGAGGAGCAGGGAAGTCTGCTGCTCTCCTTTATTTCTACGCCTGTGCTGCACCATCTGACAGTCTCTGCTCTGCTGAGTACAACAGGCCAGCCTCTGGCCTTGAAAAAAGCCAGGAAAAAGATGCATTACAGTAACTGGAAAACACCTGGAAGTTCCAGTGGTTTGTAACAGGAAGATGAAGTGTAATGGAAGCGTTTCATGTCCATCCAGCCACGCCAGTGGCTACATAACCATCCTCCCTGCTCTGACAAATCAGTCCCAAGAAAACTGGCCATTTATCAATACTGCTTGTACTTTCCTCAACACAATTGAAATATGTGGCTTTCTAACTGCTCCTCACCAAGGCAGGAGCACCTGAACTTTTAATGCAGTTCACAAATGCAATAGTAGCAGAATGCAGGCATATTTGTTTAGTAGTTATTCAGGGCTACAAAAAATTACTAATCTCACTTATATGTATTTGCAACATGAAGCTGTTGATGAATGAGAGAAAGAAGAGTGGAGATGGTTTGGGAAAAGAAAGTAGTGCATAGTTCCTGGCAAATTAATCCCCACACGTTCACTTAGAGTAAGCAGGAATTGGTACCTAATTTTACAGGGCTGGAAAATGACTCAGAAAAGGAATCAAGAAGCTTAGCAGCCTTTAGTGACTAAATGCTGTGTGATATTTTTTCTTTCTGATCTCTAATTAATACTCTGCTAAAAAATAGATTACTTTTATCCTGAGCAGACATGTTTCCCTGATCGCTGCTTTTCAGGCTTGTAGCAGTCACTCAGGATACTATTTTTGGAAGCAGTGAAACCCACTTTGAGCCAGAAACCTTTATAGATAGGAGTTACAAGAATACATGGACAAAATCCAAACCCCACCTTTGTGAAGCTGAAAGTGGAACTGTAGGTGGACATTACCCTTAGTCACTGACTTTGCTTTCATCTGCTAAATGTGTTGGACTGATCCATGTTTTCCAAGCTACTTGTCCGCAGATGTGCACAGTTCTAGCCAGTGCACTGCTACCAGTTCACTGTTGCCCATACACCCTCCCATCCACTGAAGGTGGTGGAGAATTGGGAGCCCATGAGAATCTACTAAAGGAGCTCCCCAGTTCCCATCCACTTGTCTGCTCTCCAACAAACTGATGTGGGAAAATTTGAGTTACTAGAATTATGGAAAAATGCATGAATTCATCAACAGCACTGGTCTATGTGAAACACAATCCCTAGTAGAAAGGAGAAATTCATTATTGTAATAATGCTGCTCTGGAGCATTAGGGACTACTACAGCACTAGATCTCAAAACTCATCACAAATAAGCTAACATTATTCCCAGTTTATATGCAGCAAAATTCAGCCATATAAGACTCAGGATGTTTCTCTGGTATTTCGTAGTGACAGATCCAACGCACCACAAGTCCCTGAAGCTGCAAGTCTGTTCTGCAAAGTTTGAGTTTCTCACTGGGTTGTGTGTGCACCACGCCTGTGCTCAACGACAGCAGAGAAGGGTGTGACAGATTTGGGCACTCACATCAAGCTTGGTAATGATCCAGTAACACCAAGAGCTCCTGTCATGTTGTCCTGTACACTCAACACCTTGCAGAAGAAAAGCAAAATAGTTGCCTGTCCAGCATGTGTGCAGCATGCCCCTTGGTGACCCATCCTTACCAGAGGGGCCTTTTTTCACTGCCTACTGAAGGAAGCTGGCATTGGCTCTGAAACTATAGAACAGTCATTCCCAAAGGAGGGTTGTGAGCCTGATACTACAGGGAGGTTCACAAGTGGAAAAAGATCAAGAACTGCTGCTAGAAAAAGCTTATTCCTTCAGCTCAGGTCAATACCTGCTCTACAGATGTCATTGTATAGTTTGAGAAGGTCACATTGCATAACATATTACCATCAGGCAGATTGTTCTGGAATTTTTTCAAGCCTCCAATATACATGTTTATGCAGAACAGAGAGGGTGCATTTGCCAGGGCACAAAGCAGCATCTCCAGGGAGCAGCAGCAGAAGGATGTGATTGTTCCTCCTCCATGCACTGATCACTGTGTTAGAATAGCTACCACTGGCATACAGTGGCTTAATGCTATCTCCTCAAATTTGATTAATCTTCCTTGAACTGAAGAGACACAAACTCCTAATGAGTTCAGCAACTTCACGTTCAGTGTAATATGGTAGTCAACCAAACTGCTAAACAATCATGGCAAATTAATTACTCTGACACTGATTTAAACCCTCTGCCAGTGTAATGAAAAGAACCTTCAGTGCAAGTGGATCCTAATGGCTCCTGAAGATTGCCTGTGCTTGCCCATATTCAGGACAGGGATGTGTCAAGGAGCTGTCAGTTTGTAGTTATCAAAAACTGACTAAAGTTGGCTGGGCTGCTGTGGGAACTGAACTTGTTTTCATCCATTCAAAAGTCTTAGTCAAGCACCATAAAACTGTTTTAAAAACACAGATGGGACTTTTGTGCTAGAGCTGAATGGTTTCCTTGGGGTTATGGCAGGAATTCAGCCAAGGATGTCCTCTTCTTTCTGCTCAAGTCAGCAGTACCTACCATTAAGGTGCAAGACAATGTGGTATTATCGCTACTGCTTCTCTCCCAGCAGTTGTGTTAAAAGGCAGTACAAGAATTTGAGCTGAGGCTGAAAAGGAAGGTGCTAAAAATGTAAAGCTGCCCTTACCTGCCTCCTTGATGTGTTTGTATACGTCATCCGATCCAGCGGAAGAGTACGGGATGTCATCATGTGCTACGAAGTCAATCTGCCAGTGAACAGAAGAATCACATCCCACCATCATCAAATTTTGGTTCACTGAGGGCTTGTTGTGAAAAGTTATCTCTTTTCTTGACTTCAGCTAACTTGCTTTTGACATTCTCATTCTAAAGCCACCACCTAGTGTACTGTACTAGATTTGAGCCTGCAACTGCTGTGTTGTATGATCAATTATGAAAAAATAGAAACCTTCTCTCCGTATCACTCTGACTGGCTCAGTGTGACACGCAGTACAAAACCAAGACACAGGCTCCTGCTTTTATTCCTACTGCAAAAGCAAGTGGTGAAGCCTTAGCTTTCAAAACCATGAGGGCAAGATAATTGATTTTGGATCTTTAGGGCTGTGCAAATATACAAGTATATATGTATACTTGTATATATGTATATACAAGTATATATAAACCTAGTACTATCACGCTATCATTTTGTCACCCAGTGATGTAGACACTAAAATACATCCAACTTAATTATGCTTATGTTAGGATTCATATGTGTTGCAAGGCAATCAATAGCATGTAGAAGGTCTTCTACATATTGCACCTGTTGCCATTAATAAAAAACACACCTTTAATCCAGAACTTCAGTCACTAGGTGACATCTTTCTTGTTTTACTATCTCCTTTTCTGAATTTTTCCAGTGTTGTTTTGCCCTTCAAAAGTCCCAGTAGAGAAATCATCTCAGCATATTGAGAAAAAAAGGCAAAATAAATGCAATGTTTTCTGACAGAGATGGAGGCAAGGAATGCTATGCACCTAATTTCAGTACCTGGAATTAACTGGACTAAATAATTTGCTCCACCTAATAGAACTTGACTTGCTCATTTTTCAACCGTCTGTCTACAGAGGGGAAGGGACAGAGAAGGGGAGAAATGTACCTTATGTTTTTCAAGGAACTCAGGTGTCAGTGTCCAGGGTGCATCTCTGATGACCTCATCCACATAACGACAGTGTCTGAGGGCTTCATACCGCTCAGTTTCATTCATCACAGTGAAGCCTTTGAATTTATGAGTTAAATCATCACTGCAAACTAAAATAAAGAAGTATGAGTAAAATGGTTCCACATTCAGTAAAATCAGCATGACCAGGATTTTATTATTCCTATGTAAGTCCATTAAGCACTTAATTATTAGCTTAGTGATTTTTGGAGTGTTCCAGGGCTTCTAAGAGTTCTGCTTGGAGTTAGCAGATATAACTGTGTAATAATGAGAGAACTTTCTCTTTCTGGAGCTGGATATTGTAAGACACCTCAGGTTGGGATCCTTACATGCTGAGGTTAAATCAACGCCACTCTTAAGTGGGGATTTCATGGGCTGTGATATTTCAGGGGTGATGGCCAGTGCTTTGAAACCAACCAAAGAACACAATCACAGAGTGCTTACTAACTTCCGCTATCACAAAATGGTCAAGGCAGGAAAACCACTTGACATCACTTAATGCAAACCCCTTCCACAGTCAGCTGCAGGTTTCTCAGGGCCATGTCCAGTTGGGTTTCCAAAGACGGAGACCCCCTCAGCCTCTCTGGGCCTCCACTTTCTGCTTTTTATTTTTATGTAAATAGCACTTTAAAAAGTGAATTTGCCAACGAAGCTCAAAATCACAGTGGGACAGTTTCTCATTAAATAAACCCTGATGGAAAACAAGTAATAGAAAACTTTACAGGAATCTGCTCCGAGCTTAGCATTGAGTTCAGCAGGTTTCACAGAAAGAGAAGTAAGGGTTGTGCCACGTTCAAATGGAAAGTTGCTGAAGGAAGCCCCAAGGAAAGGACTGGGAGAAGCCATATGCTCTAGTGAAATGAGCAGAGTTGAAGATCCAGAATCCTGCATCTTTAACTGTGGATGTACCAATACTTTGTCACTTGCTTTTAAAATGAGAAGCAGCAACACCCACATTACCAGAGGACGGGAAAAGCTAGGTATTACCTTTCTACCCACACGACATTGTGTAAAAACCAGTGACCTTCTCCACAGCCATCTCTGCCCAACATTAGAGCTACAACAGTCATTTGACACTCCACATGGGATAATGTGATACCCTTTTATAGCTGGATTGCCAGTGGTTGTCCTTCACCACAGGTCAAACCTGTGCCTTTGGATCTTTGTCTGTAAATGTACTTGACAAATGATAAATGCAACATTACCAGTAACGCAGTGAAGTATGAGAGCAGCCCTACAGCTGCTGCTTCTTTCTAATTTGAAAACATCAACCTATCAGGCAAGGTGCCAGCAAAGATGCAGGCTTTTTTGAGATACGAAATGGATGTTCTTGCTGTGATGGTCATTAAGGACTTTCAAAGTAGCAAAAATGTAGAAAGGCTTAGATAGCCCTAAAACTTGTGCAAAATTCAAAGCCAGATAATAACACGTATGAATTTCAACAAGCAAAATGCTACTCTGTCCTATTATGTCCGTTTTGATGCCTGCTGACAAGAAATTTAATGGTGATCAAAGCATTTTCAGGAGAAAGTTCTCTTCCGAGACTGCATCTGTATTTATTTACAGCCTTTGTAACATCTTTAGGCTACCCTCTCCTAGAAGAAAAGGTCTACCAAAATTATTGGAAAATAGCAATTTTTGCTTGAATTCTGAAGAATGGTTTGATTTTATTTTCTGATTACTATTTGTTCATGTACAATAGAGACACAATATCACTCTTTGTACTTCTTTTGAATCTGTCATCCTGCTCTAACGACTTACTTGGGAAGGTATAAATGTCCATTTTAAAAAGAAAAGTGATCTTAGGTCCAAATAATTGTCTTCACAAGAAGAAAGAGAAGGTGTCAGTTGAGATGCCCGCAAAGACATATGACACTGGTGCTTTTGCAGCACAAATTGTATGTGGGTGTGGGAAGGTGAACATTTTTTAAACACACTAACACACAGTGCCTTGCTGGGAGAAGGTGCTAATGCGTGCTGGCTGCTTTGTCCTTCACACCAAAAATAAGGACAAAGTGAAGCTATGCCATGAATTTCAAAGGAGCCAGGCTTTGGCCCCAAAGCTCCTTCCCTTATCTGGGGCAGCCCCTAATCCTTTAAAAACAACAACAAAATGTACATAACTTGAAATGTTTTTTAAACCTCACAGTCTTGTGCCTCCATTTGCTTCTTCTGCAAGTTGGCTGGCTCAGCAGGAAACCAGAGAATCCTTAATGTTTCCTTCCTAACAAAAGGATTTGTCCTTTACCTCACTGGAAGCTCCATGGGAACTGCCACATTTCATAAACTTGAGTAAAACTAAAAAATGTGTTTATAAAGAGATTTTGTTTTTCCTCTGTGTTGTGTCTTTTCCCCCCTGCCTCAACTGTTTGGGACAAATACACAAAATAATGCATCTTATAATACGTGAAAGCTGCATCATGTTCACTGTAAAGCATTTGAGCAGCTGAATGAAGGTTGCTGTGAAATGTTTCTGCAAGGAGTATCTCAGCCCTGGAGGTGCAAGGAAAATCGAACTGAACTGCACATTTATGAGGCTTTATGAAAGCAGGGCTTGCACAGCCCTAGGTAGGAAAGAGCCACCCTCCAGTGACTCTCCTGGCACAGGCCAACTGCTGAACAGCTGTTAGCCAGGCACAGAAAGAGAAGAAGATATTCATAGCAAAAAAGAAAAATTAAGAAAGTAACCTGCCTGGGGACACCTGTGAACAAAAACCACATTCCACTCATGACCTACATTTGGGTCTTCAATGACAATAGGCCAGAGCTAGCTTCTGTGATGATGATGAAGGCTGGGTCTGGACCTGGCAGGCAGAATTTATGGTCTGTGCCTAGTGGGCAAAGGGACCAATGAGCCAGAAATAAATAATGCTTGTTCTCATTCACTCATCTCCATCTTTGAACAATTTTGAGCAAATAACTGAAAAAGGTAAATTATTCATATGGAGCTATTTTAAGCTCAGAGCCATGCAGGCACCTGCTTGAACTAGAATGGGAATTGTGCCTGTGCTGCTGAGGGCAGAATTTGACTTTTACTTTAATTGATGCAATTTTAAGATGTAATTCAAGGCAAATCACCTATAGAAAGTCCCTGAGTGAAAGTAGCATTCAGTCATAGTGTACAAACAGCTGGGGGTGGAAGCACAGCAATAACTCTCTGATAGTGAAGCACAGAAGCAAAAATCCAGTGCAATAAATAACTCTGATCTTACCTCCTACTAATAAGTAGCTATTTGGGAATAGAGTTTTGGCTTGCATAAGAGCTCTAGCATGGCCGGCGTGGAAGAGGTCAAATATTCCATCTGCATACACTCTGACAGGTCTGTCAACTGTGGAGAAAGAAACACAACTGTGATTTTTCACTTCCCAAACAAGCTGCACTTAATTCGAGTGGATGGCATTTTGTCCCCAGATCAGATGATTGCAGAGATTTACCCCAGTTCTGATATTCAAAAGCATCACAGGTGAACCTGCAGTTTTTGATACTGCACATCACTTGGTCTTTGTACTCTCTGCTGTTTTCCCTCAGACTTACCCTATTTATTATCATCCATCATCCCCATATTCTAATTTAGCAAAAATGTCATCCTCCTGCCTCATTCAGAGTTCTACCATATGTCTTGTTCTTTTCTCTCTGCCTTTCTAATCAGATATGCCTTATGGATTTTTTCCTACCATCTCCCTTTCCTCCCCTCTTGCCTTGACTTTTTCCACAGCTTACTGCTGTAAAAATCTACTGCTTAGCTCTTCTAAGTAAACATTTTACCTCACTTTTCCCAGACTTTCCCTAAGTTCTTCTCTCTAATGAGCCTATAACATCTTTTCTCATGCTATCACCCTTATACCTTCCTGTACAGCATCTTCAGCAGCAGCCTCCAGACTGAAAAAGGACTTGCCTTTTCAAATGACATGCTTTGCCACATCCAAGCAAAACCACAGCAGAGATGAAAGCAACAGAGCTCAAACTTTCAGGGACTGTGTTTCAGTGACAGCAGAGAGATGTCTCTGCAGCCAGGACACCCAAGGATCCATGGGAGAACACTACTCCTTGCACAGCTGGATGGAAAGCTGCAGCTGGCTCATGTGATGTGTACCTACTTTAAAAGCTCATTTTAAATAAGTAGAATAAGTAAACAGATACTTTTTAAAAATAACCTCTTGAAATATGGGGGGGATGAAGGATGCATTTGGGACTTCATATGACATCATCCTGCTTCACCAGTCCAGTCACAGATGCCCAGATAAATAAACTAGCAAGTAACCTTTCAGGCCACCAAAGGCCTGATGTGATCAACAGGAACATCAATGAAAGAAGAGTTTTCCAGCATACTGAAGCAGTATGAGATGAGAATCCAGAAGGTAGCTACCACATAACACAATTTTAAGGTTGGCTGGAGTGGGCTAGCAAGCCTTCCTTCCAACCAACATCCACAAAAGCATCAAACACTAACTTTAAACGTTTTCTCTTTTTGTTTCTCTAATAGAACATAATGGCTCTGTAGTTGCTGGCTTCTTCTCCATTACTTTCAGCCATTAGACTTTTGCTTTCACTTTTGAACAGAAGGCACAAGTCAGGATTAACTGATGTCTGTATGGAAGAAGCAGCCCTTTGGAAGTGCCCATGATCCTGTGGATGTAGCTCTCCCCACATACCTGGCGTTCCCAGGCGGGCTTGTGCAATGGTTAACTTCTCATGGGGTGCTTTGCACTGACAGCTTGTTTCATCTGCGAATGGAGCAGGTGCCGTTAGAGTCTGGAAGGAGGAAAAAGCACAAAGAAAGTAAATTTATTTTCACCACCAAGTAGTTATAGAAGAACCATTTAATTGTGGCAGAATGCTGTAACCAGACTTCATGTTGGCTTGTTCTCTGGGGATTTTTGCTTTCTGCCCACCCCTGAACACACACAATTATCTAAAGGTAGAATGGTGAGGAAAATAGAGCTTTTTAAACATGTCATGTAACTGAATTCTTTGTCTCTGTTAGAGAAGCTTAGTTATCTTTGAGGTGGGTGAAGGCACACAATTTTTCTGTTTGCAGAACAAATTCAGGTTGGATGGTGTGCGCAGCTTAACCCTTCTCAGTGACTCCAAAGGCCCAAGGAAAAATGTATTCTGATACCTGTAAGTAACAGCTGGAAAAACTAACTGGACTTAGAAAGCTGCAAATGAGCCACCTCTTAACAAGCACCCTTTCCTGCCACTGGCATCAGTAAAGATAATTGGGAGGAGAAGTTATTTTGTTGTGGTTTTAGTCAGAATCTCCTGTAATTCTGAGGAGCCATTCAAAACAAAGGCAAGGAAAGTCCTGTTTAACAAGAGCTGTCTGAGATGCAATTCCTTTCTGGTCTAACACATTCTGTAATAGTACTAAAATACTCTAACTGTGATCAGAGCACCACAAGGGTACTTGCTCTGAGGAGCTTATAACCTAAAGATATTTGAGACAGTGTGAGGATGTGTGAAGACTGACGTGGTATTATCTGTCAGGAAACTTGATTACTGGATTTGCATTTTCTGCCCATGTCTATGTAGGAAGTTATCAGCCATCAGACCCTCAGATATTTATTATCTGCCATATGGTCTGATAGGAAAAAAAACATGCTTCTATAGCTTTTGGCTTGAAATCTTTACAAAAACATAGCTGAGTTTTGGTTTGCTTTGTTTTTGAGATGAAGTGGTGGTTGAGAAACGCTGAAGGAAATCTGTCACTTTGCCTCCACCATGATTTCACTGGGAATTCATGGCCATGCAGCTGTGGTTTGGGTGGGTTTTGAGAGTGACCATTTGATGTACAATTCTCACACCAGTTTGTGTACACACGGATGATCACAACAGCATCCCTTTTTGCCTTTACAATGTTTTTTCAGGTTTTTGATGCTGAAAGATTAATCACTGAGACACTTTAGAGCATGTTATGGCTAATTGCTACTGATCTTTGGGCTCACTGGTTTGTTGCATGGAAAGCTCAGAGGAGGGCAGTGAAACAACAAAGACTTAAAGATTCATATCCAGTTCTTTCTGCTGATTTGCTATTCATTTTATTTACTACAAGTAATGCAGTTTTATGTAGGTTTCCTTTCTTTCCTTTCCATTTTTCTTTTTTAGGTTTTTTTTTTCCCATACTCTCAAACGTTACAGGAAACCATCATCATTAGCATCTTCATGATGAAAATCACAGCATCGCTGCACAGACAAGGTTAAAAATGGAGAAATTATGACCAAGTCCAAGTTTCTGTCTGGGTTTCATAGGGGGGAACTGTTTATCAGGCCACCCACGCTGCACAGTGTAGAACATTGCACATAATCATACAGTGCCAGCTCTTTCCTTTATTTTCTAAATACTGTCTTTTTGCTTCTGGCTTTGCTATTGCTAGGTGCTAATCTGTCTTTTTATCTCCAAGCAAGGTCAAGTTACACAGCAGCCCGTACAGCCTGGTTCCTGCTGAGATAAAGAGGAAGGCAGAAATGTTAAAACAATAATGGCTATGGTCTGAGGCCTGCAACTGGTAATCAGCTCCTAGCTTGGCAGAGGTGTTTCCTTGGAGGTTATTTGAAGAAAATAGGCCTGGCTTGCAGGAAGATATCTCTTTTTCCCCCCAGGCAAACACAGTGGTGATTTTCCTCCATGTAACCACCTTCGCAACACTGAGATTTTTCTTTCTGTCTCTGCTCAATGAAGAACAACCTCTGTTAGCTTCCCATTGGTCCAGCTTTTATAAATGTTTGTCATTAAAAAGCTCACTTTACAGATCAGGGCTTAGAAGCAGACCTGTCAATATTCCCTTTACTCTCTTACCTCTCAGTCACTGGATATGAAAATACATCAAATGCACGAGATTAAAATCAGCCATATTTTGTCAAAGCCATATAGAGAAAAGCATAAACAACATGTGCTGATCGATCAAAGGAAATCTATAGTAATAGCTTCCAAATGACTACTCACTACTATTTCATCTGTTCTAGAAGAACTATTGCTAAGCTTAACAAAAACGTGAGTAAAATGAGACCATTTGATCTGTAAATAAGCCCTTAAGAAAAAAATATTTCAACAAATTATTAAAACCCAGAAATAATTTATCAAACCTTTTCAGTTTGCATATAATTACTTGTATCCTTTCCAGTTTATTGACAGTAATAATTAGAATTGTGAGAAAACAGCAAGTAATTAATATAGCTGCTTTTTCATTTTGGTTAATTCACTAAATTTTTTTTTGAAGTTTGCTATAGTTTTGCCAATAATCAGATGGTTAGACAAGGACTGTACTTCTGTTTTTCTCCAACAGATTTTTCCCTTCATCTCTGCCTTCCTTATATTCTAGGCATTTACGTTTTGCAATTAGTCAAGCAAGTGAAATTAGACTTTTATATTTGGACCAAGGTAAGCTCCTGAGACCTGCACCATTCTGTAGTAATATGTGAGAGAAAGCTTATCACATGTCACAAATGGAGAAGTCATTGTAATGCTAGGACTTATTAATGATATTTACTTCAGAGGATGATAAAAAGCTCTTGCAATAAGAGTCCTGTTTCCTGGAAATGAAGACACAGCATTCAGTAAAATGAAACTATGGGAAACCATCATTTTTAGTAACCCTTGCATGTTAGAAGCTGCTCATTCTATGAGACGTTTAAATAGTGTCTTACTTGCTTTCTAGGAAATTTGCAGAAGAACTAAATGATGTTCAATAAAGTTCAGGACATTAAAAGATGGAAGGTAGATAATGGGGCTTTCTCAGCAAGCACTTCACAGTTCCATATGTACCAGACACGACTTTGTAGCCCACAGCTCTATTTGGTGAGACAGCAGCCCAGCAAAGAGAGCACAGTCTGGTTGGTAGCCCTGAGCTGGTTCTGGGGCCAGGACATTTCATGAAGAAACCCTATATGACAGCTAGAAGCACTTTATTTTCAGGTGAACCTTGATGCTGCCTTTTTATTATCACTCTTTACAGTCTCTTAGGCTACTTTAGCCATTTAACTTAGACACAAGATAAACATTCCTGTTCGTGTTTGCAATGATTAAAAGAAAAGTTGTTGGTGATTTGTAAAGTCTTACCACTGAAATAACAGGTCAAGAACACAAGCACCTCCACACCTCTTTTGTTTACAGCCTGTTGTGTTATTGTTTGCTGCTTTCTGTATGTTTGGTAGTCGAGCTGGGTTTTTTACATAGCAGCAAGGATGACAGAAACATTCTTTTACATAGGCAAATGTAGATCCAATCATAGTTCACCTGCCTTTGTAACTCTGCCTGCAGAGTGACTGCAGGAAACACAGCTAATGGAAGGAGCTACCACTTTTAATTCATGCAACAATACCTCCTCTCCTCCTTTTGGTAAAGTTGCATTGTCATCTAAGATTTTGCTGTCAACAAATGAAATTCAGATCATGAACCAGTACAGCTACAGAGGCAACACTTGATAAAGAAGGCTGGGCCTGTGCTTATGAAAAAATTAAACTGGAGGGGAAATTCTGTGGAAGGTCTTATGCTGCAGCCAGGTTTTGTCTCAGAGGCAGTATTTAAAACAGGTAAGTGATTCACTGGAACAAGTCACATGGATAAGGTCTACTTGTATGAGGAATGATTATTTCAGCAACCTGCTCCTGATGTTGGGAAACAATAACTACAAAGCAGGAAACACTGACATCAGTTTCAAGGAATATTTAAGAAAAAACATATCAAAACTATTGCAAAGTAAATATGTGCCAAGTTTCTGAGGCATGAACACTTTTTTTAAGTGGAAAGGCCGTGTTAAGGACTACCAAGGTCTTCTCCTAGAGGTTCAGGGAGCAAACATTGTCAAAAAGGAAACCCATGCTGTCTCTACCTCTTTGGGTCAGTAACCTTCACCCAAACAGGCAAATTTATGAGCATTTAAGCTGTACATGAATGTTACTGGTGGTTGTTTTTTACAAACAGTTCTAACATCAATGAAAGTATATAAAAAAGTCTAGCCTGGTGTCTCACAGCTCTACTGTCCCAGGGAGGTGGATGTGAACTAAAAATATGGTAAACCAACCTTATAAGAACAGTAACTTTAAGCATTTAAAATTATCTTTGTTGCTCTTTCTGGGCTTTATCTTCAATCAAATATACTTTGCTCATCATTAGTATTAAGTTAGTAATTATTAAGTTCAAGATGCAATTACAAATTGAAGATACTGCAGAAGAAAAGCAGCTTCCACTGCCTTTTAAAGAAGCATAATCATATATATATATATGCAGATATTCATAGATTATGAAACTAGAACAACTATTATGTAATCTAGTCTAATATTTGCAAAAGGCCAAATTATTTTGTGACAAGATTCTTGCATGACAGCCATAACTTTTGACTGAACTGGCACATATTACGTAGAAAACAAAATCATCCTAGAGGTAGGACAGGTCCCAAGTCAAGCAGAGTTCAAGTGAAAGAGTTGCCAATGAAACACCTCAACCTCCATGAACACCAGCTGGAAGTGAAATGCAACCCTTGGCAACTCATCCACCTGAGCCTGCTCCCCTGGCATGGCTGGAAGGAGCCCTGTGTGCCAGTGGTCCAGGCAGCACTCACTGAAAGCAGAGCACTGTGCAGCCCCTGAGTCTGGATGTTCTCTGGTCCTGACAGGAGAGCTGGCAGACACCCAGCACTGAGAAGTGGTACACAGCATTCCTGGATAAAGAAGCTTGAGGCTCCTTTAAAGGGGCACTGGTTGCCAATCATCAGCCTGCAGCCACCATCACCAAGAAGCAAACTGGCTGTGGGGCATTTGCAGCTCAATGCCCAGTGGCAAGTGCTTGCTGGCCCAGAAGTAATGATGAAGGTTGGCCATGGTCAACAGACCAAAAATGCATAACCACTGCACTAATGCCACTCAGTGTTTTACTGATAAATTCAGTGGTGATAACATCACCCCTGTGTTTTCAATGTCTATTACAAATTTCTTTTACTTGTACATTACTGTATAGCATCACAGAATCACAAAGGTTGGAAAAGAGCTTTAAGATCATCCAGTCCAACTATCAACCCAGCACTAGCACTGCAACCCCGAAACTACCAAAAAAACTCATCACCCAGTGTGGGATCCAGACACCTCTTGAGCACCTCCCGGGATGCTGACTCCACACATCCCATGGGCAATCTATTCCAATGTCTGATGTGGGAACCCAGGACATTGCCCTGGCTTCCCTGGATGCCT
>VRYO01002772.1:79702206-79728128 GCA_009812075.1 Sialia sialis
TGATCTTCTGTGAATCCTTACAAGTCAGCCAGCTTTAAAAAGAACAGTGGAGCAGGAGTTGTGGGTGGGGTTGTCTGTGCATCTGATTTCTTTTCTGTGAACAAAATCCTGTCCCAGGCTGATCGTGGTCTCCTGGCAGCCTCCTGCCACTTCTTCACAAGTAACAGGGACACATCCCCGTACACTTTAATGACTGAGCTCTTTGCAACAGCTGCTTGGGTTGAGTAGACATCTGATGCACAAAAATCTTGTCCAAAGGTGTACAAATTACAGGCAAGCAGGAGACCATTATCCCAATCCTCCTACCACTAATTTCAAGGTCTGAATTGAATAGGCACCAAGAGGGAAAAACCTCAGTTGTTAGGAAGGTTCCACCTGATACATAGTGGTTTGGGGTTTTTATATAAAACTTCAGTTCTCAAACTGCAACAATTAATTATAAAATATTTTAAAAATACATTTAGATGTTACATTTAAATCCTCTCATTTCTCAAACTGAAAGTATGGTCCCTCTCTGAGCTTCATGGATCTCAAGCACCAGTTAGCACAGCAGAAGTTGCATTTAACATGGTCTTTGCCTGAAAGAGGCTGCAAACGTCTTTTGACCAAGCATTGAGTCAAAATGAAAACAAACAGACCCTCACATAATTTCTGTTCAAAAGTCATCAGGAAACTCTGAAAAAAACTCTGTATTTAAGTAGTGTTTGACATCAAAGGCAAGCAACTACAAGAAAACACAATAAATTACTGAATATTTAACTGATGAGCTTTGATGAATTTTGCTTCAATGGATATGTTTAGGATACTGAAGGTTTTAAGTGCAAGACTTCATAAGGTCAGCTGCAAGACTTTAAGATGAAGGAATGGTTTATGTCTGGAGCAGATTTGTTGAAATACTGTGTTTCTACATATGTATATATGTATGCATGAATCCCTGCATTTATGTGTCTTTGCATCTATCAATGTCATGTTAATTCCAGACACGCTAGAATTAATAGTCAAAAGTAGCAGGAAAAGATACCTTATTGCTGAGATGATCAATTAGTTAAATCATATCTTTTTAGACTGAGATCAAAACCCCACAATGGTTGATATTTTCTTCCCTCCTCTGTAGGTAGGTAAAAAAGGTAGAGAATGAAAGGTTTTTCATTGCCTCCAGCACCAATCACTTTGCTGCTTCCATGTAATGTTGGCTGATACTGTAGCTTTAATTAATTTTTAAGAGCAGTTCATCATTCCAGTGGAATGCAGAATGCTCAGAAACTGTCCTGTTTATGTCAGACTAAATCAAAAATATTTACCATTTATGAAATAGTCTTATAAAATGCATGTAGATTACATCCACAAAGTTTTTCTAGATGCAATGACAGACCATAAATTATCAAAAGTAAAAACATGGTATTTGGTACAGTGTGATTTTATACCTGGTTCTTTCCACAATTCTGTAGTGAAGATGTAATGTTTATTAAAACCTGTGTTCTCAGGATACTAGTATAGAATCCAATTAGTCAGTCTTTATGTAAGAGTTTAACAAAAAATGTCATGTTAATTCTGACATGGTTTACATGTAAATCACCTGAAATACACAAATTCTTGAAAACAGTGGCCTTTGGTGATGCCATTCACCTGTGCTTTGTAGCGCTGTTTTGAAAAAGTGGGGTTACCTACTTTGGGAGAGGTTCTTCATGTTCTTGCTCTTTCATGAACTGCTTGTATAAGAACTTCTGAAAGCAAGTTATGAGAAATCATGGTTGGGTTTTGACCAAGAGGATATCTGTATTCACTTCACTCTTCCTGAGTCAGACAGATGGTCACTTAGTGTGGGAAATACTAAGTCTGTCTGTCCCATTATTAGATTGTCATCGCTGATTTTAATAATCAAGCTTTTACTTATTCACTAAATGTTGTTAGGGCAGTTGAGGGATTCTCAGCAGTGACACTTTACTGATGGATGCACAGAGGTTAGAAAGCACTTAGATTAGCTAACCTCCGTTGGTCCTTCCCTTCCCAGAACCCAAATTACCTATTTAATCCACTCTAAGACGGTTTGCTCCTACTGGAAAGTTCTTCTGAATGTCTAATCAGAACCTCCATTGCTGCAAACTACTGCCACTGCTTGTTTTTGCTACTGAGAACAGATTTACTCCCCTTAGCTTTTGTATGACTACTCTGGTTAAGATTTTGAGACAATAGTTTGAGGATTTGGAGTAGTTGGTGTTGGAGTCAGTGAGCCAGGTCTCTCTCTCTGAATTTTTCAGAGAGAAATCAGAGTGCAGGGATTGAATTAAAGTCTTTGATGGATTGAAGTATGTTAAGTTACTCACACATAAAATAGAAGTGTAAGTATAAGTTTTAGGATAAGTAAGTAAGTAAGTAAGTCAGTAAGTAAGTTTCAATGTGAGCTGCAGATACCAGAGTAAAAGAACAAGTTTTAGTGAAGGTTAACAAACATACTAATGTTTTCCAGGAGCTCATTGGAAGACATTGCTTAGACAAAACAGAAATCCAGTGAGAATATTGCTTACATTTTTTAGATCGAACAAGATAGCTTGTAAATGAAATTTATACATATTCCAACACGTTAAGAAATTAGAATTCTAATAGGTTAAGTAGTAGTGGTCTGAGTTTATGTGTTAGCTTGTTAGACAGATCCTATATAAGATTATGTATTAGGGAGAGTTAGTGCTTTATGCCATTGCTTTACGCCACAGCTTTATCCATTGCTTTGATGTCATTGCTTTTATGCCGCTGCTCTTTGCTATTGTTTTTTGCCATCGCTTTGCCATTGCTTTCTATTTTGCTTTGCTGTGCCTGCCAGCATCTTCAACACCCCAGAAGAAAATAGGAGCTGCCGCAGTAACATCAGTTTCCCAGGACCTTGACAGGAGCAGCTTCTACTTCTGTTTGGGACTCTAGTGTAACAAAACTCAGCACAGATTTTGATGACTGTGACTTTGCTTTTAAAAGAGACTGATTGGCTTTGTAATAAACAGCCTTTTAGCAACTATTAGCTGCTTTAATCATTTAAGATAACCTGACATGAAGAGCACCGGAGGTCTAACCTCACATTAGCTGCTTTGCTTTACTAGAAAATAACCCGACACCAAGGGTGTGTTGAAAGCACCGGAGGTTCATAACCTCACAGTTGGTACTTTTGTTACATGCTTCTTGACTTTTTCAGACTAAACTGTCCCAGCTGCAATAATTTCTCATAGGTCACATGCTATTTTTCCATTATCCTCCCTGCTCTGTTTTGGGTTCTCTGTAGATTTCTTACAGAGTGGTGCAAGCACAGGACTACAGCTGCAACTTTACTGCTACCAAGAAATACAATGCTGAATGCTACAGAACTCTATATATTTCAGAAAAAACTTTGTCTGAATTATTCATATTCTCTTGCCTCCTTCTTATTGTTGCAGATAAATATAATTTAAGAAAAATCTCTTTACTATTTACATTTAAACTGTGTCATTATCCCTTCCATCCCTTTTTCTCTTCCTCTGGCTTTCCAGATAAGCACTCCAATCTCCTTAAATCCACACAAACCTAAGACTACCTTTCTTGAACATATTTGTATTGCACTCACTTCTATCCATTTTCAATCTCTGTGGTACCTTCCTTTTCTGCCAACTCAATTTCAGACTTCTTGGACTGATCATCAGTATTCTGTCATGCTATCTTTTTCCCGGATTACAAGTTTCCAATACCTTTTTTTCTCTCCACTGTTCCTGTCAAGTTTTATCTTTCCATTTGTCTATGTTTCAGGCAACTGCCTCCACAGCTTTTCCCCATACCATTCCAAATGCAAACCTGCCAAGTGAACCATAAGAAAACATACTTTAAACTGCATCTGAGTGATTGCTAGGGGTTCACATTAATATTTTGGGTACCAAAAACTTAATAGAGTGAAACTGGAAGTTTCATAATCTGGGTAAGCACATACACTTTGTTTAAAGCAAAACACCTACTTTATGCACTGTAAAACAGCCATCTGGGAGCTAGTACAGCTTTTACTAGTTATTATCTGAATGCCTCTTCCTGTAACAGCTTCTTCCATTTTGCCTAAATTAAGGTAGATCAAGTACCAAACCTAACTGGAAAGCTTTTCTCTCAGGTTCACTGTTAATTTCCTGCAAGTGTCCACAGGAAGAATCAAAAGCTGGACTTGAAAGGAATTAAAAATTTGTGGCTTGCTAGTGGAGACGCAAGCACCAGGCCTGACCTGACTTATGTTTCTACCTTGTCTGTGGTGATGACGTTGGTCCAAAATCTTGTATGATGATCTGGACTCTTTGCCGGGACTGTGTAAATTCCCTGATTTGCCTTGCAATCATTGTCAGAGACTGAGGCTCTCAGAGACCCCTGGACCCCACCTCTCACTTTGGACAGGAGTTCTGGCCTGGCTAAGGTGGATGCTTGCCGAGGGACTGTGTAGAGGTGTGTGTGCTGTACTGTCACGGTACAATGCATTCAAGCAGGTACGGGGCTGGAACAGCCGTACTTTCTGCACCTGATTCTTGAAGCCACGGTCCTCTGAACACAATGGTCCATAAATCTCCTCATCTTTTGGCCAGAGGCCACTCGCCTTGAAATGGACTATAAAATTATTACCCTCTGAAGAGATCCCTGAGATTTCTTTCTCCCCACAGATGGATGACATCGACAGAGGACGACGTCCCATCTGTTGGTAGCTATTTTCCCCTATTTTTTCTCTCTCTCTGTTTCGTCACCTTCACCTTTCTCTCCCTCTTAGCACAACCCCAAAACTGAGTTATTAGCCCTCAATAAATTGCTTTGCTGCTTGTTGCTGAACAAAACCTTAGTCTCTTGCTGTTGTCTTTTGCACCCTGTGGTCAAATGAACCACCAAAACCCCCACTCAGGTTGTGTGGACCGTGACAGCCTGACAGCTCACCCTGCCTGGATCTGTGGGATGTAGCCCTGGCTGTCAAGTCCCCCAGCTCCACTAGCCATACCGTGTTATTGTCTCCTTGCTCTCACAGAGCAGCTGCTCCTTGCTACACCTTGACAGCTGGATAGGGCCTTCCTGAGTTGAGCACAGTGGGGCCTGGCCCATGGCTATGTGGGATCTTCTGCAGTTCCTCCTGTGCCATCAGCCTGACTGGCTTTGGTATCCTCATTGTACTGGCCCCCTGTCCAGCCCCAGGTTCTGAGTGAACCTCCTCTCAGAACCTGACAGCTGCTCTTTAGGGTTTCTGCCACCTTCATTTCCATCTGCTGTGGCCCCTTTCCAGGCCATTGTCCCTGCCCTGGTTGATGTCCATAAAGCTATCCATTGACAACATGGCACCAACTAAATCCCTCTCCCCTCCTGAGCTCTCAGATGTGAGGACACAGCTTGTTTGTGCAGGCTGTGAGGGCACTGCCAGTCCTGACCAAACCTCACCTGGGTCCCCTGCCTCTGTTTGTGAGCTCTGAGTTGGTCCTGAGTTGCTGGAGCTGAGCTGTACGAGTGCTGGTCTCCATCCAGCTCAGCCACAGCCGTGACCCTGGCTCCACAGCCTGACCTGGAACCTGCCTTCCTGGACATGGTGATCCCCCAGGGGAAGTGTTCAAGGCCACACTGAATTGGGCTTTGAGCAATCTGCTCGAGTGGAAAGGTGTCCCTGCCTGTGACACAAGGGCTGGAAGTAGATCATGTCTAAGGCTCTTTCAAACCCAGCTCTTTCTACAACTTGCCTGGTGATCACTGGGCTGCATCTGACCCAGGTTACTGTCACCAGACCTGACCCTGGGTCATGTGTCTGGTTTGCTCTGAGACTAATCTCATCACCATGGACTTGTCCTGGCTAATCCTGACTCCTTTCTCCAGGCTGCCCTGCTCACACTTAGGCTGGGGGAAAGGCCCCAGCTTCCTGCCAGGCTCCCCTACTGCAGGGAGCACCTGACCCTTGTAGCTTCCCCACAGTGTGAGCACAGCCTTCCCCAGCACCAGAATTGTCAGGATTACAACAAGACTTTGCAGCATCTCATGATGCTGCCCTCCTTTCTGCCAATGGGGTGTGAAATAGGGAATGCTGAGAGTATTCACCCATGGTAGCACATTTGATCTTCAGCCAGGTCTTGAAATGTAACAGCCTCTCTGCAAGAACGTTCTGCTTATACATTAATTGTTCATTTTTGTGCAATTATAAAGAGAGTGCTGAAAGTAGTTAAAACAGACTTTCATGCTGTGGCAATAACTGTATGCTCTTGAATACCATTGGCATCAGACTTAATTCTTAGACATTATAATTAAGTGAGGGCTCATTTTCTATAAGTTTGCTCTCACTTGTCTTCCCTGTTTAATGTACATTATAATATTTTGTACTTTTCTTCTAGGCTTGAATAAGAATATTGTATTAGGCGAGCAGGTGATGAGATTCTGCTCTCTGTTCCAGTTAGCATAATTCCACCAATTCTGGTCCAGTCACTAGGATTTGCTGTAATTTAACTGCAATCAGAATTGAATTGTGTTTGTTTAAGAAAGAAAAAAAGTGTCTCTGAATGTTCATTCCATGGACTTTTTCTGTTGTAATGGAAATTAGTGTGTGTTCTTTTTTCTATTTCACGTTTTTATTTCAGAGCCTTAACATCCTAATAACATCTTTATTCTCTTCATCCTGTTGTTAGCAAGTAACTCAGGTAGGAAATTGAAAAAAGCTGCGCAGTTAAAAAAAGGCATTTAGAGGCCTGTTAAGCAAGGAATTTACCCTTCTAACATAAATGTCTCATTTTCATTATTGATAAAAATAAGGAGGAGCATCTATTTTTTCATACTTTTGTCAATTAACTATATATGAAGAGTTTTGAAAGCAAAGATGGCTTGTAAAATAATAATTGGAGATTTCTTTTATTTTTAATTTATGAAATACGCTTCTTTAGGAGTTTAGCCCCCCTCTAAACAGTTAAATAATTCCCGTTGAAATGTCACATGTATAACACAGTTTAGTAAGCAGCGGCAGAAGTGGTCACAGCTGGATGAAATTAGAAGAAAAACTTGAAGTTTTGAAGTTTGAATGATAATGTGCATTAATTCAGGTCAATGTAAGGATTAAAAGTAAGATAATGAAATACTGTGTGTGTTTGTAGGAAACATACACATAGAACATATACACTTATATCTTGAGTAGCATGCACACACAATGGAGACAATTCTTCACAGTCTGTACTTTACAGCAATACAATAATATTTAAGCATTTTGAAGTAGACATAGCACAGATGAATTTGCAATCTTGCTGTCATTCATGATTTACTGGCATTGTTTTTATACCACCACTTTTAGTTTTAACAGATTTTTTTCCATCACCAAAAGCATTACCTACCATAAGCTTAATGTGTAACGTCTGAATCTGAGAGTTTTAACATTTTGTCCTACTGGTTTTGCAGCAGATCAAGTACACTCTAAGTCATTAAAAGGAAGAAAAACATAATCCTCAATGCCTCAGTAATTATTTTGTTCATTTAACTTAGTTATGAAACTGTACTCCATTTGTACTTTCCTATGCTAATGAAAACTACTGTTTATATTATCTTGGAATGCTTGCAACAAGTTTACAGTATTTACTAGTAATAACTTATTCATTTAAATTACTGCTCTGAGAAAACAAAACAAAAATAAATACATCTTTGTCACCTTTTGTTGAAATCTGGGAGTTTCCTGAGCTTCTTCTTCCGTACTGTGTTTTTTGCTGCCAACCATCTTCGTTACTGTGCTTGTCTTGCACTTTTCTCTGCAGCTATCACACTTGACTCCAGGGAATCTTGTTGGCTCTGAACCACCAGAATTCCCACTTCTTGTTCTTAAATGACAATTGAGCAGAGGTTGTTCTTGTTGGCTGTCCAAGTAGTTCTTGTATGGCTGTCCAAAGGGAGGTTAAAGATCAGCTCAAAGCTATGTGTTGAGATAAAGCATTTAGCAGAGGAAGTCCCAAACCTTGCTGGGTTATTTTTCTTTCCCAAAGCAAAGCCCATCCCTTGCTCCCCCCACCTTTTATTTTTTTTCCCTTGCACCATTTAAATATGCTTGTTATGCTGTGCTGTGGGAAACAGATGCATTCTTGTTATGGCTGAGATGAATGTCAGGATTGAACTAGCATCCATGAAAAAGTCTTTTGTTTGAGCTGCGCTGTCCCACAGTGGAGCTATGGCAACAACTTCCGTTTGGGAAATTAACTGTATCACTGTGTGCTGGCTCAAATCACAGCATCACCCAAATGACAAACATGCCACTGTTCACAAGACAGCTGACAAAGAGTATTCTTTAATTTTAATCAAAAGCATTAAAATCCAGCCAATTCAAAAATCCAAAGCATGTGAAGGCTAGGTATATGTAAAATGCAGTGGCATTCTATTTTTATTCAAACTGAAAAATTTAGAGATACTGTTGTTTTATAAATGTTTATTGTCGCTTAAAAATAGAATACATAACTTCTGATTCTGAATTCCACATTCACTGTTAGTGATTGTGCACGTGTTTAAAAAAAGAAGTAAAGCAAACAGTATCACACTCCTGTGAAGGAGAGGCTGTGTGCAGGCGTTGTTGGTTTAACCTGGCAGGGAGCTAAACAGCACACAGCCACCCACACACTCTCCCACCTGCCCCTGAGTGGGATGTGGGAAAGAAGTGGGAGAAAAAACCCAAAGTAAAGTATGGGGGTTGAGACAAAAACGATTTAATAGGAGAAAAAAAGGAAGAGAAAAGAAGAACAACAATAATTAGAATACACAGAGTACAGTAATTTCACAATTATAAGCCACACCTTTTTCAGTGAAGAATCCAGCCTACCCCAGTAGTGTGGCTTATATTCAGGTGCGGCTTATTTATGGACAAATCCCAGTGAAATGCCAACCTGGAAGTGAGAGCCGGCTGGGGAGGGTGCCTGGGGCTGCCTTTAAAGGCTTGGCTGGTCTATGAAAACTGTTTGCAACTTGAGCACCTGACACCAAACCCAGCTGGCAGTGATTCTGTTACTAATTTGTTACTTTGTTACACATGGATCCTCGCTTTTTTTTTTGTTTGTTTTTAAAAAAAAGTGCGGCTTATATTCAGGTGCGGATTATATATGGACAAATCCCGCGGTCTGCCCAGCTACCAGGAGGGGCGGCTTATAATCAAGTGCTGCTTATAATCATGAAATTACTGTAAGTGATGCACAGTGCAATTGCTCACCAGCCACTGACTCATGCTCATTGGCCTCTGGCCAATTTCCCCCCAGCTTATATACTGGGCACAACATCTTATGGAGTATCAACTGGAGTCAGCTGTCCTTGCTGTGGCCCCTCCCAGCTCCTTGTGCCCTGCAGCCTCCTTGCTGGCAGGGTGGGCTGAAAAGCTGAAAAGCCCTTGGCTTAGTGTAAACACTGTTCAGCAGCAACCATAACACTGGTGTGTTTTCAGCGTGATTATTTCTAGAATCCAAAACACAGCCCTGTACCAGTTACCAGGAAGAAAATGAACTCGATTGCGGTGAAAACCAGGACAGCAGATCAGAGGCGTTCTGCCTGTTGCTGACAGTGTTTCCAAGGACGCATGTTTGCTACAGCCAAGCTGGCCTTTTAACTATGTACTGTGCACTGGCTGTCAGAGTGTGCAGCCCCTTTCAGCGCCAGGAAGCTGCCACAGGTGCCTGGGGTCATTCTTCTGCTTCCACCTAAGACTAGGTCTAGCAGCGGGATAACGTACTAGCACTTGGGTATGTAAGTTTGGAGAATTGGGAGGTCTTTTATTTCCTTCTCACCAATGCAAAGGAGTGCTCGTGGAGAAGGAAGAAAATAATTTTCATTTTCAGAACCACAGATAGTTGAAAGCAATCGGCATATTCAGAAAAAATAGTATTAGTTCATGTTTCTGCAACAGCATATCAGCCATAAGGAGACAGCCCTGTGGTGCCACCTGCCTTCGCAAGAAGCTGGAGTGAGTGCCTGTATATCTTCACAAACAGTAAATGCTTCTCCACAAAATTCTACAAAAGATGGTGGTAGGTTTTTTTGAGTAATGACTGGCCAGCAATGATATTTTTGGACAAAACATCAAGGTTAATCTGTAGTGAAACAGCATGAACCCCATCAGTTTCCCTGGGTTTCTGAATAGACACAGTTCTGAAACCTTTTAGAAGAGAGGACTCGTAAAGCTTCAGTTTTCTTAACTGAAGCTTTTAAAACCTTCTCTCATCTATTCCTGAAACTGAAATATATCATCTTCTGGACACAGTCCTTGCTCCTCAGCTGAAGGCTGTTGTGTAAGTACTCTTTAGCACATTTGAGTGAAGGCATCTCTGCAGCATCAGAATGAAGAGAACATATCCCACGTCCTCACCCTGACCAAGTCAGGGATATGCAAGGACAAAGGTCTGACAGGTCTTTTCTCAGAGCCTTCCACACACTCGGCCTCTTGAGAGATCAGAAATCCACTCTGAACATTTCTTTTTTTCAATTTCCCCCCCATTTGTAGCAAAAAATAAAATAAAAAAGGGGAACAGGTTTAGAAAATAGCAGGACATCCAATATCATATATATAAATATACACACAAAAATAAATAAATAAATAAAAAACAGTATGTGCACATAACTATATAAAATACATAGTGACAAAATAAATTTATATATATATATATATGTATAGATTTATTTTGTCACTAAGCTGGTCAACCACTACCTGCTTCTGACTCTAGGGGAGTAATTTACTTAAGTTCCTGAAACGTGTGATAGATCACCATATCCACTTCAAATATGCAAAAAGAAGACCTACATACGATAGTCTTGTCATGCTCGTTATCCGAACTTCAGAGGTTACAGGGCGATGGAAACCGTGTGGGAAATTCCTGTTGCTCTGTTGGTGAGGATGATCCCTCACCCTCACGCTCCAGGCTGGTTCCAGCTTTTATCCACCTGGCATCAACCACGGCCTCTCCCCAGCTCAGGGGATGTATTTTATACATGACATTGAGACGTGATGTATTTATGACAAGGCCTTTAGACACAGCTTTGCCCCAGCTGCGGCACCGGACCCGTACGGGCTGTGGGCCCCCGCAGCAGACGCAGCCCTGCTCAGATTCTTCAGACACAACTCGTGGGCCCTGGCGCCATCCAAACGCCTGCAAAGCCGCGGCCGCAGCGGCGGGCCCAGCCACGCCTCGGTGGCGGCCCGGGTGCAGGCCTCCCGCAGGAAGCGGCTCCGCCCGGCTCCGAGCCCCGCTCCCGCTCCCGCTCCCGCTCGGGGCCCCGTGGGGCGGGGACGGGGCCGGGCCATTCCCGCGGGCCGCGCTCCCTCCGCGCCCGGGGCGGCCCCGCCCCCGCGCCCGCTGATTGGATGCGGCCCTGGCGGCGGCGCGCGGGGCTCCCGTCTCGCGCCACTTTCGGGAGCCTTTGGCGCGAGCGCCATGGCCGACAGCGGCGCTCGGGGTCCGGACGGTGAGACCCGGGGGCGGCGGGGCGGCCGGGGCCGCTGTCCTTGTCCTACTGCCCGTCCCCGTCCCTCGCAGGCGCCGGCGTTTCGCTGTCAGGCGGGGTGGCGAGCGGGCAGCGGCGGCGCTGGCGGCGGCGAGGGCGAGCGCGCGCGCACCGGGCGCGGGAGCGCGCGTGCGCGGCGGGCGGGCGGGCGGCCGTGAGGGGGGCGGGCGGCGCCGCGCGGGGGTCCCGCGCCCCTCGTGTGGGGCTCGGCGGGACCCTGTGCGGGCGGGCACGGAACGGGGCATTCGCGGAACGGGGGATCCGCCCGGGGGGCGGTGCAGCCCCGCAGGGTGGGGTGGCTGTCCCGGGGCGCCTCTCCGATGGGAGCACTCCGAGCCCAGGGAGCTGCGGCCTGCGCGGGCGGTCCCGGAGGAGCGCCTTGCCCGAGGCGCTGGCGTGCAGTAAAGGCGAAGGATAAACGCGCCCAAAGCTGTCCGCCTTTGCTGTCGTCCCGCACGGAGCAGCAGGCAGTGTAAATGCCCCTTTGACCCCAGCCCTTAGCAATACAAATGCGGGCTTCTCTCGGCTGCACCTCACAAGCCGATGTCCTGCTGCCCAGGAGGGGACTGCCCTGCCCCTCTGGCCCCCTGGCCAGCCCTGGGTCTGCTCTGCCTGCACACGGTGTCAGCTGCTCACACCGAACCCGCAGCCTTGTCCCTGGGCTGCTTGTTTGCTTTTGGAAGTTGGATTGGGCCCATTTGTTCCTCGTGGTCAGATAAGTGTTCCTCCCCTAAATTAAGAGAAAGAAAAAGGGTCAGGAGAAGTAGAAAGCACCTTGCAGGGAAGAGCGTTTGGAAGGGGAAAAGGGATGTCAGCTGTCAACAAATTACTAGTTTTTCTCAAAGCTTGTGAAACCGCCTAAAACCATCACTGCTTTGTAGCAGTGTAGGCCTCTAAGTCTGGTATTCCTGAGTTGTCATGGAGACATGCAAAATAAAAAGAGCTGGAAATTCCCATGGAAGGGGTATGGCGGGGAGCTCTTGCAGGGAAAGGCTGATGAGATTTGAGGTGCTTTGGAAATGTAGGTGGTAGCTTCACACTGAATGTGAGCTGGCTGTTTGAGCTCCCTGTCAGGCCATGCCTTCAGTGTCCAGAATTGCCTTAGGAAGAGCCATCTGTGACTGCGCGTTTGGCCAAGTAGGTTTTGGTTTTAAGCAAAACTGCATCGCTGAACACTTAAGTACCAAAGCTAACAGCTCATTGTTAAACTAATTTATCTTGTTTTTAATTAATTACAGCTATGAGTGAGTCCGGAAGTTTTGCAGCATCACGTTCTAGACGTGAGAGGAAGGGTAGAAGAGGCCAGCAAGAAGCACTGGAACGTCTGAAGAAAGCCAAAGCTGGGGAAAAATTAAAATATGAGGTGAAATTTCCACATCTTCTTAATTAAAAGTGAATGTGAGCTGAGAAGCTTAATCACCATTTATAGATATGTAAAATTATGGGAAACAAAATAAGCCTTTCAGATCAGCTTTTGTGTTTTTAATCATGTATGTTTTTCTGAATGTAGCTGTAGTTTTTTGCTTTCTGATATAATTTATTTGTTTCTGTTTTCAAAACTAACCCAGTTTTGTTAACTGCAAGTCAAACATGCTTGCCATTGCTAGAGAACTATGCCACAGGGAAGGACCAATTTTTAAAATTCCATAGTTAATGTTATGATAGGAAGTTCTTTTTTTTAATCTCAAATTATTTTAAACTTTAATTTCAGAGCTTTACGTGACTGAATTCCATTAATATTGTTATGCTGTTTCCTCAAAGAGACCAAAATTTAAGTGGTGGAACTGAAATCTGGCAGTGTAACATTGATACTGTAACATTGTCCAATCGTGATGCCAGCAGGAAGTGACTTCCTCATTGAGGTGAATAAATGTAAAGTAACCAGAAGTCCATAGATCATTAACATGCAAATTTTCTCTGAGCACTCTGCTTGGGTACATGAAATTCCTTTCCTATTCATTGAACTCAGATTGGTGTTTAAGAGTACAGCCAAGGCCACAAGTCTCCACTGCTTGGTTTTTTCTTTTTAAAAAGTTTTTTGGTAATATGAAATGAGCAATAAAGCAAGTAATTTTCAAATGAAATTTCTGCCAGTGCTTCAGTGGATTTTGACTTTCAGTATACTGTGATAATTTAAAAAAAATGATAACTTGTCTTTTATCACTGCCAAAAAAGAAACTTAATGAATAACTGCTTACCAGTTGTGAACAATGTAGCAGTATAGGAACCCTACCTGCGTTCTTGGGAATTTTTATATTCTATCAGTATGGATGGTATGGAAACTGTTAATCCTCAGTATACCTTAACTCTAGGTTGAGGAGTTCACGGGTGTTTATGATGAAATAGATGAGGATGAATACTCTAAGATGGTCAGAGACCGTCAGGATGATGACTGGATTGTTGATGATGGTAAGTTAAGATTAATTTGGAGAGTTATTTTGCTTCTAGTGTTATAACTCAATTAGGCTTCATGATGTTCATGTTTTGAGGTAAGTTACTGTTAGTACATTCTTAAAATTCGTTTTAGGAGACAATAGAAAGGCAGTTGGTTAATGGAAATTTATCTTTGCATTGTTCTCATAGTCGTTTGTTAGGATAGTAATGAAAATATTTTTTTCATGAAGATTTGTTCTTGAAATTTTATTTCCAGTTATCAGTGTTACAATTTTACCGAAAAAGTACTGTTATCGATAATTTCTAATTAAGCATGTAATAATATATTTAGTCTAATAAAAGATACAGATGAGAGCGCTGTAGTTTTTAATACTTGCTTTTGTAACTTTTGCTGTGTATTAAAGGGGGAGAAGTGTTTAAATACGTAAAAAAATCAGGAATATCAGAAGACAGGATTTAAACTGAAATTTTTTCAACAATTTTTCTACAGATGGGGTAGGTTATGTAGAAGATGGAAGGGAAATCTTTGATGAAGATCTGGATGATGATGCTCTTTTTTCCAATAAGAAAGGTAACTTGCATGAGGCCACTGAAGAATGTCCGTCAGGGTCTTTTCAAAGGTACCCGAAGTGGGCAAGTTCCTGTCATCAGGATGTGTGGTAAATATGGCCAAATGACAGATTACTTGAAGCTCTGTCATTCTGTGCCTGTGGATTTTGTTCAGCCCCAGTGGTGCAGAGGATGGAGGCTCACAAATTGAGGTCACACCATGTTAACTGCTTCAGAACAACCAGGGCGCTGCTGCTCACAGTCTTCTGTGGAATGGGGATTCACTTCTAGAACAAATGCACCTGGGAGGAGTCTTGCTTTTCAAAGCCAGTGCCTAAAAGATGTGTGGTCTCTCTGGAGTGCTAAAATACTTGCATGCTTGTATGAATCTAAGATAATATGATTTTCCCAACTTTTTTATGGAATCTGGTGGCAAACTGAGAAACTGAGTCTGATGTTGAGAATCCAAGGCTAGTGCCAAACTCCTGGATGCTCAGTTTTTTTTCCCTGCAGATACTTCCACGGAAAGTATCTTTGTCTTTTTCTTGAGTATGTAAAAGGCATTTCTGACCTGACTAGGAAAGACAGGGTGGTGAAGGGATTTTTGCATTTTTTTGTGTGTGCATGACAGCTGCTACAAAGCTGAAAGATGACAGCCTGAAGTGTGAAGGTAGAAGTAGACTACCTTGGCTATCTATCCCTTCTAATAACTAGACCTGTAAGCATTGACCTTTTCTTGCGTAAAACTCACTGTTTTTCATGTTTTGTTTTGGTAGGAAAAGGTGGCAAAACATCTACAGTTGATAAAAAGAATGTGAAAAAATCTGTGGTGTCAAAAGCAAACACAATTAAGTCTATGTTTATGGCCAGTGCTGGGAAGAAAAGCGCAGATGTAAGTTTTTACATTTTTAATTTAAATATTTCTGTCTTGTTCACAGTTGTGGTGGGAGTGGTATAAACCAAAGGCTCATTTTAGTTTCTTGTGTCCAGCAAGACAAACATCTCTTATGATCTCATGTGTATGGAGCATTTCTGAAAATGTTGTATGTGTTCTGTGGAAATCTTGCAGTCATTTACTGCTGTTCTCCCGGCTGGGTTTGCACATATAACTGAGAACTGTTTGGCTAATCTTACCTTGCAGAAAACTGTGGACCTATCCAAGGATGATTTACTTGGGGATATTCTTCAAGATATCAGCGCTGAAGTAAGTATATAAATAAAGTCTGTTGGAAACAACCTTAATCCATTAATTTGTTGCGGACTATACATAGAAAGTACATTTTTTTTTGAAACTCAACAACTGATTTAATCTCTAGCACATCTTATTGATATATTCCATATCTGCCTGTTGTCTCCACCATGCAGATGTTGCATGACTGCATTGCTTGATAAGGCAATACCTCTCTGACCTGGTTACAGATAGTTTATATTAAGATGATGTGGAGCCTGTGCTATCGCAGCCTTCAAGGTTTTAGTCAGTGTGGAGTGAAAGAGGACTTGGCTGCCTCTGAAATGTGTGCTGTATGTCTGTCACCACACCTCAGCCAGGGAATTGTAGCCATCTCCATCTGACCTGTGTGGGTTCGTGGGAGGAGCTGAGGGAGCAGTGTTTCAGCAGGTGATGTAACCTGATCCTCTGTCTACCTCCTGCTTCCCAAAATTTGCTGCAAAGAACCAGGTTAACACTCCCTTGGATGCAGCAGTGCAGGATGGCTGTTGTGACAGGGTTGGACTGTCTCAGATACCTAATGCCCTTTTAGCAAGATTTATTAAAACCAAAAGGATTTCTCACATGTAGATGTTGAAACTGCTGTAGATACTGGTGAGATACTGAGATGGAATGTGTTGAAACATAATAAGCTTAATATGTTTATTCAGCACAGTAAAGGTTATAGGATGTCTCGATGGGAAGTTATTCTCTTAGTTTTGTGCTTTTCTTATTTTGCTCCTCCCTATGACATCTGATTGAGGCTATAAAACCCACCATGACTATAACCCCCCCTGCCCAGCCCTGTGGGTGGTATCATTAAAGATGCATTTTAATGCTGTAGAACATTGATTAGGAAAAATAATAATTACAGTATGACTTCTATTTACTTAAATACTAGTTAGCTACTGATTTTTTGGTGTTGTTTGTTTTGTAAAATTTCTTTTTTTATTAGCTGTCAATAATGTTAAGTGTAAAATATCTGTACAAGTAAATAAGTTAAAATGTGTTTTCCTCTAGTAGAACAGTGCTGAAAGAGCACTTCTGCCTTTCATGAGGCATGTATGTTCAAAACTACTGCTTCAGCAGACATGAAAAACAGCACAAGTTATCCTGATACTTGTGCAATGAAGGCAGGGTTAGCTATTAGAATTCCCAGTTTGAAAACTGTTTCACTTATTGATGGTAGTTTTTCTCAGATTGTTTACTCCCCCAAAAAATCTAGTGTGCCTTCATGGGCTGATTGCCCAGGTAACATTATTTTATGGGTCTGGTTTTCATATCAGGAGGTGTTTTCTTCATCAGCCAAAAATATTCATGTCCCTCTTTGATGGAAAATGTTCCTAACCAAGGCAAAAGAAAACACCAAACAGCTCTTCCTTTTGTCACTTTCTCTGTTCTTTCAATATTCAGACAGTTCAGCTAAGTCCACCACCAGTTATAATGCTGAAAAGGAAAAGATCTGCTGGAGTACCACTCAATCCTTTCTCTGTGCAGTCCCAAACTTCTAAGGTAAAGGGGAAAAAATGTTCTCATTATTGATAACCACTAAATTATGTTTCTGTTGATTTTAATGCTGTTGACTTGTATTTCTCCTCCTGGAAATTAACTTTCTCCTTAACTTCCATAGGGGTGTTACAGCTGACTTTGTGCTTTTTTTCTGCATCACCTTTCATGTGGACACATAAACAGTACAATTAGTTTTGTGTCTGTAGTATAGTAGGAGTTAGTAGCTGTTGCATTTGACAGGTGAAACTGCATGAAGGTGAGTTTCTGCTCTGTTTCTTTTCCAAAGAGTGGAAAAGACCTTTCTAGCAAGGAGAGGAGGATGGGAGGTGAAATAAGCAGGAATGTGGAAAAAGCAGTTGTTAGTAGAAATGGAAAACAAATGGAAAATTGAACCTATGGATAGAAGTTTGCCCTGGTGGAAGATTTTGGAGTGACAGGAGGATGGACTGCTAAGGGTGGAAGCCTAGCATTTTATTAGTTCTGGTAAATAGAAAGGACTTTATAGCTGGAAATACAATGTGATAGTTGGTAATGATCTGTAGAAGGAAAATGGAATAGTGTAGATAAATCTGATTTGTGAAAATTTTTGTGACATCAATTCCTGCACATCTACTACTCATCTACAGTTGTGAGTTGCTACTCAACAGTTGTGTTCAAAACTAGAAGCAATTGGAAAAACAAGGGCAGAGGTAGTAAGAGAGAATCATGGTGCAAAATATGTGAAGCTTTTCCGCTAGCCCTGGCTACTAGATCTGCAAATAGCAAGTGAAAGGTGTTTTTTTTTTCTGCTTTGCTCTTACAAGGTTATTTTTAACACGTGGTGGAAATGTTTTCCAGGTAATCACCCCTGTATCAAAGAAAGCTCCTGCTCATGTCAGAAAGGAAACTCTTCCTCCAGATTCATTTCATCCTAAGCATCCCAATTACACAGCAAAATCTGTCAGAGTCTCTGAAAATGAGGACACCAAGCATGTGCAAAAACCCTTAGGAAATGAGGGAATAGCGAAGACATTAGGAGAGAAAGCTACTAAAGGTATCAAAAGTAAATCAAAACCCAATTCTAGAAACTCTTTAAATATGATATAGTAGTGTTAAAACACTTGTTAAATTATGCTAGCTTAGATATAAAAGTATCATGTTTAAGCTATCTTAATACAGTATGTTATGGTCATGCTTATAGTGTGCAGTGTGTAATTTTAATGATTCAAACCTCTAGTCCTACCTGCAGAACTTCCAGATGATGATCAGGGAATGATGCATTTTGATGAGGAAGACTTTGATGAACCTATGGAAGCAGAGCATGTGGAAACTATACCTGAGACAGCTGAAAGCTTGAAGAGAAACAATGAAATTGAGAAGAAAGAGACAGAGCAGCTGGAATCAGAGAAGAAAGAGACATCTGTCTTGTAAGAATCTATTTTTCTTCTTTTTTTTCTTCCACTGAGAAAGCTCTCAATTTCCATAAACCTTATATTTAGCTTCGTATTTGTCTTTGCCAAAGGGATGATTGTGATATAGACAAAATGGTAATAATGCTATGCAATGCTTTCTTTTCGTAGTTGCATTAGGAATAGTAACATGCTGATAGCTACTTAATTGAAAAATATTTTATGTTTTTGGGACCTAGTATGTGAAAATATGTATTTCAGTACACTGAGGTGACTCAATGTAGATGTTGAATAGTGAACTTTGATGTCAGTAAGCAAAACCAAAAAATTTCTAACAATACTTATTCTAAGTGAATCTGAAGGTATTTCATAATAGATGTAGGTAGAAGTTTTGTTGTTAAAAGTAAAGGTGAACAGCTATGTCTTTGGAAATAGGAATAAAGGTGGGCTTTTCCCTGTTTTTGTGGTTTTTTTTTTAATTCTTTAGAAAATCTTGAATCATAGGTTTCCGTATTTCAAAATTACAGAATATTTCAAACTGTAAAATAATTGAATGATGAAAAAGACCTAAACGTCTAATGACTGAAAAGGTAGTTCTTTTGAAATAATTTGTTGTTCCCACTAAGCAACTTGTATAGATGGATGTATTTGATAGGTAAAGATTTGAATTGACCAAGACTGAAATACCAGGTGACTGATTTTTAATGCCTGTGTGTGGTGTATAAAGAATCATTCTTAAATGTGGATTTCTTTGTCACTCCGTCCCTCTTTTCAGAAAAAAAAAACTGGGGAAACCCAGCTATTGGGAATGTTGCTTGGTAGTGGAAGAAAAACAAAAGGTGTGAGAATATAGGCTTGGAAGAAAAGCAAAGTGGTGATTATAGCAATTTTAATTCTCTTTTTATTCTTCTGCAAAACCTGCAGAAGTTGTTCTCTCCCAGGTCCCTCTTGTTGGGACAGAATTGATGAGGACGAAGCTGATCTAGTAGCAGCAGAAGTTCAGCTGGACCCCAATCTCCTTCCACTTGTGAATGGGGAAAGTGGTGATCAAGTCTTAAAATTTTATTGGCTGGATGCTTATGAAGATCAGTTCAGTCAGCCAGGTAACTGTTTCATTCAGAAAATGCTAAGCTTATTTTTGTTCAGATTTTCTATTTTGAAAACTGGGGTTTTCAAACTTGACTAAATTGCATCCCGTTACCCTTTTTTGTCTCTAAGATGTTC
The DNA here is from genome assembly GCA_009812075.1 of Sialia sialis. Classification (NCBI taxonomy): domain Eukaryota; kingdom Metazoa; phylum Chordata; class Aves; order Passeriformes; family Turdidae; genus Sialia; species Sialia sialis. Next base: position 79,721,929 of record VRYO01002772.1, read on the forward strand.
ATCTGTTGTTTTTCTGTACCTCTGTCTGCAGAGCAGGGCACTGTGGCTGGGAGAAGAATTTCATCTCTTGGCCTAGTATAGAGGTAGGGAAGTAAAAGGGACCTACTAGCACTGTTCACTGTTGGTGACCCATTGTCCCTCTTAAAATTTTATACACTCCAGGAAGAGCTGAAGTTGTTCATTTCTTGCTCAGTGATGCAACAACTGAGCATGCTTTCTTGTTTTTGGAAAAGTAGCTGAAAGCTCATGTGGATGAATAGAGTCTGTACAATAGCAGTTGCATGATTTTATACAAAGGAAAGGTATATCGGGGAAGGAAGGTCTGAAAAACACAAGGTCTGTCTTGTATTTCTTATCCCCTAATTCAAACTATGTAAACCTTGAAGTTTGTCTTTGAATTAAGATTGGTAAAATACTCTGTGCAGTTGAAATGTGAATCCTAGCTCTCGTAGTCTTCAAATTGCTTCATTCTGATCTCAGCTCTGGCAAAACAATTTGTGTGCATACCTATTGTGGGCACTTCCCATCAGTCTCCTCATTTCATCAGCAGCTTTAGGATCTTGGGTTTCTAGTTTGTGCTTCATGTGTGTTTACCAGAAGGTTCTTTCACACGTCGTTGGAGGTTTTTTTCAGATGAAGCTGTAAGCATTGAGTCAGATACATTTCTTTGTTAACACCTTTTGTTGTGAGTTGGGATGCCAAACTTAAATATGAGACTGTGCTGGGCTGAAAAGCTTGGTGATGGTAGTGGTAATAATCATAGATATCTTGATGAAATCAATGGCTCTAATATAAAATTGCTACTTTTAAAGAACCCACTATTGTTATTTTTCCTTTTTTTTTGTCTTTTAAGTCGGTGATTGCTGAATGGAACATAATTATGAAAAGATTTCTGTTCCTCGCATGCAAGGAGTGTTCTTTTCTCATTATGACTTTTTCACGATGGAATAATAAAGACTGCACCTGTTTTCAATTAGTAATGTAGAAGGGAAAATTTTGATATTGCTTTTTGTTTAACATGTTCATGATCTTTGTTTATGCCTCATTTGCTGTGATGTCAAATGCATTGCCTGAAGAGTAAATACTATAGCATAATCATAAGACTCTTTCAAACTTAATGATTTTTGGAGGCTTTATTTTCATAATTCTCTTTATGGTCTTAGGCAGAGAACTCAAGAATTGTGATCTTATTAACATTTTAAAGAAATAACGAATAAAACCTGCCCTTATTTTTTTCCCCTCTGCAAGATATTTTCACTGTGTCTTGACTTCGCTTACCTTTTGATTCATTTAGTAGCACACTCTTTCTTTTCACAGGCTTTGATTTATACGCTTTATTAGTATTTTTTCTTTCTTTATTCTTTCTGTGGTCTTGCAGGCAGTAGGGCCTGATATCTCTCAGTTGATTTTTTTTTTTGGCTTTGCACGAAATGTCTCTGAAAACTCTTTGAAGTTAGTTCTGATTTTACTGTCTGTGGGGATGGTAGTGTGTGTGTGTCAGTGTTCAACTGGATGATCTCAAAAAGTTCCTTTCTTCCATTCTAAATTAATCTGGCTCTGTGAAGTCTGGTTATTAGGATCACTTATTTGTCTGTGCTAGAGTTGATAGAAGTTTGTCTTTGCAATCCAGGCAGCTTTTTACCCTATCTTTGACTGGCTCATTTATCCTTCTTTCTACCTCCCCTGCTTCTATGTACTCCTCTGACAGATTAACTACTCCATGCTCTTTAATATTTCCAGCTGTTCAAGCAGTCAGCTGCTGTTTTGTGGTCTCACAGTTTCATCTTTCTGTATGAAACAAACCTATCTTAGGTGGGTTTTTTTTATCCCTTAACAAAAAAGTAAAAGATTGCTGGGGACAAGAACTTCATCTTCCCTGTCACTTAGATGTGCAATTGGAGCTCTTTCTCGATACTTCTATTCAAACTGTCTAAATCTTCAAGATTGCCTCTGTATTAAAATTTCTTAAGATACTTTGTGCAGCTGAAACTTGTATCCTTGCTTTTATCATCTTCTAAACTGCTGCATTCACTGTCCTTGACAAAAGTAGTTTTGTTCACATCTATTCCAAGCACTCAGAAAATGATTTTTCATAGCCTGTCACTTTGACTTTGTCATCCATCTTAGTGCATCTTCACTGATTGATCTTTGATCTAATGGAGTAAGAAAGGTGCCTTTATGTCTGATAGATCTCCTGGCAAAGATGAATTATAGTTCTTAACCAAGGACTTGTTTGTGCATTGCCAGGCCATGGAGAAATGCAGATTCCAAAATCTTCTATGCATGACACCCTGTTTCTGAGACAGTTGGATTATTTGGAGCTTGAAGGGAACCTGGTAAAGCCAGGGTTCTGAGTTGTGCTTGGTAGTTTTTTGTAATGGTAATTTGCAAACTGACAGTTGAGTGGCTTGGTACTATGTTACCTTAAAGTTTGAAGTAATTTGATTAGCAGTTTGCAGCATTTTGTGCTACTGCCAAGTTCTCTGGGCTCAATGTCAATGTAATGACATTGTTGATAGTTGCCACTAGTCCTGCTCTGTATAATCTGAGTGTCTCCCTTGGTTACAACTGCTGTCTTGGCACCCAGGAATCCTAGGAATGTCAGGCACATTTTGATGTCCTCATTTGTCAAAAATAGTCACTTGAAAGCTGATCAGCTTCTAGGTGTTGTCTTCAGGGTGTATTTCTACAGATTTTATTGTTACTAGAGTCTTACTCTCACAGTACTGAAAGGAGGAAAGGAGTTAATTGTACTGGTCTAGCTGAAGAGTGAAAATAGCACATGTTAAAGGATTGATTGACAGCATAGGCATTCTGATAATCTTCAGCTTTCACTGACATCTCTCTCCTTCCTCCCTCTCTCCAGGGATTATCAAAGTAATACAGGCAGCAGTGGAATATCAGAACAGAATTTTGAGACTGGCTGTGTAATGCCATTTTGAATTTTACATACCAGGTGTTACTATAGCAATGGAGGTAGAGACATGAAGAATGATAACAGGTGTCTGCCTGTAAAACTGGTATTTAAAACAATTTAGAGTGTGCTGATACATTGGAAAGACTTGTTGTTCAAAGACCTAACACAGAAATGGTTGTGTTTCAATGCAAGAATACATTATAAGCTGCTTCCAGCAAGATTAGAAACGATTAATTTTAAACTTGCATGTTGAATTCTTTGCCCTTCTCCCTTAGGTGTGGTATTTTTGTTTGGCAAAGTTTGGATTGAATCTGCAACCACCTATGTCAGCTGTTGTGTGACAGTGAAAAATATTGAGAGAACTGTTTATCTGCTGCCACGTGAAACAGTAAGTGTGACTTTTAAGCACGTCAGACATAAGTACCTTTCATTCTGCTTATGGCAGGTTATGAGTTTAGCAGTGTGTTTATGGAAGCTGTTGGAAGCCTGTGTTATCTGATGTAGGTGGGAAAGTTAAAGACAGTGTGTACACAATATATCACATGGGAGCTGCAGAGTAGAGCCCTATGACTTCCCCTGACCCTAACTAATAACTGCAGACAAATTTTTACCCTTAGACTTGATGCTTAGCAAATGAAGTGGTCTTAGCAAATAAAGTGATTGTGAAGTATTAATAGAAAACATAGTGCTTTTTAAACATTCCGTTTCAAGTAATATTTTCTAAATTTGGAATTTCTTGACTGATTGCATTCTAGTTTTTCTTAAAAAAAGGGATACATGATCCATAATAGCAAAGTAAAATTCAACTTATTATCATGTCTGCTGGCATTTTTGTTAATTTGTAAAACCTCACTTCTGTTTTTGAGGAAATCGACCTATCTACTGGTAAAGAAACGGAGACTCCAGTTACTATAATGAGTGTTTTCAAGGAATTTAATGACAGCATTTCACCAAAGTACAAGATCATGAAGTTCAAATCCAAGGTTTGTTAGCAAGCATCCTATTTGGTCATTTTCTGTTTTTCTGATTAGTAAGGTGGGAAGGCTGTTGAAGCACTGCAGAGGGGGGAGGTTGTGCCAAATTGCGAATACATAACTCCTGACATGTGTAAATGTACCTGCTGGTAAAAGCCATCCAAAATAGCTATATTCCTTTAAGAATGGTATATCTGCAACATGGTTGTTCCACCAGAAGTTTAAACAATGCTTTTGTAAATACTCATTAGCTTTTTTAAAACTGGCTTGAGTGTCAGACTGGCTTGCTGAGCTGTTTTGGAGAATGCAGAACAGATAGAAGTTCTGATACCTAAAGCCATAGTATCAGCACATGCTGTCAGAGTTTAAAATGAAAGATTGTGTTGTCCAGCAGATACGTCAGTACTCTGGGATTACACTGTCTTTGCATTTGACCAGATATCTTACTGAACTTTATCTCTTGGCATATCTCATCCTTCTTCTCACCTTCACAGATTTATCTCTTTTGAGTGCATGCTGTTCAGAGTGTGGGTTGTCATAGTGCGGCTATGCAGGAGGTAACAAGTGAGGACTGTCATTCAGTCTTGAAAGCCATTCTGTGCTTAGAGTTATAGGCAGTATAAAAGTGGTGTTTTGCTGTGCTCTGTTTGCTCAACAAATCTTTAAAATGACATTGGAAAACAAAATATTGCTATAATGGAAACTTTGCACATAATATAATACTTGCCATGAGTCTTCGGGAAAAAAGCTGATACTGCTGTTAATGTTGCGGATTTGGACTGAATTAGTTTGCTTTATTGTCAGAGCTTTATTGTCCACTTACATAGAACATTTGCCTTTTACAGGGAAGCTTGGGCAGATAAATGTGGCAAACATTCAGGTTAGGGGAAAAATCTGTTCTTACTGAGGTGCTCAGAAAAGTTTATATTTTTGGAAGTAACATGTCATTGCCTGGCAAAGCTGATTTTCATTAGTTGTAACTTTCCCCATCCTGGCAATCTTGTGATTTCACAGGATTCATTCCTGAATAGTTAATCAGCAAGTGAGATGACAAGTAAAAATGCAGGAAGAATGGAATTTAATAATATGTAAATGAGGGAAAATAAAAATAGTTTGTGTGGTAATTCAGGTTGGAAAGATTCTCAGGAGGCCGTCTCATCCAAAGCCAGTTAGAGTAATTCTAAAAGTTTAAGTTGTTAAAGGGAAAATGTGAGCAGTGTTTCTCAAATAGCAGTCATGTAAGACATGACATCTTTTCACAACTTGTAGCTTAGTGTGTTATTTACATAGTTCAGGGAAAATGGGTGTGACATTAGTACTTTGTAAAACCTTTTGTTTTCTCTAGCTTTTCTCTCTCAAAACTCTGATATATATTTAGGTTTTTCAGTTTTCTGTTATTTCTCATGTACAGTTGATTATAACATGTGGGATCAGGAGTAAATATACTCAGAAAGAAGTAAATTTAACAACAGATGAAAAACAAGTTGCTGATAGCTCGCTGTTCAAAAATCTTTTCAGGAATGAGGGAGAGAGCTCAAAGGAAAAAAAAATTCATTAAAAGAGAGGATGAAAACACATACTCTAGAAAATAAAGAGGGAGAAAGGTCTCCAAAAAGATGCACATCTGCTTACAGAATCTGGGGAAACCTCCATCTTTTCCATGATGTGCCAAGTAAGAATAATATGAATGAGGTAATGGTGTAATGTAGTTGAATGTTCAAAGATGGCTCTTAAAAATCAAGGTGAAGCCTGTCAAATTTTTGCTGAGTTTACACAGAACTCAGGGCAAAATGACCCAACAGTCTTGTCTGGGTATGTGGCAATAGTACATGTGGGATCCTCAGATGTAGCACAAGAGTAGGGAAGTGGGAGCACAAAGACACTGCTGAGATTTTCCCTGAAATATTGTAACACTTGGTCACCCTCATGAGGAAAGATTAACTCAAGTGACTACAGGTACAAAAGATGGCAATTAGAAGGATGAGACAAAAGGAGAATCAGTTATACCAGAGATGACTGTGAAAGAGCTTTAATTTTTTTTTTAGCTAGTAAAGTGAAGAATAATAAGACCTGTTTGCTCTCTAGAAACATTAAAAGGGAATGAGCAGCAAGAGAGCTATTTAAAGGACAGTTTTAGCAAGTGAGTGAATTTGTAGTTTTTAGTTCATGAATAAATTAGGCAGGATAGTTGGTGCAGGGAAGCTCTGAAATAACCTACCAGAATTGTTTCTGAACTGTAAGAATTCAAATTACAGTAATTTGACGATTATAAGCCGCACCTCTTTCATTGAAGAATCCAGCCTTCCCCA
>VRYO01002772.1:79729128-79745098 GCA_009812075.1 Sialia sialis
ACTTCCGGGTTTTGATCAAAAGGGTGTGCCTTATAGTCGTGAAATGTTGAATTCTTAAGTAAACCAAGTTTCATTAAAAGGATAATAGCTATCCAACTTTATTTTGCTTGTGTAATTTTCTCCTAATTTTGATAGTTACTGCATTCTGAGAGGGTTTAGTGAGAACTGGAGATAGTAGGAAGGTATGGCAGTAGTAATATGGGAGGTAAGAGAAAAGACAAAGATAGCATTACAGTAACCCAGATATTCCAGATTACAGAATTGTCTGTGAGCAGGTGGCACCAGATCTGTCTGGGCTTAGGCCTCTGCAGCAGGGAGGCTTTGTGCTGTGCAAGGAGAGCACAGTCCCATTACTGTGCCCTCCTTTTCTTCTCTTCCTCCCTATTTGCCTGGTTATATTCTTGGGTCTGTTTATCACAAGGGGTCATCAGCCTCCTTTTCATGGTACTCATACCAGCAGAGACAATGTCCGTAGGGATGTGCAGGGCTCTCAAATTGAGATGGTTTGTGGTACTCCCCGAAAGGAATAATCCAAAGAAGTGATCTTTACCCAGTTGTGACTCTGTGATTTACTGCTCTGTGATGTGCAGTTCAATGTGGTGTTGTTAAGTGTTGGTGTTTTGAAAGATTTCAAACTAATGGCTGTGTTGCTCAGGTCACAAGACTTGTGAGCAATGCATTCAGAGTAACATGAAGTCTCAGTGTTTGCACAGTACTGTGAAACTGAAAACCACTCTTTTTCCATCATTAGCTGGAAATCAGGAAGGTTGCTGACATCCCTGCCATGCACCCAGAGTTCTGTTATTCAGAATACCCCTTTTTGTGATGATACAGAAACACGGAGACAGGTTGTTCTCTGTGCATCTTGGCCTTGCCAGCACCCAACTTTGTCCCTTTGAACACACTTAAGCCATATCATTTCCTGCTGCACCTGCTGCTAATTGTAGCCTCAATGGGTTGCACTGCTGCCAAGTTAGCAAGTCTTCACAAATCAATTTGAAAGCAGCCTTACTCCACTTAGGAACTTAGCAGCTAATCACTGCTACTCGTTTCTGCTCTCTGAAGGGCCACTTGAAGGGCAGATTATTCTGCAGCAAGCATTCATTCACTGAGTTATGACCAGACGCTCATGTAATTGAGCTGAGCTCTGTGGAATAACGCAGATGAAACACTACAGCAGACTATTTTTATACTATGTTCATCTTGCGTTTGCAACAAGAACTTGTTTGCAGCTTGAGAGGTTATTTTTTAGATTAAAAAAAAGGAGATTTTTTAGATTAAAAAAAAGAGGAGGGGAGCACCAGTGATATGTGCTAAAAGCAGTGCATTGCCATCTATTATGTTACAGCTCTGATCTCCTCCTGTTAGGTGGCTCAGCAGTTCAGATCTACATTTGCATGGTAATTTGCAATACTGATCTGGCTTCATAGTGGTGCTCTTCTATCAAGTTATGTTACACTTCTGTTTCCATGAAACTGTTGATGCCATAGTAGTTTCTGTATTTCTCTGCTTCCTATTTATTGCAGAGGCCCCTCTCCTCCTGCCTTGGCTTTGCAGCCTTACAACTGCAGGAGTACATGAAGTAGCAAGCTTAATTGCCTTTGTAGCACCCTGAGGGAACTATTGCTGATGCTATTAGTTTAAGAAAAAAAGCCCCAGCCATCCAATCCAAAACTTCAAGTTTGCCTAATTGTGCATTGTTAACTGTATTTTGTTAATTTGTAAATTAAATTCCCATTTATGGTGATTTTACATTTCCTTATTAAACTTCCTCTAGTGGCATATTATGCTGAATCTTGTGTATAAAATGGTGAACATAGTGCATTGTCCAGTGAGAAATGTGATTTTTAATTTAAGGTGCCTGTAGGAATTCCTGTAGTAAAGTAATGTGCTAGCATAGTGATGACATGCTATAATAACAATAGTATTTAACAGTGGTACAGATGGTTTGTGAAGTACTACAGGGCAGAACACACATATGGCACAGCAGAGCATGGCATTTCAGCAGGTGCCAGATCACTATTGCTCAGGATATTGTAATAATTTGGAAAATGAAGATAGTTATTCTTAGACTCTGGCAAGCTGTATGTGATGTAGAAAATTGTTACTGTTCTTGAAGAAAGCAGAAGTGATACTTAACTTTCAACAAAGTTGTATTGAACTTCAGACTTCAACTGTCTTAGAGATACATAAACAAACTTGGCTACTTTCTAGTAAAACCTAAGTCACTTAAAAGGAAAAATACGGTAGTGCTACAGAAGTGATCTGCTGTAAGCATGTGATAAAAGCTGGCAGATGGTTGGGAAATCATCTCTCTTTCCTCTCTGAAGTGCTGGCACACTAAAGCCTGCAGTGTAAAGGGAGGAGCTGCGTGCAGTTAGAGGGATACAATCTGGCTGGGATCATGACATGTGGTGGGATAGGATGGGATAGCAGGGAGGGGGAAGCCCTTTTGTGTATCAGAGCAGTGGGAATGCCTGGAGCCCTGCCTGAAGGTGGGCAAAGAGCTGGTCAGGATTAGAGGATGGATAGTAGAATGGACATGGTGGTGGAGAAAGGAGAGCCAAATCCCACCTGGAGTTTGGTCTGGTGAGGGAGATAGATGAGTAGGAAAGGCTGCTATTGGTACATGCAGACTAAGAGAGAAGTGCTGCTGACAGGGACAGGACATGTGGTGACAGAGGTCCTGGAATCAGCTATGGTACTGCATGTCTTCTTCATCTTGGTCTTTACTGCTTAGTCCAGCTTTTAGCAATCTCTGATGCCCAAGAGACCAGAAGGAAAGCCTGAAGCAAAGAATACTTGTCCTCAGAGGAGGAGGCCACATTTAAACAAATTGGACAGATACAGAGGTGTGGGATCTGATGGGATGCACCCCTGTGTGCAGAGGGAGCTGGCCAATGACAGAAGGTGCTCGGTGGTGTTTGGTGTGGATTTGCAGAGGGAAAAGGATGCTTCAACATGCTGGCAGCCTTCTGGAGAGAGATGGAGTGGTTTGGTGGACAAGAGGAGAGCAGTGACTGTTGTTTATCTTGACTTTAGTAAGGCTATCAACACTGCCTACTATAGCATCCTCACAAACTGGTGAAGTGGGAGCTGCTGAAGAGGGCAGAGGGGCGAGCTGATATCCAGCTGCCCTGCTGGGCTCAAAGTGTTGTGATCACTGGCACAAAGTCCAGGTGGAGGCCAGTCCCTAGGGATGCACCCCAAGGGTTGAACATTCTGTTAATGATTTGGGTGGTTGCATAGAGCACACACACAGCAAGTCTGCAGACAGTAATAAACCAGGAGAGGCTGATATATCAGATGGATGAGCTGTCAAAGGAATTTCAACAGGCTGGATGTATCTTATGACCTACAGGAATTCCATCAAATACAAAAAAGAGTAAATAGTCCTCTATGTATGGAGACTGGAATAACCTCAGACGCTAGCAGATGATGGTGGCTGACTGTCTGGAAAGCAGCCTTGGAGGGAAGGACCTGCTCGTCTTTGTACACATGAGGCTGGACAAGAGCCAACCACATACCCTTAGGGAAAAGACTGCCACAGGCTACCAGCAAGCGTCAAGAACTGGTTCTTGGGAGTGCTGTGTTCAGCCGAGCTCCTCTGTGCAAGGAATAATGTGTGATACTGGAACAAATCCAGAACAGGACCACAAAGATAATTACAGGGCCTGGAGCATTTGTTATGTGAGGAGGGGCTGAGAAACCTGGGACTGCTCGCCCTGCAGAAGAGAAGGTTCAGGGTGAGGGACTGGCAGTTCAAATCTGTTAATTGTTTATAAATGTTTGAGCATGAGTAAAGATGACTTTGGCAGACTTCTTGCTGGTGCCCAATGGAGGACAAGAGCAACAGATACCATTTGAAACACATGAAATTTATCAGAATGTGACTGACTGCTTCTTGTAAGGGAGATGGTTGCCTAGAGAGGCTGTGGAGTCTGCATCCTTGGGGATATTCATATCTGGCTGAAGAGAGCCCTGAACAACCCACTGGGATTGACCCAGCCCTGACCAGGCAGCTGGACTAGACAATGCCTGGAGATGCCTTTCCATCTCAGCCATTTTGGGATTTTGCAGGGATCTGCAGCCACCAATTCTCATGAGTATGTCTGAAACCTTTGAATTTAAAGAATATTTCTGAATTTGCCTAATTACCATACCAGATGGTCTTTTTGGTAGTGGTTACTGTACTTGCAAGTCAATTCTATAGAAACTCTTTATGCTAAGAAAACACTTAGAGATTAAGAACAGGCACGAAAATATTCTTACTGTCTTCAGCTATTTATAAAAAGTTGCAGAATTGGTAATACATGATCAAGCCTTTGATATTGGAAATAGGTGTTTTGCCTGGCCTTTTTTTCTTTAGCTTTCTTATTGGACAAAATGAATATTCACATGGGAGATACTGAAAATATAATACCTTTTTTTTATATAGAAAGTGGAAAAATACTACGCTTTTGAGATTCCGGATGTACCAGCAAAATCTGAATACCTAGAAGTTAAATATTCAGTGAGTATAATTAATCTGATAAAATACCAAAACTTGTTGTTTTATCTAATTAAGTTTCCAGTGTGAGCAGTTTCTGTAATAAAATGGTTGTTGAACATTGTAGACTTTACTGATGTATGGATGAAGAACTTAAACTTCAGTGTGTTTTTACATTACAGTCGTGATTTTTAAGTGGAGCCTATAGTGTGATTTCCTCAATTACTGTAAGGTATTATGGGCTTTGCTAGTGGGGAATGATGGTGATTTCAGTACTCTATAGTTTTGTTAAGGTGATGTCTGAATATGGTGTGTCAACCTTGAATGCTTTGCTTCTGTGGGTGAAATGACTAACTGCTTTCTGTTGCTCGTTAGGCTGAATGCCCTCGGCTTCCCCAAGATCTGAAGGGACAAACATTCTCACATGTCTTTGGAACCAACACCTCTAGCCTGGAACTTCTCTTGATGAATCAGAAAATCAAAGGACCCTGCTGGCTGGAAATAAAAAATCCACGTATGGTGGTTTGCATGTGAAATATATGGTTACTAGGAAACACATAGATGAGGGGGGAGAAGGGAAATTTAAGTTGTATGGATTAATTATTTTGTACATTAACCTTGCAACTTATTAGTTTTAATTTTCATTTTCTAGTACAAATTGTAACTTACTCTTCCTTTTTTGGAATGACAGCTATCCATATAAAATTGTGCACTGTGCAGATGAGATTATAACTCTTAGTGCAGTGCCTAGCAGCTGCTGTTAGATGCATACCCTAATGCCATGTATATGAAGCTAAACTTACTTGACTTGAAAATGACTCCTCTTTCTGCTCTTGATAGCTTAAGATTTGGGCTTTTTTCTGCAAATATATATTTTAAGAACAAATGGCTGCTAGATGGTTTTTTTTGTTGTTGCTGGGATTTTTTTGTGGGTTTTTTTTGGTGAATTAGGTTTTTATTTATTTTTTCCTGACGCATGGAAAAGTTTGTGGTGTAGAGATGTTTTAGTTTTAAATCCTTTCTTCCTCGTGAGTGGTGTGCAGCACTTACAGGTGGTCACACTGCTTTATTTTGGCTTGATAAGAGCCCTTTATTCAATGTGTGCTGCATATTCCTGTGAACACAGGGATGTTGAGCCTACTAGACAAAAGCTACATCTATTACTGCAGTCTCCTTGGGGCACTCCAGTGTAGAACTGACTGTGTGAATTCTGACACAGGGGGCTTCTCCTCTTCAGCAGCTCACTCAGTCACTGACAGAACTGATCACCAGTACGGGTGACTCTGTGTAAAGCTTCCTGAAGTATGTTTTGGGTTATCTTGATCCAAATCTTCTCTTTCTTTTTTGGTGTTAAAGAGCTCCTGCTGACAGGCAAGTCAGGGCCCAGAGAGTTACCAAAACTTGGGCAGGATTAGTGTGAGTCTTGGACTGTCCCACCAGGGCAAAACATTTAAAGGATGTGCTTTGTGCAGCAATGCCATCAAAGAAGCCTTATCTGTGGTTCCCAGAATGGATGTGGTTTGTGTGTTTCCTCAGAGCCTTCAAATCAGCCAGTCAGCTGGTGTAAAGTGGAGGCTGTGGCCGTGAAGCCTGCCTTGGTGAATGTGGTGAAAGATCTTTCTCCTCCTCCACCTCTGGTGGTCATGTCCTTCAGCATGAAGACTATTCAGAACCCAAAGACTCACCAGAATGAGGTAATCTGCTTTCATTTTGGTTTGGTTTTGTTCTTTGGTTTATGCTAAGTTTACTAAAGCTTGGAAGAGCCTCATAAAACATGTTTAAATATATTTACTATTGAAAAGTTTTTCTCTGCTCTGCACTTTTCAAAGAAATTTTTAATGGGGTGGGGCACCTCAGAGTGTTTACTGTGACAGTGGATCCTGTGCATGTTTTCAAGCCTTCTATTTTGTCTATTGTACTTCATAGTTGTAAATGAGACTGCTTCAGCAGAGCTGTTAATGGATTAGTTTTAATTAATTAATTAAGATAGAGCTAATCACAGGATATAGGTAAAATGACCAGGCTTTTCTGCTGATAAAGCTAATTTTAAAATGAGAATTTGGTCTTCATCTTAGAGCACCTGCTATTCTGATACAAGACCTTTCCTCAGAAAGGAGGAGAGATGTAGGTGGCCACTCTCAGTGTGGACTGCAGACCACAATGTGTACTTAGGCACTTTTCTTTTAAACATTACCTCTCATTAACTTTGGAAGAGATTTAGTATTCACAAGGAGTATAGGGTAGTTGTTTCTGGCTAATTGAGTTGAAGACTAATATGTTGGCAAATCTTTCAAGTAGAATTATTCCTCCTGGTAAATTTAAATTTTTTTGGTGGAAGTATGGAAAATACATTTCTGGCCAAAATAATGAGACATGCACAAGGTACCAACAGGACTCTGTTTGATGCTTTAAAGCTTTTCTACTTTGTTTTCTGTTGGGTTTTCCTAATCAGTGTCTGGGGAGGCGGGCCATCCTGCAAGCAAAGCCATCAAAAGCATCATTAAAGCTACTGGCTTCCGAACACTGAACCTCTTGGCTTCTTTGCAGTGTTGACTCCTTTAGGGGCAGCCCTTCCTGAGGCAAGGCTTCTCTGCCCTGCTCACATCTCCCCTGCGCTCCATAGGGAATCCTTTACGTCTGGTCGTATTCAGAACAAAAGCTGATAAAAGTAGAAGGTTTCCAAAGTGAATTATTTTTCCTCTCAAATTTATAATTTAGGAGCAAGTACTGTTTTATTTTCCTTGAGATCAGTTGATAACTTTCTTCTTTTCAACTGCTTGTTGTTGGAATTAATTTAAGAAAAATCTGTTGGAGAAACAAGAGAAGAGAGATGAGGAACTGCTAAAAAAAGAAAATAAAGGTGGAAGAAATGAGTATGGCTAGTAGTCATGCTTATTTGTGCTTATGAAGTTGTGTGTTCTATATCTCCTTGGTGTAGGTTGTGGCTCTTGCAGCTCTAGTTCATCAGAAATTTCCTTTGGATAAGGCTCCACCTCAGCCTCCTTTTCAGACACACTTCTGTGGTATGTACTTGGAACAGTTTGAGTAGAAAAAGAATTAATTCAGTGTTTTTTCTTTTTTTCTTCTCTTTTGTTTTTTCTTTGTTGTGGGGAGGTTATATTTATTTATTTATTTAATTTTTTATTTTTTTTCTGTCACTACAGCAATAATGATCTAAATTAGACAACTGACAAAATTTCAACTCCCAGACAGGCTTTTCTTCCCATTTTTAACTTCACTGGTTACTGACTTTTTATTGAAGACTTAATAAAAAAAATCTTAGTTTGAAGTAATGCCAAGTAACCCTGCTCTATACAGTTTCCCATAATTTTTATTGGTTTTACTCCATCTTTCTCTGCCCATTAATTTAGACCACTTATTTACTGTCACTTTAATAATTTTTCTGTTCAGCTCTTCTGAACAGAATTATTTATCAACAAGTTTTCTTTGGGAAAAGAGGTCTTGCAGCAGTGTCATTGCAATAATAGCAGCTAAATGTTGAGATTCAGACCCTGACTGGAAGTGATGAGGTTTTTCAGGGACTGTGGCCCATAGTTTTAATGTCCCATGATAACCTCAAATATGACTGATTCAGATTGGTTAATGCTTTAGTAATTACTTGGTTATCTTAAAGACAGTATTCAGTTAAAGCTTGTGTTTCAGAATTAGAGATCAGTTTTCTCAGCTCACTTGGTTGGGTGCTTGTGGGGAGGATACAATTAGGAACGTGTATGTAAGTACAAATATCACTTTTTGCAGCTGTTTCCAAACCGAGTGATTGCATTTTTCCTTATGACTTCAAAGAAGCTGTTAAAAAGAAGGTAATTCCATTTTGTTACCCTTCTGATTGCAGTACCTTAGAGAATATGAACTTCATGGTGCTTTTGATAAGTGGTGAAGAGAAATAGTTGAAGGAATGGAATGATCATTTAGTTAGTTTTCTGCTCTGGAAAACCTAAATCCAGGTATATATTCTGTGTATATATTCTGTAAAAAAGTGGTGTGTGCTCTGTGTGATTCAGTGCTGCTATTAATTCTGATCTTAAAATAAATGGGATGTTAGACAGGCGAGTTGGAAAGATTTTGCAAAGAGGCTAAAATTGTGGTTCATTTTCATTGTATCTGACTCTGTACTCGTAGTAAACTGGGAGGATTTGTTTCTTTTCTTGGAGAGTAAAGTCTGACAAAATTTAGATGATGTCCTTTCTAAAGGGTGGTGGGAGAGCTGAAAGAATAAAGTAACCTATTTTTGTTTTCCCTCTACTTCTTTGTGAGCTTAAAGTCTGTGAGTGAAGGATGCATATGGAGTGTTTTCCTGGTGTGCTTGATTCTTAGGAAGCTCTTAAAATATCACTAGACACCTGCATTCAAAAGCAGAATGGGAAAAAGCTTTCCAATGTCTATGGGAGTGAGAAAAAAAATCCTTGAATTACAGAAAGGAAAAGCAGAACTCTGTGGTGCTTCATTATTGTCTTGTAACTAGTAGGGGAGAGGGGATGCTTCCATTTTAAACTTATTGGGTCACTGAAATCAGGTGCTCTCTTGCTCCTTTTAGAATGCTAAAATAGAAATTGCTGCAACAGAGAGAACACTGCTGGGATTTTTCCTTGCAAAGATTCACAAAATTGACCCCGATGTTGTTGTGGTGAGTAGTTCTGAGACTTTGAGAGTTAAATTAAAGCATATTGTCAGTTGGTCAGCTTTGTTCTTTTTCTTTTGTCCCCTTGTAGGCTTTTTAATGCTTGTCTTAGACTGCCTTATGAATTGAGTTTGCTTATGAGACAGCAGGTATATTTTGATACAAAGATGATACAGAATTTTCCCTGACAGCATTTTATACATACTATTATTTCCCATAATAGCTAAAATAGGCAGTATTTTCACAATACCTGAAACAAATTTGGTTTTTTTCCTTTCTCAGAAAGACAAAACAACAAGAACCTCTGATTTTCTAGAAAAATGGGAACTCTTGATGTACTTAAGATTCTGTTGCAGTTCAGATGCTCATATAATTTGTGTTTATGTTGTAAATCAAAATAATCATCTATACAAATCCATGAGATCTGAGCAAACTTTTGCAATAAGCATTCTTATGTTTTCTACTGTTCCAGCAGCTGAGGGCTTATTATAATTACTAATTTTCTTTTTTTTTAATGTGCAATTCTGACTTTCTCATAATAAAATTCTGACAATTTGAAGTTGGTTGTAAGTCTGAGGTTGATTACATACAACTTGTTAGGTTGTATAAATTTACCTAACTTATGTAGGTAGATACAAATAAGTAAGTGATGGGAATATGATGAAATGAGCAGTTAATGCTCGATGTTTTAAGCTCATTGCAGCTGGTGTCCAGTGTTTTCCCTATGACCTAAACTTCCTGATGGCTATGGCAAGGAATCTCTAGAAACACTGCAGCCAGTGGCTTAAAATTGAGAATTCCAAGAGCAGGGGTGTGAGAGCTCCTATCCTGAAAACAGCAGAGCTGTGTTAGAGCAGTTTAATATGCATCTGGTTTAATTAGTGCTGTTGGAATGCTGGTCCCATTCTAAGGAGCTGCTTCTGTAGCCCAGTCTTGCACTGCACAGAGGTTCCTGCTGGAGTGGACCTGCAGTTCCTGGTGACTGGCTCACGTTCCTCAGGGTAGCATTTTGCTTTCAGCTGAGGGTATGGACCAGTGTCATCAATGTACACTGTTTAAAATATTGCTGGAGTGCTTTGATATGTAAATATTGCTTGCAAGGTGTTCCTACCCAGATGGAGCAGCTGTTCCTGTTGCAGTATCAAGGAAAAAAATTATAGTCTTTTGATGTCACTATTGTGACTTTCACAGGTGGAGAGAAAAGGAATTACTCTTAGCTTCAGTTTATATGCTCTATGAAGAATGTTGGGGATTGTCCTTGGAAAGCTTTAGATCCTCATCTCTGGTATCAAAGCATGAAGCTGTATTGTGTGTGCTATGAGCCAGTTGTAGAGCTGATTTTGGTATTCTGCTGAACAGCATTGTTAGTGTTAAGACTAATGAGCACTGTTGATGAACATTCTCTTAGAAAGTGCTTTCTACAAGAGAGATAATGCCATCAATTAGTTGGAAAAAATCACAAAGGGCAAAGGAATACTGAGTGTGTGAAAGTAAGTCTTTCAATTTGCATTTGTTGTAACCTTTTTTGTTATTTTTTCTGCTTCAAGGGTCATAATATTTATGGATTTGATCTGGAAGTGCTGCTTCAAAGAATTAATTTGTGCAAAGTCCCTCACTGGTCCAAGATAGGTCGACTGAGGAGGTCTAATATGCCAAAGCTTGGGGTAATAAGATTGCTTAAGTCTTTTAAGCCCCTTTATGTTGCATGTGATTAAAAATGAATTAGTTTTTCCGAGGAATTGTAAATGTGACACTGATGTATTTTGATTGTTGGTCATGCTGAATTTTGTGGGCCCCAGATCAGAAATTATGAGTGTTTATATGACTTTTATTACAGTAATAGGATAAACTGATTTTCAAGTGTAGGCTAATTTGGTTTACTTATCTCAACTAGATGATAGTAATGACAGATTAATTGCAATAGTCTTTACTGAAACCATCTTTGTCTGCTGTAACTGTGAAATGAGAAAAAGCAATTTGGATTGATGGGTGAATCATCACATAGAGAGCTGCTACGCTCATAATTCTGTAGTTCTTATTGCATATTTGTTCAGAGGACACAATGTGTGAAGCTTGGAGTATTGAAGTGCTGAACATGGCTGTGCTCTTGTCCTTCCTAGAGGCCAGGCTTGGTATTTCTGTGTGGTTGTCTTTTTCATCCTGCCATTATTACAAAAAGTATCCTTGGAGGAAAAACAAAATCTACACTCAGATTCTTGTTGGGGCAATTCCAATAATTGAAAAAAAAAAAAAAGTATGATAGTTTAAGAGTTAAATTATGAGTAGTAGTAAAAATTAACTATCTATTTCTTAATATCTACATACAGTGAAAGATACCATGGGTCCTTTAGGGCATAGTTATAAGTCCTTGAGTATTAGTGATATTTAATAGAATATTTGACTTGACTGATATGACTACTGACTTGACCTATAAACATATATTGTGAGTACATGTTTTTTGTTAATGTTTGTATGTTTCATTTCATTTGAGTTTTCTCTCCTTGTGTAATATAATGAAGGGCCGAGGAGGGTTTGCTGAAAGGAATGCTGCCTGTGGTCGAATGATCTGTGATGTAGAAATTTCTGCTAAAGAACTGATTCGTTGCAAAAGTTACCATTTGTCTGAACTGGTCCATCAGATTTTGAAAACAGAGAAGGTAACCATTCTGCCAGAGGAAATTCGAAATATGTACAGGTATGTTGCTGATCAGGGCTTTTAATCCTTCTTTGGAGATAGAGGAGCTGATTCCCTGACATAAAGTTTTACTTCTGCTTACTTGATTTGTCATGGGGATGCTCATAATGGGATTTGAGCTCATGATTGTATTTCCTGTAGAAGATATACCGTTAATATTATAAACATTTAACATGATAAAATTATTTTAACATTTTTAACATTATAAAATAATGTTTCAACCTACTTGTGGTGGCTACTGGTGGCTTATTATGTATGAAGCAAATTGATTTGGGGGAGCATTGGTGTAGACACACTAACAGGCCAGGCAAGCCTGAGTTTTGGGGTGGTTTTTCAATTACAGGAGCTTGCTGTAAAATTCATCAATTGTGTGCTACAGATACTATGCGTCCGTACAGCACACAGGTCTAAACTCTGCAGAGTACAAAGGAGTTTGATTTGACTTTGCTGGGCCATGCCTCTTCTTTCCCCAGTGATTCTCCTCGCTTACTGTACATGCTGGAAAACACCTGGATAGATGCCAAGTTCATTCTCCAGATCATGTGTGAGCTGAATGTTCTGCCACTGGCTCTTCAGATAACAAACATATCTGGGAATGTCATGGTACATTTTTATTACTTTCCACCCCTCTCCACTGTCTCCGCAAAACAGTTCCATTTTCTGTGTTTGATTTGCTGGGATAATTTCTAAACACTAATTTAGAATGCACAATGCTGTAAATTTTTTGCTGTGACTAGTAGGAGAGTACAATGTTCTAATCAAGTAATAATATAAAACTTCCTTAAAAGTATCACATTTCAATTTTGTGTACCGTGATGATGATGCAGACTAACAGTAATACTAGGTAAATTTAAATAGTTGAAGGACATTGCTTAGTCTGTTTTTGCTGTCAGTGTTTTCTGTGCTTTGCTCTGAGTTCTCTTTTCACCCCCTCTTTAGTCGAGGACAATGATGGGAGGACGATCTGAACGTAACGAGTTCCTGCTGCTTCATGCCTTTCATGAGAAGGATTACATAGTGCCAGACAAGCAAGTTTTCAAAAAGCCTCTGCAGAAGCTGGTGGGTCCAGTTTTTCTCTCCCTAAGAATTTTGTTATAGAAAAGGAAAAAACGTTCTTCCGTCTTTTGTGTGTTTCTATTCTATTCTATTCTATTCTATTCTATTCTATTCTATTCTATTCTTCTATTACTATACTATTGCCCAAATATATCTCAGATAGAACTTAATGATACAGCATCTGCTTAATTAAAACACTGGTTTTTATGTGGAATTGATAACGAGAGTAGGACAGTGTAACAGCTTTTCCATTGCATCACAGATCTATAAAAACTCAGTTCTGTTAGCTTAAAATTAAAATAAGTTAAGTACTTGTCTGTGTGGGGAAACAGTAAAGAAGATAATCTGTATTGTTTAATATCTGCATTTAGTTATTTTGATGAACAGTATTTCAAGATGAATTTGTTATATGGATGAAATATCCAAAGGTATTAAGAAAAATTCTTTGGTATAATACCCGGGTAAATACTAATTATAGAAATATCCAGATATTTGTTAATGAACAAATAAAATTTTTAAATAATATTTGTATTTTGCTATATTTTGCTTTTTATTTTTGAGTAAGTTGAAGGGCAAAGTTGAAAGCAATAATTTCTGTTGATTGTGTTGTTGCATCAAAGTAGCCCTGGAATTCTAAATGATTCAGAATAGAACAATTGAGACAGGAATTCTTATTACAACATAACAAATACCAGAATATTTCCTAGGTCAGGAGTAATGTTTTTGTTTTATTCAAGCCCAGCCATTCTGTTTGCAAAACTAGCATTTTAACTGGGCAACCATACCACTTGTGGGTCATGAGTTGATTTTTTTTCTTAGTGAGGTCTTTTCCAGCCAGTTGGAAGAGGTGTTCTGGTGCCATGTTGAATGATGACCATGCTTTTAGGTCTTTGTAATTTCTTGTTAGCAGTTTTTTCCTATCAGTTCTGGCATGTAGAGAGCTTTAGTAAGGATCATGATGAAAACACCATATTTTGCATGTAGTTTAAAAGGAATTCTGCACTGGCTCCCAAATTTGTGTTTGACTTGCCAAAAATAACTCTTCTAACATTACAGAAATCTTAGAGACTAGATAATGACTTTTTTAAATGCCAAATGTAGGTGGATGAAGATGAAGATTTTGAAGATCAGAATAAATCAAAGATAGGGAAAAAGAAAGCAGCATATGCTGGGGGCTTAGTCTTGGATCCCAAAGTCGGTAAGATGTGGCAATTTTCTTTCTTCAATGAAGTTAGAGACAGGTAGGTTATATTAATACAGAGAGATTGCAATGGGGAAATCTGTGTCTGTGGATGTTTGGTGGTGTGGTTGTGAGGGGAATCTTGTTGCATGCAATGAAATTCTCAACATTGATTGTGATATTGCTTCTTTTGAGGAATTAGGACTGTATATTTATGTATAATTTTCTAATGGACACGTAAGTTTTCTTTCAGTTTCTCCTCTACGTGGGGAAAACTGTACAAGTGTCCTATATTAACACAGAAGGTATCTGTTCAACTCTGGTGAGTTAATGGGGTTGGATCGTTCCACTTCTGACAGCTTTCTGTAAAGGGCAGTGGTGCATCTCAACAGCTGCTTGAAGGGATTTAGATTATGGAAATGTGCTACAATATATTACTGTCACTTAAATATTAGTTGTGGAGTTGTATGAAGTCCTTTGGGAGACTTGAGTAATTATGACTTTTGTTTTAAACTCTGTTTTAGGTTTTTATGACAAGTTTATTTTGCTTCTCGACTTCAACAGCTTGTATCCATCAATTATTCAGGAGTTTAACATCTGCTTTACCACAGTGCAGCGACTGTCATCAGAGGCACAGAAGAGGGCAGAGGTTTGCATGCTTTAATTGCACTGTCTTAACTTAAGAATGTTTTCTGTGAATCCGCTCCTTAAGAAACTGTTCTTTTTCACTTTTTTTTTGTCATCTCTCACACATAAAAAGTGATTCTTGTTTAAAGATGTATCATATTAATTTGTGGGTTGGGACTCTTTTGAATACTTTGTGTCTATCACCTTCCTTTCTGTAATACTCTTACAGAATCTTGTTCTCTCCCATCTAATCTTGGTATCCTCATGAAACAAGATTTTTACCGAGGCTCTGTGACCCTTTTCAGCCACACATCCTCCCTAGCGATTTCTGAGCCCCTTTACTAATTTCATCCTAGCTTGATAGAAGCTTCCTGAAGTTAAGTTGCTGCAGAATTCATTCAAATATACCTGATAGAAGTAGGCAAAAGTCTCATGTTTTCTGCAGGAAACAATATGATTATGAGCTCAAGCTTTATTAGAAATCAGGAAAATTGTGTGTGACTTGGGAGGGTGATGTTGTGATAGTGTGAGCTGTGACACCAGCTTCACAAAAACTCATGCTGTTCAAACTATGTTAAACACAACTGAAAAACCTCATGAAGGTACAGTTAGATGCACAGTTTTATAGGCAGCTGTGTTGGCTTTGGATTATCCATGGCTGGAGATTCTCATTTCCTCAGCTGTGCTGAAACCATTGTTGGTAGAGCTGTGTTGTAAACTGAAGCATCGAGCTGGTCAGGTCTAAATGTTAAACCAGAGGCTTTTATTTTTAACTAGTACTGGCTCAGTTAGTCCTGTAGCAACTGAAATATGAATGCAGTACCAGAAATGAGGAGACAAGTATGTGGAGTTCTGTGAGTAAGTTCCTTCAAGCTGTCTTTGGATTTTCTCTGCTTTCTGAAGTGTGCTTCAACGTGAAGCAGCTAATTTTGATTTCTCTTGCTGTATGATGTTTAATCAGGCTTTGGTGTAATTTCTTCTTACACTTCTCGGATTGCTTTACTAAACTTGCCAACCTCACCATGTCTGTATTGCCCTTCCCTTGTACATTTCTGTCGCTTTCATTGTGCTTGGAATGCCTTTCCATTTTTGCTGATCAACCACTTCTTCTGTCATGCTAAGGTGGTGTCCTTTCTGCAGCATTGTTTTGTTATAATCAAGAGTTGCTTGGGGTGGAGTTGTATCATTCTGAGTATCAGATCCACTGTGCAGGTGTTCTTTTTGACAGGTCTGAACACTAAAAGGTACAGTAATTTCACAATTATAAGCAGCACCTGATTATAA
>VRYO01002772.1:79746098-79767103 GCA_009812075.1 Sialia sialis
AAAAAACCTCTCATGCTTATTCTAAACTGTGCTTTGGGTGCTCTGCAGGAATTGGCACAAGCTATGTGGTTTTGGAGTTCCCCCCCACCAAGCTTTTTACTTAATGCATTAAAACCTAATCTTCAAGCAATAAAATGTTAAGCAGTGGTGATCATTTCACAGGTAGAAGAAGAAGAAGAAATTCCAGAGCTTCCAGACCCATCTCTGGAAATGGGAATTTTGCCGAAAGAAATCAGGAAACTGGTGGAGAGAAGGCGGCAAGTTAAGCAGTTAATGAAACAGCCAGATTTAAATCCTGACCTCTATTTACAGGTGTGTTTTACAGAACTCCGTTGATTTTTTCCCCCTCTCCCCCTAAGTGCCCTGATCAGCCTTTTAGAATAGGGATGATTAGTAGTGAGCAGTGATTGTAATGTGCTTTATTTGTAGCCCATCACTGCTGCAGATTGTATAAAAAAGCTGTGAATGTAATTGTGAGCATTAAGTTCTGTTCCCTGATGGCTGTGGTTGGATCATTTTTCTGGTTGTGTTTCTTTTCAGTATGATATCAGACAGAAAGCTTTGAAACTCACGGCTAACAGCATGTATGGCTGCCTGGGATTTTCCTATAGCAGATTCTATGCCAAACCTTTGGCTGCTTTGGTGACACATAAAGGGAGAGAGGTAAGTCATTAAATAGATTATACACACATGTAAAAAGGCTGAATTTGAGCCACCTGCTTTTTTTTCATTGAATGCAAGAATGGTTTTGTTCTTGAACCTGCTTTTGGTTTCAGAACTCTTAAGTTTATCTTTCTTGAACTGTGAAACTATTTGGTTTTTCAATAGGCCAGATTGTGGTGACAACAAAAAAAAAAAATCAAGGCTGCTTTCACATTTCCCATGAACTTCCAGTTCTGCTTGATGGGTTAGGCTTTGATTTGGTGGTATGCTCCAGCTTTGGATGAACTTGCTTGTGGCCAGACTCCCTGAAACCCTAAAGTTTGTGATGGGGCTAATTAATCATGGAGGCAATGGATTATGTATCAGGGCTCATTTTTGGAAACTGTTTATTCTTTAAGATAAAGTTTCTCATTGGTCTCAGATTTAATTTTAAGAGTTGCACTTGACTTTATAGGCAAAATTACTCTTGCTATTGATTAATATGGTAGCTCAATACAGACCACATCAAGTTTGGTGGGAAAAATAATCTTCAATGATCCGAGACTGGTATACATTCTTTGCCTTAAAACATAAAGATGTTTGATATTAGTTCCTAATGAAACAGAATACCAAGCAGGAGTCTGCAAAGGTGCCAGGAGCAGTTGTGTCAGGATGGGTGGTCAGCCTTTTGGTTGATGAGGGATATGGGTGAGGTCACATCCCTGTTGACAGGCTCATCCTCCCTGTGATGTCAGGGCACGCCCACTTCACAATTCCCAGCTCAGTTGCATTGGGGTGTTTCATTTCTCGTAACACATCTTTGTTTTTAATTATCTTTCTATCTAAACAGTCTCTAGAGAGAACCCCAGATTTGCTGTCTTCCCAATTTATGTAAGCAGTTATGTTTAACCTTACACATCTGTTTAACTCAGAAATAAATTTCCCAGTTTGGTAACTGCAAATGTGCCATGCAGCCATGTGAATTCAGAAGTTAGTATTTCCTTTAGTAAGGTATTGTGTTTGTTGATGTAAGATTCAAGGTTGTCAGCAAAGCAGCTGATTATCATTGCTTTATATTTTCTAGTGGTATTTTAAAAGTGATTACCTTGACTTTTTTTTTTGTTTTAATGATCTCCATGTGTTCCTGTGTCATATGGACCACTTGCCACAAACCTGGTATTGTATGGATACTTAAGCTTTTGGCCTCTGTTAAGATGGGGAAATATTTGTTGTTTGCACACAGGGATTATTCTTGTAATTCTCACTTGTCTATAATGTATTGGTTCTGAAATAACTATGTGAAGTTCTGGTGTTCCTGCTTTATGTTCCAGAGTGATGGTAAAACGGGGAAATCCTAAATTGGTACTGCAGAGTGTGCTTAGGAGTGCTTAGAGATGGTTTGTCTTACACAGTTGATCTTTGGTTGGAAAGGATTTCTTACCTCTTAAATTCTGTGCTGATTTCTGTGAAGCCTTTGCACACATTTGAGTTTTTGCCACAGAAGATGGCATGAGGACATCTTAGTTTTCTGTTGTTTTTTTGTTTTCTTTAAATAATGGTTTTGTTTGTTTTTGTTCTTTGTTGTTGTTTTTCAAGTTGAAATATCTAATCTGGGAAAACATTACTTTCAATTTTTATATTAGTCTTTCTATTCATAGGTTTCCTCTTACAGCTCAGTTCTAGTATAAAAGAAGTAAATGTTAAGTGTCTGGAGGTTTGGGTTCTCTATGGGAAAAAGTTAATTAAAAAGTAACTATTATGGAGAATTTGTGGTCTAAATTTAAGTGGCCTTTTCTGATGATCTGCAATTAATACCTTATTTTTTTTTGCTGTTGTCAAGGGCACCTGAGTAAATGCAGGTAGGCTTGTAGAAGTCTAAGTGGGAAAAATACTGTGTGGGATGAAAACTGAATTTAATATTTGAACTAACACAATTACAGTTCAATTGTAAGTCTTAGCAGAATAATTGAAAGTGGGAAATATGTATTTCATGTTGAAGTTGTTAAAGCTCATCCTAGCATTAAGTTGTAATGTAGCTGGGAATGAGTTTTGATGAGTCCTGTAAATTGTTGCTTTTCAACTGTGTGACTGACAACGTTTCCACTGAAGCTGTGGGAAGATTCATGCACCTGATGCCAAGTGCTGAGTACCAACTCTCTTGGACTCTTAACTTCTCTTTGTGGTTTGGAGATGCTGGTGCAGTAAAAGCAGTGGAGCTGCCATGGGGTTCCTTATGGTGACTAAAAATACCTGCAATTACACATTATAAAAACTCGTCTGTGACTGTATTCATGAACTTCTGAACTATACTAGTAGAACTTGACATATTCACTTCATTTTGATGGCAGAAGTGTTAAACATGGTGTGGAAAGGGCGTTTAAAAAAAGCCTGATTGTGGAAGTAGATGATCCTTAGGGTCTCTTCCAACCCAAACCATCCTACGATTCTATGACAGTGTAATCCATAAAAGCTCAGTTCTCTTCAGTCAGCTGTGAGAGATACAGACCAGTGCTTAATTTTTATTTTCCTTCAGCCTGGGAATAGAAATGGAGCAAAGCCTTACATCCCTGGCTTATGGATAGTCCAGCAATTTGTCCTGTCTGTCCTTCCAGGACCTTACATCCCTGCCCTGGGCAGTCTGTCCAGCAGTTTGTCCTGTCTGTCCTTCCAGGACCTTCCATCCCTGCCCTGGGCAGTCTGTCCAGCAATTTGTCCTGTCTGTCCTTCCTGTTGGAGGGCTCGGTGTGACATTGGCAGGCTTTGCTCGCTAGATGGCGATAGAGACCTGGAGATCCTTAATTAACACTCAATTTTGTCAGCGTTTCGACGTTGGTTATCGGGTTTTTTGAACGGATTTTCTTGGTTTTCATTTGTGGGTTATCTTTAACGGGGCATATCAGTGGGAATTTGTCCGAATCTAGGTGTCACATGTAGTCTGCCAAGTTCGTGTGTGTTTCTGAAGAAAAGAAAGGCAAAAATTTGGGGTGGAAGCGAGTTAAAACTATAGCTCAGACCTGTGTAACCACTTTAGCAAATGTAAATATTTTTATCTTATGAATGTAAAAAATTCCTCAATTCAGCAAAATAATAATAATAACATTTCTACATTTGCAAACCACTGATCAGGAATTCATTAGAGGGATTCCTGGACTTTCCCCTCCACCCCCCATGTTACTCAGCCTTTGCCTGGACATTACTCTCGTTGTAACTATAGCAGTTGCTTGCATGGAAAAGTAATAGGAAAATATTTAATATATTTTTAGCTGTCCTTTAATGTAATTTAACAACTGGAACCAAGATGAGTCGGAGCTGTACAAGCAGCCAGCCCTGCAGCAGCAGGCAGTGTCGGGTCATGCTGTTCTAGCCTCTCTAAAGGACAAGCCTTTTGATGAAGTGTCAGTTGTCTGGTTTCCTAAATGCAGGATGCCGTTTGCTGCAGGATTCTCCTACAGGACAGCAAAGTTGTTGAGAGAATTTAAGTGTAGGCAGCTTGCTTGCTAATGGCTTTCACTCAGTGCTGAAGCCTTTTCCAGGTACTGGCTTTTTTTCTGTGCTGTTTTTTGCTGTTCCATATTTTTTGCCCAATCAAACTTGCCTTTGAAAGGAAAACAACACATTTGCTGTTTTCAGCAGTGCTGACAGGTAGACCTAGTGTTCAAATGTGCAAAATAAAAGGGGGAAAGAGGCAATTGGGTTAATTCCAACTTTCTTGTTCAGATCCTTTAGATACAGTCTCAATTAATAATTAGTTTAAGGCCCTGGCAGTCAAAAGGAAAGAATAAAAGCATGTTATTGCTTCGGTCTGGGAAAAGAATGGATGAGGGAGGAGAAAAATGAAGTGGAGAAAGATGAGCTCATTTAAAAAAAATTAAGGGTAGGTAAGCAGGTTAATGGCTGTCTACTGTAATTATGATCTGTAAAGAAATCCAGGAATTAATTTTTTTCTAAAGTCTTGTTCATCCAGGGAAAATGATCATCAGCTGCTTTCTCCTAAAGCCTATACAGTCTGCAAGAGTTGTCATGTGAGTGGGGCTATTGACAGATTCCTGGTTTCTTCCATGTTGTGCTGTGGGAGAAAGAGGATTGCTAAGAGAGGGAAAGGAGCCTTCTAAAAATGTCTTGTTATCAGCATGCTATCTATATTTAAACAGGGAATGCAACATCAATCTAACAGTTTTGGAAGACATGAAACTTGATGGCAAAAGGCTAGGCAAAGAGTTTCTAATTGCTTTTAAGTATAAAAATGGCAACCCAGCATCTTGGGAGAAATAGTGCTAAATTGCTGCATTGTCCCAAAATGGGAACTGTTGGGGTTAAATCATTTGCCACTGTTGTTAAATTTATCATTGTGTGTGCAACTGTGAGCATGTGAAAAAGCTATGTCTGTTACTCTGCATGCTGATATCCTAAACGAGTTGGAGTAGACAAGGAGAGGCTGAAATGTGAAATCTGGAAATGTGAACTGAGTACAAAGTAGTAGAAAAATTACGTAGCATCTTCACACATGTTGAAATACTATTGGTAGTCAAGTGCAGGAGATGGCATCTGGTCTAATACAGACTTCAGCATCTTCAAGGAGAGAAAATTAAACATTCCAATTAAAAAGAATGGCCAGAATATTTTGGATGGGAGGAAATTAGTAACAAGGGAAAAAAAAAAAAAAATTATTTTATTTCAGATGGCATGTTGGTGTTTTTTTTCCCTTCTGGACAGAAAGGTTTTATTTAATGGGTATTCACCAAGAAATGTTTAGGAAGATTGATCAGATTCAGATTGATTGTACAGCAAGTCAGATGAATAGAGAGACTTTTTTTTTACTGCTTATTTTAAGATTGTGCTATTACAAGAGGTATGGTGCCTCTCACTTCCCGACTGCTGATTTCTGTGGATGGGTTATAGCAATTGCATGGCCCCATGGTGAGTTGGATCAGCCTGGTGATCCGAGTTGAAAACTAACTCGGGAGGAAAACCAAA
Organism: Sialia sialis; assembly: GCA_009812075.1. NCBI lineage: Eukaryota > Metazoa > Chordata > Aves > Passeriformes > Turdidae > Sialia > Sialia sialis. Next base: position 79,751,715 of record VRYO01002772.1, read on the forward strand.
TTGATTTCAGTTGGATCAATGGCTCAGTGACTCACGGCGTGCTCTGAGAGCTGGTGGAAAGGAGGAGGTTGGAAAGAGGGGGCAGGACCAGTGTGAGATCTAAGGGGTCAGGCATGACTAGACATTTTTCAGCTCATACCTGGCTGTGAACATGTGGGGTTACTGTTAATATGAGAACACAGAGGTTTTTCTTTGGTTGTTATTTTCTTTCTTCTGTGCTTTTGATTTTTTTTTCTTAGGATTTTCTATCTTGCATTTTTTTCCGACATGCTAAAGACACAGATTCTTCCTTGTGTCATATCTTAACCTGGCTAACTAGGTAACAACAAGATACTCCTCCCCCAGAATTGTGGTAAAACTGAGAACCAGAGCACTGGGAAGAGCAGGATCTCTGGAACATTCTCTGCATCTGAGCTGTAACAGTATGTTCCCTTTTAGAAGCTGTATGTGTTGGGTAGAGAGCTGATATCTCAAGATTAGGAGAGGTACAAATGTTTCACCATATCCAGCGGTAACAGCAAAGACTCTCAGGTGTTTTGGGTAATGAACTGGAATCCTGGACCCTCCAAAGTCTGCCATGCTTCAGCTTCAGAATTACTAAAGAAATTATTTGAACCTGTCCAGAATATTGCAGGGATTAACAGAGATCCTTCATGGTGCTCTCACAGAGATGCCTTATAAAAAAGAGAGACACAGTAGCATGGGTGCTTCACCATGAAGGTTGAGAGCTTTGGCAGCATCACCCCACCAGTTGTAAACTGCCTTGCTTCTGTCTTCAAACACATTTTGTTTTCCAAACCCCCCTGTTAAGGTTAGAAGAACGCAAATGCTGACTGATTCTTTAATGTTTTTCTCTAGCCTGTGTATTTGTTAGCACTACCTATCTTTGCAGTATGCATTTTCTTAGTTCGTTAGTAGCTTGTCAAAAATTACTTGGAGTTTTGAGACTTCTCCAGAAGTTATTCTTTAGTATCTTATTGCCTCACTCTTGCATTCTGCATTTATCTTAAATTGGATGTTGACTTGTTCTGCATCTCTGGGTTGGATACTTAGATGGTAATAAAGTTTTCGAAATAAAAGATACTTCAAATGGGAGTTAAAAATACTTTTCATTTTCAAGCACTATTCCTAAGAGGATAGAAAAAATAGTCTAACTGAAGTGTCTGTCTCCCACGAGACTTAAATAAATATTCATACTGTCCTTCAAAGATATGACACCTTGATCTCATAATCAAAACTTTCATATATTTCCTGGGAATCTTGCCCACTGTGTGAAAGCTGGCTTTTTCACCACAAATTTAATTAGAAACTATTAGTTCCATCCCCAGTGAAATGAATTTTTTCCTCTTGGATGAATACTGATTTGAGCCTACTAGGTCTGGTCTTTTCAGGTAGTGGTTTCAGGATGGTGATGATCCTGCTTTGACATGTAAGAAGAGGCTGAAAGCTGGATTCCTTCACTCTGGAAAAAAGAATTGGGGATGGAATTAACTGTGATCTTCAACAACCTAAAGGGGGATGTCTCAAAGAAGTCAGACTCTTCCCAGAGATGCACAGCCTTGCAGCAAGCAGATCTCTCCCTGTCTGGGGCCAGACGTTGGGTTAAATGATGTCCAGAGATCCCTTCAAACCAAACTTGGTTTATAACCATCAGTTTAGAAGTTCTTTAATTCTCACTGAGATTTATCACCAAGGTCACCAAGATCTAACAGATGTAACTTGTCATTTGAAGGGAAAAAAACTGGAAGAATGGAAATATGTCAGCAGTGATACTTGTTTTTAGCAGGCTGTATTGGTTTTAGGGCCAGAAAAATAATGTTTAAGTACTTGGAATGCAGGTTTTGCTGTACAGATTAGGTTGTGTGGTCTCTTGCATGTTATGTCCTTTCACTGAGCTCATGCCAAGATTCATTGGCTTAATTTAGAAGATAAGCATGAACAGCTTATGCTATTTTCAGCATTGAAATATACTTATGAGACAGATGAAAGAGTTTGTTAAGACCTTTATTTATCTGTGAAAGATGGACTGTCTCTACTGCTGAAGGTACAATACCTTGTAAGGATGTGAGGTCTTGGTGGGTAGCATCAAGAATTCTGGTTGGAACAAAGGACTCTGGAGAAGAAGATGTAGTTCAACAAGCTGGGGCACACCTGATCTCTTAACATCAGCAAGAAAGGTTGTAATTCAGGCATACAGACTCAGGTAATTGGTTCTGACTCCTTTGTAGTAGAAAGAAAGCAGTGTCAAAGCTGGCTGAAATAAATCCCCCAAATTTTAGAGCTTGATCAGTGATTGAGAGACGCCAACATTATGCTTGCTGTCTTGGCTTTCCTTCCAGCACTTACACATGAGATAATGCTGGAAATGTTGCTGGTGTTTGTGTTGTCTTTAGCTTCAGACTATGCCTTTTATCAAATGCAGGTAAGGTTTCAGAGAGAAGGATTAAATTATATATGTTTGTATCTGCTTTGTAATTTGATACTAATTTTTGCTAATGTGAACCACGTGGAATAGTCGCTCCATAAAATCCTATTTCAACACTTGGATTAGTTAAATTAAAGTACCCATTTCCCTTTACCTTTCCTGTTAATCCTTCTTTGCTTTCATATGATTTAACTGACAGCCTTTAGAAAGAGCAAGGAATAGTTCTTGGGCTTGGAAGCGGATCCCACTCATGTCACTGAAATGATTTGCTTATCGAGCAGTGCTCGTCAAAAACGTGCAATGATGGGACATCATTTGAACCTTACTGCAGGGTTTAGTACCTGATAGTCATTAGTCACCTTGTGCTGGTCTTGGTAGTTACATTAGTCTGGAGAAACTTTTAAAATTTGGATTCTGATGATTGACAAGCCTTGGTTAAAAAAAAAATAAAAATAAAACCAAAAAAGGATTAATGTTTTCTTTGAAATTACTTGCCTAGTTCATGAAACAGAGCAGAAATTCCCATATTTGAACTACTGGAAGTTTTGAGAAAAGTAGGACAGTAATAATCTGCTTTGATGAAGTTCAGGGTTGTATTTCCTGAAATGATTGGGTGAGCATTGAGGAGACCTTGAAGTACAAACACTTTGTTTTGCTTTTTTTTTAAGTCCAAGGAAAGTGAATCTGGGGAACAGTTGCCAGGGAGAAGGGTTGCCATTCTAAAGTAAGGGCTCTGTACTTGGGCTGCTTTGCAGTTCTGACTTGTTTGGGTCTCTGACTTGTTCTGTGTGCATTGCCACTTTATTAGGCAATTCCACATTGTGCACACTAAGAATTTCTTTCCTGTTTTCTCTGACTTCAGTGCAAAAAATGTTTTCAGTGTGAACTTCAGTTTTCTTTCTTGATGCTTATAATTTTTTCTGGAATGTTAAACTGCTACAGGCTTCGTGTAGGAATTTGGAATTAGCAGGTGGAAGACTGACATAAAGCCATAGGAATGTTTAGTCCTGTGCTGGAGTGCATACAGCCTTCTGGTTTGTTTTGTTCTGATTGGAATTTTATGTCTTGAATCTGGAACTTCCTTGGTTGTACCTTTTGATTTTTGAACAAACCAGATTTAAGTCAATAGCAGCTGTTGTTTTGGTTTTCATGTGAGTGCCTTAATTTCTTCCCTTTCCTCCCCATCTCCCTCAGAACTCACTATCGTCTTTGAACTTAAATACCATTTTTGTATTTGCTCAGAAATCCTTTGGTTTCTTTAAATTGTAATTGCACCTCTCCCTTGATGTTTTAATATGTATAGTACCTGGGTTTTTTGGTTCAATGCATAGATTCATATTTTTCAACTTTGAATTAGAAGTAGTTCATCCTGAGGATAAAGGAAAATCAATGAGAAGCCTGTACTTAGACTGAAACCCCTGCAGAAAGGTTTGATTAGAGAAAAGCTTCAGATCTTGTCCATCAGGTAGCCAATCATTTCTGTTGGTATATCTGTGTGCCACAGATGGTAGGGGTGGCAAAAGATCTGTTATATCATGTAGTTCATCTTCCAAAGTGTGTGTATAGTCACTTCAGCAGAGACACACTTCTTGATGGTGGTTGTTGTTGAAGGCTGTTGTCCTTCAAAAAGTCACTACTAATTTTAATTTTTCAGTATTTTGGTCTGACTGCTTTCTGTGATCACTGATTTTTAATAGATTTGGAAGATGAGCCTGCCTTCAGTAGGAATGTGTTAATTGACAGGTGTCCTGAATTTCTACATTCTTGGCACTGGTCCAGGATGACAGAGCAATAATGACTTAGAAACTGCTGTTCCTTCCTGGTGAAAGGATTGGAGGAAATCTACTCTCTTCTAACAGATTGTGAGAAGATCATTATGGCATCTAATTAGTTGAGATTATCTCCTTTATGCAGAATGTTTGGGTTTTTTTAAATTCCTTTATATGCTGTTTTATGACTTGCACTATTAGGTTTTTTTTTCTCTCCTCTCTTCAGTGTTCTGGATGGTTGCTCTGAGGATTTGAGTAAGGGATCATGTTCCTATCTCTGTGTGGTGTAATTAGCACAGCTATTTAAATGTTATCTGGAACCCATTTACCCGATCTGTCAGTTGCTGCTTAGTTCAGTGGAAATGCTTTTATGTAAATCACAGAACAATACTTCTGACTTGTAACAAGATTGGGCTGAATTTAGGGAACTGAAACACTTCATCCTGGAATAAAAATGTCTTGCTGAATCAAGGGTAGATTATGAAAGCTCCCACTTTTAAAAAATGTATTATGCTAACATATGTATATGTATAAATTGAATTAGCTGTGGTACTCCTACAGTGAGAAACTTCCCACTGATTCTGAAAAATTTAAGGAAAAGCTGACACATGAAATTTTCTTCCCAATTTGCATGCTAGCTCTTCAGCTGGTCTTATAATATTTGGAATTGATGCCCGATGGGGTGCAGGGTAGATGCTTTTCTTTTACTTCCTAGTAATTTCTTAATGAAAGTAGTTCCTTCTGGGCCCAGAGAGAGTTGCATTTTATAGGGATCTAGTGGCATTTATAATGATTTGATTGCTCTTAGGCTTCTGTGGAAGATAACCACAGTTTCTTTTTATTCTATTCAAATGAAAATAACCTTCCCTTCTCTCCCACCCTCCTTCAGTGTACTGACCTTTTGGCATCTGATATTTTGGTGGTAGATCTTGAACTTAAAGAAAATAATGATGGAAGTTTCTCATCTTTCTTGTATGAGCAGCTCATGTAGTTCTAGGTGTTTTTTTCAGAAAGATGGGCTTCTAACATGGTGACCAAGGAAAGATTAATTAACTGTGGCTTTTGTTTGTCTGTCTCAGTTTTCAGCCTGAAGTGTAAGCTTGTTTCACTTTGCTCTGTTATAAATACTGTGTTAAATTGCAGCAATTTTTTTTTAAGAAACTGTTTGATTTTTTGCCAGGGATTCCTGAGCCATTTAGTAAGAGTTTGAGGGATCCTATTCCTTCTCTGAAAATCAGTGCCAATTTTGGATTGTGCAGCTGTCCCATTTCCTTTTTATTAATTTTCCCTCTAGGAATAAATTTTTGTTGTCTGATGTTTATTCTATTAGCATATTTAAAGTCAGCTATTTCCTTCCCCACATAGCTCTTGCTTTATTTTTCTCCCCTTTTAATTTTTTTTTTTTCCTTAATACGGAAAAAGAAATAGATCTTCCAGAGGAGATCTGATGGTAAAGCAGTATGAAGTGGCATTTATTTGACTATTCCAGAAATGATCCTTCTGTTATTCCATACAGTACTGCATAGCTTTTGGCTCAGCTGGCCTGCATAATAGGGGATCGCCTCCCTGCTAAGCCAAGCAGCTCCTCTTTGCTTTGAAGAGCACGTCAGGCATGTGTGGCAGTAGATTATCACAATTATCAAGTATCAGTACTGACTTAGTATTTGTCCCTGGCCTTTTCCATCTTAACTTAAGGAAAGTCTGTTCTGTGACTGTCTGTCAGCCCCTCTCTGAGAAGAACTGTGGTTAGCAGTTTATTAATAGTTTGTGTTGTACATAGACAATCACAGAGTTGCTCTATAGCTCTTGAGCATGAAGGGGTGTTTTGTACAAACAAGATGCTCCTTTCATCATTTAATCTCTTTCGACAGACAGTGTTGGAAGCAGGCATTGTTAATGGGTTTGTTATGGCTCAGTAAGGTTTTCTTAACTTTAAAAAAAACCCAAAAAACTTTTTGAATGCTGTGCATAATATAGAATTATTTGGTTCTGTCTTAATTCTGTCAAATATCATGGCCAGTAGTTGTTTTAAGACTACAGTAATCCACCATGAAGAGACCAGCTATGCTTGGTTCCCTGGATGGAAGACTTGATGCTCTCTGAGGTTCTGAGCTGTTGCAATGAATGTTGGGAGAGATGGAGTTTGGGAAAACCTGAGCAAATATGGATACACAAAATGAAAAAACTCTTTTACGTGTTTTGCTTTTAACTGCTTTTGAAATGAAATGGTCATAGGTCCTTAAATATTAAGTTGGCTGTCCTTAGTGTTGGGAAAAAAAAGTAGTATGAGCTGCAGATTGATTTTCTTATATGGCAAGTAGTTGGTTTTCTTTTTTGTTATTTTATTTGTTTTCCTCTTTCCCATTTTCCATGTTTGCTTCCCAAACCTGTACTTGAGTGGGTAGGGATGGACCAAAGGGAGATGTGGGATTGTTGATGGGATAGTTCAAAAAGAGATTAATTGTCCAAAAATGCTCTCTGATAACTGCAGTGTCTCAAAGTTAAAATGTGAATATGGAATATGAATATGAAAATTACTTTTACCTCAGTGGTTAGTTCAGTCAGTGTGTCAAGAAGTTAAATGTCAAGAATAAAAGAATCTAGAGAAGATAGCTAAAGTCACAAAAATAACCTGGAAACACTCTATGCTCAGAACTGGTGAAAAGAAATACTGCATCACACTAAAGGACAAGCAACTTCATTATTCCATTCACTGAGTCCAAAAGTGTGCAAGAATTCAAAAAAAGATTGGAAAATTAGTCCTCTTCTGTACATACAATTAAAATAGCAAAATTTTATTGAACTCTCTAAGCCAGACTTGAGAGTCAATGTCAGGATTTAAGCCAACTTTTGTTCTCTGGGAGCTGAGAAGGAAGCTTCTTGTGGGGAAAAGGGCTTCAGATACTTTGCTGAGCTGCACCTGATACTGGACTTTCTGGGAAAGAAATGTAGATGGATTACACATGAAGTCTGTCCATTGGGGTGAGAATCAATGCCTAACTAGGTTTGGGTTTTGATTTTTGTGTTTGGGGTGTTTTTTCTTCATTTTATTTTCTGCAGAAGAGAGCAGCTGGGTAAGATCTGTGGGAGTCGTGCTTCCAACTCTGCTCCTTTTTTGCTGATGCCTTGTGTTGAACTCTTCCTGGAGGATGAAATGTCTCTTGGCACATTTGTTGCCATCTGCTGTTTGTCTCTGTTGATAAGGCTTAGTTAGCACTTTTCCTAGGAAAGTGCATGACATAGTTTCAAAAACTGCTCCATTTACCTGTTGCTGTGGGACTAGGCACATGTTTTCCAGCTGGTACATATCATTACAGTTTCAGATGACTAACATGAAAAATGATAATTGAAGCTACAAGCCTATTACGTAGTAAGCTTTAATTAGTTAAACTGCTTCGTATTCGTTTACTGTTGGTGCTAATGCTCTTGAAATTAATTGGCACTAAAGGGGGTTCAAAGTTTATATGCAATCATTGCTGTTATAATGTGCTGTATTACTAGGTAACTTGGCTTATTAGGTGATTTTGTTCTCAATTATTGCAGCAAGTCAACAAGGACAGAGTAATTATCTCCCAAACAATAGCCTTGCTCCCAAGACAGATGCGACCAGCCCCTTCCCGTGGAGTTCTGCAGTGTTCTAGCAAATAGGCAAGGGAAGGAGATCTGCATGTGTCACCCAGCAGCAGATGGGGAAGATATTTAGAAAGTGGGATAGCACACTTTCAGATCTTCTGTTATGCTAATAAAGTTTTTGTGTGAGAACACAGCAATGTCAGTCTATCAATGACATCAACCCCTGGCATGTGCAGGCCATCAAAGCAAACACAGAATGCCTTTGTATGCATAGCTGGACAGTGTAAGCCAGTTGCTACTGGAGTGAAGGTCATCTCTCATTTTCCTAGAATAGACTGACTACCTAGCATACACACTGATTCAACTTTTCTTCTTTTGAGCACAAGTTGTGATTTTATTAAAATGGAAAATTTAGGGTAATGGGAATTTCTAGACCTCATAGGAATTTCACTTTTAAGTTGTTAATGCATTGTGTGCCACTGGTGTAGTATAATATGGCTTATATCAGCCTACAAGCATCTTGTGGAAGAAATAATAAATTGAGTGGATTAATATTAACTAGCAAATATAACACATTATTAATTAATAACTATTTAATTCCTAAGCACATATTTAAGATGATAGAGTTTATATCAGAAATTAATTACAAATGCACATTACTTTCCTGAGTGGATAAAGGAAAAATTACAATGGTGAAACTGGAATAGTGTGACTGAGCAGTGCCTATGTGCATCTCTTATTGGTTACTCTCAAAAATGCCTTCAGGAGAAGGTCCATTGAATCTTCAGATTTTAAGTCTCAATCAGAGTTTTGATACTATTCTAAGTCCCTCTTTACAGCCAGCATGTAAATCTTTATTTAGGACCATCTTTCAGCAACTGCACACAGCAGGTCAGGTATTTATTCCATCCCAGGAAACTGCTGTTTCCAGGAATAAAAAGGGTAACCACTACATCTCCCTAATTTTCTCTGTCACTTACTTACGTAGAGACGAGAAGTTTTGGAGGAGTGTATCTGTGAATGGACATGCCTTGTGTGAATTTTAAAGATGTCACAGTGTTTCAAGTGATAAAGGTGGATAATTGCTTTGAATGGTAGGTTGCTTAGTTTTTTTTTATTGGAAATATCTGTGGAATTTTACAGTGGATGATTTTTTGTAGCTTCAGTGAATTTGCCCTCTCGGAGCAATATCAGTTTCCAAGTCAGAATCTTGACTATGTGAGACATTATAATGATTTTAAACACTGACACACATAGATTGGATCAGCTTTGTAGGAAAAGTCCTGGAGACAGGAATTCATTTTGGGTATTTTAAGCTCAGGTGTTAAACCTAGTTTTTGGGATTTTTTTTTTTTTTGGTTGTTGTTCTATTCTTTAGTATTTACAATTATGACATTCAATTCTCCCTTAGGAGATTGTAGTTCCCCGGAATAAAAAGGACAAAGAGTGCAGAAAAAAAGAATCCTTGTGACTTTCACAAAACTATTACTCTTCAGGCAAAGGGTTACAAATGTGGAAGTACAGGACACTGCAGCTTCATTTATATGCAACCTGTGAAGATATAGAGACCTAAGTGGCTGTTTTGTGTCATTTTTTTTTTCTGTAAGGAAGGAAAAATAAGAATGCTTTGTTTAATCAATGTACTGTAGATGTGGTAATTTTAGAGGTATCTCTTAAGTGTAGCCTATTTGATAATGTAGAAGGCTCCTCAGGAGTGGATTCATTTTGATATTTTAGCCTTGAAACCAAGTTTCCATGTTTGAATCTACTAAAATTGTTGGTGTCATATGTCTAATAACCTATCTGCTTGAATAATGATAAAGCCTCCTACTTAGTGTGTCTACCTCAAGGGAATAATCGAGCAGCCATCATGACAATACTGCTCTGAGCCAACAAAATACATTTTTCCCCAGGAGTTTGCTGAGAAGCATGAATTATTTTTAAGGCAGTAGTGAGAAGTGCCCTGAAATGAAGCTCAGTGAGGAGCAAGTATCTATCTCAAATTGTCTGTCATGGCCAGAGAATTTGAAAAAAAAACCAAACCAAAAAACAAGATAACGCAACTTCACCTTATTTTAAAAACAGTGAAATATCCACCCTTAGGATTATATGATGCACATTTTAGGAGGCTGGGCTGGGTTTCTTAGACCATTTTCCCATGCAGCAGTCTACAGGCTGCTTCAGTTTTGCTCCATGAAGTCTTGAAGCGGTTGTGGTTTTTTTGGCTTCCTGCTCTAACAGAAACCATTGCCACTCAAAGGAACCAAGAACCAAAATTTTGTAGATGTCTGATGTTCCAAATGCGTATGAATCAATTTAGAATCTCTAATGCATGTCTTCATTATCTTTCTTCCTCACTGTGCTACAAATCCTCTTGTATAATCATCTTGTGTTTGTGCAGATTCAGTGTTTGAAGCACAAATGAACCATGTTTTATTTCTTCTTAACTTCATGACAAAAGAATTGCATGGTGATTGTGGTGGATTTACCATACTGTGTGATAAATCAAGGTCCCATGCCTTGCTTCTGAAAATTAGGCTGTCAACTGAACCTGAAGTTACAAGCTTGACGTAGACTATTTAGTTAAATTTTAGTGTGATGGAGGAAGATCAGTAAGGAATCACTGCAGTCTTCAGCCACACTGAGATATTGTAGTTTATGTGACATCTTTTGGATAAAATTTTAATAAATTCAATGCCTTTCATAAAGGTAATTCTGCACAGTTATAACAAGTCATACGTGGTTAGCCAGAGAGGAACTGTATATTACTCATTTGGCATAGCATAAAAATATTTGTACTTAAAAAATAATATTCAGTAGTTAATTTGGACCATACTTTATTTTCCTTGTTTAATGCAGGGGGGTTCCTTGTTTATGTACTAAATGTATATGAAAGATTTCAGGTAGTTCCTACCCATGTGTGCATGATCTGGTGTCTTGAGTTTGCTTTGCTGTAGTGTGAGTTTGCATTTGCTGAAAAAGTGATGTTTCCCTCGTCTTAGTTCAATCTTGAAATGTTTATTGTTTATTTTATATTTATAAATCTAATCACCAGTTCGTCTCTTTCCTCAGATCATACTTGTGCTTAGGAGGGATCAAATTACCTGTGCTATAATTCACCTCTGAATGTGCTAATAAATTTTGTGTGCTTTTATGTTTTCTGGTTTTTGGGTAGTACCTCGTGCCATTAATTTTTTATGGCATTAAATAAAAATTTTTCAACAGAAAAATCCTAACGCAGTAAATAGAAGTATCTTTATATTAGTAATTACTGCAGCTTTTAGTTTTTTAATGCTTACTGCAAGTTGCCAGTTTCTAAGGCTCTTGAGGGAAAAGGAGGTTGGGACCAGAAGGGAGGTTGGACTGCAGCCTGTTTAGATGAGCTTTCTCATGTGAGCATAGCTCATTTTTGAACATTTTTGAAGTATGCATTGGAGAGGGCTTTTGCTATTGGAATGCTCCAAGGTTTTTTGGATAGCAGATACAGCTTGTGAAGGTGAAGCAAGAAGGGCACCGTGTGATGCTGATGGCTGAATGCTGGGCCATGATTAAAGACTTATCCTGTCCCAGTGCAGGTGTTCTGCGTGTAGTGGTGGTCAGACACATTTCCTGGTGTGCAACAAAACATTGTCAATACCAGTGCCTGAGCCCATAAGAAGGTCCCAAGTAGTTAGAAACTAATTGGTAGTGTCTCCAAAGTGTCTCCACTGCCAAAACATCCATGTTTTACGTTTCTTCATGTCACTTCCCAAATTTTCCATAATCACTGCTCCCATTTTTACGGCTTTCAAGTTGAATACCGTGTTGATTATAGATAAAGGTGGGAGCCTGGATTGATGCCACCAAAGCTGTTGAGTAAAAGTCAGCTCTCCCACCTGTCTGACCTATAGTTGGGGTGTGGGGTAGGTGAGGAGGGGATGCAGGAGGGAAGAACAGGCTGCTGCTGAACACTGGGATGATGCAGGTGCCAGCCAGCAGCATCGACCTGACTGTTCCAAAAAGGAGTACAAAAGTAGAATTTGGTGCTCAGTGGCTTGTGTTCTGGCTAGACCAAATGGAAAGACCTATTTCTCTGGGGGGAGCAAACAGTTGCTTTTCTCTGGGAGGGATGTTCTGGCCATGTGTAGTGGTCTGCATGTTCTGTGCCAGTGCTCCATCTATTCTCCCTGCAGCCCACCTGAGTAGTTTGCTGGCAGCTCCCTAATGCATGCACTGCTTGTGATTTGTTGCTGCAGAAGCTGAAGTGACTTGCACCTCTACGTGGAAGGTTAAGTGGTGTCTCTCTTCCATGTATTTCTCTTCAGCAGTTTTTTGTTACATCTCCAAGTGCTTTCACCATCCATCCGTGTGTAGATGTTTGAGCTGTATGTTACCACTTACCCTATTTTGAGGTGTGATTTCCTAGCTTTCTCCCTGCTCTACTCTAGACAGGCTGGAGTGTCCTTGAGCCTGCCCTCCCCTTTCTAAAGCGAAGAATGAGAAGCCTTTGGGCAGCTTAAGTGTCGGCCATGGCGCAGCTGACAGGAAACTGATCTGGTGCTTGGCCCCGCTGCAGCCGGCGCTGCCAGTGGCATGTGCTGGGCTCTGCAAGCCCTGCCAGGGCCAGGGGGTCGTGCTGAGAGCCCCCTCTGCTCCCTGCAAGGTGCAGCCTGCCTGGAGATGTGCTCAGAAATCGCCCTCCATCCCAAAATGTTGTGGCTGTTTGCCGCAGCTGCCCGTCCTGTCAAAACAGTGACTGGTCTCGGGGTTAAAGGTTGATGAAAACTGTTGCTAACTTGAGATGATTGATGTTGGAAAACTAATTGGTGAGCGGGGGCAATTAATTTGATCACTTGTTCTGGTTTCTCTTACGGATTTTGAAGGACTTTGCTGAGCTTCTTTTATCGGCTTCTTTTTAATTGAAGGAGGGGTGTGTTTCTAGTGGACTGCTTCCAAGAGGAAAGAGGAGGTAAATTCTTGAGCAGTGCTTGAATTTACTTGTGTGATACTCCAGAGGCTGGCAGGGAGGCTTCTGTTTGGCTTAGAGAGGGAAATGTCAGATACCCTGGTGAAATACCTTGTGACATGGCTGGGAGCTCATCGACCATGCTGAGCCATAGGAGGTGTTCTCTGTAGTTGGGGAGGTAACACAGGAGTGTTAAAAGGGTATTCTGGTAACATTACTTTGGCTTATTCTATTGCTGATGACAAGACAATGTGTTTCCACTTTGGTCCATGCTGCTAAAGTGTAATATAATTATTTGTATTAGACACCAGCCACCTGTTAATATCGTTCTTCTAAAGGTCATTGTGTGGTGCCTCGCTGTCTGAATTTAACAGCCCTGTATCAGGTTTGTTGGTCACTCTTTTGTGTGACACAGGACAAGTGTTTGTGGGGAAAGAATGTGAACCTGATACCCTGACGGCCAAGGGAAAGGAGAGGACCAGGGACAGGCTCTGCTGCTGCTATTGTCGTGCCACCGGGCCAGGGCTGGAAAACAGGCAGCTTCTTCTGAGGTGCTTTTATCTAACACAGTCCTTGTTTGGAACAAAACTACCTTTGGTAATTTCCCAAGAGGAGCAGACTGATACCCATAAACCGAGGCTTTTGGTGCCCTGGATGTGGAGGGGATGCTGTGTTCCTAACCTGGGCTATAAAGGAGAGGAGGGGTGCTGCTCCACTGGCTGTCAGTCCTCCTAATGCCATGTAAGGAAAGTGAGGTGCTGATAATGTAATTGTGAAAACAGGTAGAGGCTTGATAAATGATGTTAAAACATATGGTCTTGGCAGTTAACCTTAATCGCGGTGTTGGATTCATTTATTAATGTCTGTACAGTGACCTGAAAATGCAAAGCACTGTATCATTGAGAAACGGTGACCTTGTTAACAGAAGATTTTAAATTAGTTTTGCTGGAAAACAGTGTGATATGCATTTAACTCGCACTTTCACTCTTCCCACCTCATCTAATATTAGCTTTTGGGAGAGGTGGGGGACAGGTAGGACTTGCAGATGGACTTACTCTGTGCTTGTAATCCAGGGCATGAAGCAGATGTAAGTGCTGCTGTAGGGGCTCAGCTGAATGACTTTGTTTTCAAATTTCCAGAAAATGAAGGCTTCAGCTGCCAAAAGAACAAAACAAAGCACCTGGTTTACCACATGGTGTAGGACATTCCAGCACTTGCTAAGAGGGAGGGTTGGCTTTAAGCCATCTATATTCCAGTGTCATTAGTAACTGCTGCTAACTGTTGGATTGAATTACTGGCTGAGAAAGAGCAAGGGCTTTTAGAGTCTTCTCTGCAATTGAAAATAGTCACATGAAGAACTCCCATTTACTGACAATTTTATAAGGAATAAGGATCTCACTTTATCAGCTGCATATTTATTGGCTCAAACCATTTGAGGCTCATTATGCGCATGTAGATAACTCGTTGTGGTTGTCTGAAAAGGTTCATTAGGGTCTTCAAGAATTCTGGCTTTATAAAAATCTAATTCATTATTTCTGCAATGAAAGAGTTAATGAAGGATCACTTGTGGCTTTTAATTTTCAGCTAATTAAAAAGAACGTCTGTTTTTGCCTTGACACTTGTCGTTGAAAGTGCCAAATATAGGAAATTTTTTTTGTGTGTGAGTTGAAGGGTGAGGAGGAGGGGGAAAAGTTACATGTAAATCATTTAGCCATTAACCTAATGTGGTGGATTTATAAATCCTATTACTATAAGCCCTTTTCATTTCCACTGAGGCCTGACGTGTGCTTGATCCTGCTAATGTAAAATTCATTCTAAGTGATTACTGAAGTAAGACATTTTAGTCAATTTTAATCAGATTGTGTGATACTTGCTTGAACACCAATGTTAAGTAAGAAATGGACACAGTTTGGCCATGTCTTAATTAGCCTCACAAATCAGACGAGGAATCAATCAGTGAGCCAAGTCTATGAACCTTTTGACACCTAATGCTTTCTGGAGGGGGGAAAAACCATCTACACTGAGGGCTGAAAATACAGGGCTTGGAAGCAAGATTAAGATTGTAATTTGGTGTTCTTGCTTTATGGTGTGCTTGGCAGTCCCTCACAGTGTGCAAGTCCTTTGAGGTGCAGCCCTCATTGGTGCTGCAGAGCTGGGGCCAGTGGGGTGCTTCCCACAGCCCATCATAAATTCCCGTCTCCACAGCAGGAGCAGCAATTGGAGTATTTTTCTGAAGCTGCTTCTGCTCCAAGATACATCTGTTATTTTGGTGGAGGGGAGGGTGAGGGACAGCTTATCTTAAAATGTAACCTCCTCCCTCCAGGTGTTCTCTGGGAGCTACTGACTTGGATTTGTGGGATATCTGTGTTTCTTGGATTTAGCTGTCCCTGCTTTCCCTATAGGGAAGCGTTGGTATGGAAGATCTGCCTCCTAAGCCCCTCAAATATTGCTCACTGTTGAGAGCAGAGGTGGTTTTGGTGAAATGTCATTCTTCGAGTAAAGACTTTACTGTTTTTCCTGGATCATTGCTTTTTCAGAAGGCTGATACAAGCCTCAAACTGATTTTCAGTCTATGTTAATTTACCCAGTTTTTGAAGACTCATTACTGACCAATATTTTTCTGTTCTAATCATGTAGAATTTCTGTATTGGTAACAACTTGTTTGATTTTTTTTTTT
>VRYO01002772.1:79772946-79785531 GCA_009812075.1 Sialia sialis
TAATCGTGAAATTATTGTAATAATTATTTTTATTATTACTTCTGAGGGTAAATGAAAAACTGAAACTGAGCTGAGGTTTTTAAGTGCAGTTGTGAACCCTTTAGGTGTTCATATATACTTGATCTCTCATCTTCTGCATTTGAGTAGCTTTGGTGGAGCCTTGAGCGTTCTAGTATAGTTGGGAAGCTGAACGTACAGGAACTTTTTGCTTAGTCATTGAGGCTCAGAGTCTGTCAGATCTGAAGCAGATTATTTTGAAGTCTTTCAGAAGGTCCTTTTCTTCAGAGCAGAGAGATGATCTAGAAAGTGCAGGAGGTTTGTCTGTAACACTGTGCTGGAGGCAATCCCTTGTTCCCATGGATATGCTTGAAGAGATCCCCTTGCTGTTGGTTACATGGCCTCACATATGCCACCCTTTGCTTGCCAGCATGGATATGCTCTCCTGCCCCTCTCAGTGCTGGTTCAAGCCTGGCAAGCCTGCTAGCATGGATAATTTGCCCCATTTAGGCAAATGGATTCTTCTTTGCCCAAGCAATTCTTCGTGCCAAAACCACCTGCAACCGTGGAGGATGAATAAGTATTGTTTAACTTGATAAAAACACCTGTCGTGTTGTCTAAATATATCTAATTTAATGAAACAAAATTATATGCTTTATGAAAATCCTGCATGACATTTAAGAAATTAGGTAAGAGAACTTTCTTTGGAGGCTAATTAGAGGCTAAAATACTTTTCTGAATTTGCATAAATGTTGCTTTGATAGACAATCACTTAGTCATAATGAAAGAACAGTTTTAAAGCAGTTCAAACCACTTAAAAAGATTTTTTGATGGACACAGCATCCACACACAATCTATTCATTACCAAGACTACCATGTCCTCTTATCTCCTATAAAATATCAGGATCGTTTTCAGTGGATATTACCTCTATCTAGTCAGAGATTGCCTTGTTCTATTTAGTGTAGCCCTTGATTCCTGAAGAAAAAGGCTGTATTGTTCAGAAGGCCTTTTTCTCTTAAGAATATTCACCAGGCAGTGCAAGTGTGTTCTGCATCTGTTTTTCTCTTTAGCACTTTCTTGTCTTCTCCCAGGCCTTCATTTTTCTCCAAGTGCACAAGTCGTGGTTATTACTTAAAACATGCTGACCAGGAGAGCTTTAGAAAAGTTTTAATTCCATTTTTTTGTTTTTATTAAAAAAAAAAAAAATCCCAGAACTAAAGGGAGGAAGATTTGATTCTCAGGGAGTTTGTCGTCATCTCAGATAGTGCATTATGTTTATCTACTGCTTAAAAAATGTTTACTCTTTGGAATATTAGTTTTAATTCTTTTTCAGCTTTATAGACATACTTGATATTTTTGAAAAATAGTCTTCTCTACTGATTCTGAGATATATTCCCTGATTTCTCCAGGGCTTTTAGTTATATGGCTATGAGATTAACTTCTCTTGGAGATGGGATAGTACTTCCATTTCTTTCACTTCAGGATTGAGAGACATGCTCATATATTTGAAAGATTGCTTTCAACACTGTGGTGATGTGAAGGATGGCATGTTTATTATTCCCTACTCTGGAGTAGATTTTGCTGTTATTCAGAAGAAAATTTCTGTGCTTTGGTTTTAAACATGCACTGATTCTAACTTGTCTGACTAAAAGGGAAACCTTTGTTTATTAGTAATTAATTTCAATTATTCATTGTTCTTGTCATCTTATTTTTTTCAAGTGAAAGACTGTTTATATTTTTCTGAATGTGTTAAACCTGTTCAGTTTGGGAAACAAAGCAAAGTAAAGCTTTAGTGTCTAAATGTTTGTTCATTCCACTGAAACAAATGCTGTTGTTTTCTCTATGGAGAACATACTTGTCTGTATTAATTAAAATGTTGAATAACTTAACACATTTTGGTTTTATTGAGAAATAGTAAGTGATACTTGTCATATTCTTTCTGAGTTAGAATTGGTTTTATTGTGGTTTGTGATACAGATGCAGTCATTTTTTTAGTCAAAGCTACCTTTGCATCTTACAGTTTAGTACAAAATGTTCATCAAGCACAAATTTTCTTATTTAATTCTTTGGAATAAAAAAAAGAAACAATAAAAGTGTATAAGCCAAGGTTTGTTTGAGTAGCACATTCTTCAAGATCAGCTGTTGATCTTGTTTCTTCATTAAGTGAAACAGGGATCCCTGGATGTTCCTTCCTTTGGTTTGGATGCTCAGTTTTGAGTTAGAAAGAAAATTACTGCACGCTGTAAGCCCTGGTGCTTCTCTAGGAACTGTCCCTGTGTTTGGTTTCTCTGAAGGGTTGGGAGATGCCTGGGCTGTACCAACATTTTTCACAGCTAGTTATCACATGGACATTGTATTCCTGCTGCTTCTGGGAACACAGAACACTTCTGGGAAGTGGGTCAGAGCAGATCAGTTACCTTCTATGCACTCAAGTGTTCATTTCATTGTTGTGCACTCCCTTTCTCTGTTTCCTAGACTGTAAAATAATTTCCAATGCAGAAGTTTGTGTGTATGTGGGGGTTTTTTATTTGGTTGTTTTTGGTTGAGTTTTTTGTTAGTTGCTTGGTTTATTTTATTTTTGGTTTTGTTTTTTTTTTAAACTTTTGTTCAATGCTTTGAAGAGTATGTTTCAATATTCTTTCTTTCTATTCTTTCCTTCTTTCTGTTCTTTTATAATACCAAAATACCCCTTTCCAAAATAGGCAAACTTTGCTTTTAGTACAGGATGATTTGTAATAAATTGTGTTGAAAAATCAATAGTTTCAAAACTTAATAAGAAAACAATTCTGGTTGTCCCACTCTCTTCAGCGAAGCTCACCACAAATACTTGAAATAGAACTACTGGAGAATTTCAAGGATATACACTAATTTCGCAATTATAAGCCGCACCTGATTATAAGCTGCACATCCAGGTAGACCACGGGATGTGTCCATGTATAAGCTGCACTTTTTTTTTTTTTTTTTTTTTTTAGCAAGGATCCATGTGTGACAAAGTAACAAATTAGTAACAGAATCACAGGGCGGAGTTTGGTGTCAGGTGCTCAAGTTGCAAACAGTTTTCATAGACCAGTGAAGCCTTTAAAGGCAGCCCCAGGTTGGCATTTCACTGGGATTTGTCCATAGATAAGCCGCACCTGATGATTAGCCACACTACTGGAGTAGGCTGGATTCTTCAATGAAAAAGGTGCGGCTTATAATTGTGAAATTACTGTAATTGTTTCTGGCACTAAGGGAACATTGGCTTCAAGTTCTAATTTGATTCACATAATCTTCTGTGTTTTTCTGTCATCTTTGCATTTCTTGTCAAAATGTTACAAAGGTACACATAATTTTTTTTTGTACTGAGCACATTTCTGTTGCTGCCATTTTTTGTGTGTCTCCTGTGATTTGTGAGGCAAAAGATTCTAGCTTTTCTTAGCGTGCAGAGATATGTCACTGGATCTTTGTGGACACTGCTTCAGCCCCTAGGTTTTAGTGCTCCATGCAATATTGCTGTTATATATATATAGAAGCTATGAAAGTTGGATTACTGTCTGCCAGCTTTGCTGGGTGGAGTGTGAACAGTTAATTTCAGCATTTCTGAAGGAGAACAAAACCAAAACATCATAGAAGGGAAAACTTTTGCAGTTTGGGGTGTATTTCTCATACTGTTAATGTTTCATAAGAGTGTACATTTTGGAGAACTGTAACTTTGACTGTATTGTCTAAGTACAGCAAATACTCAGTAAAAGCTCTGTGAAACAAACAAACTTATTCACTACTTGAATCTGATCACTCAAACGTTTCTAAGTCAAGTCCATTGTGTGATAGAAAGACTGAATTGTTATTTTTCATTCTCTGGGGCAAACAAGGCCTCTATCTCTCTTTCACTTAGGGCATATGGGCCTTTCTGTCCAGCAATAGAAATCTTTTCTGAATATCCTCCTTAATAAAATCGTTTAGGCAGCATCCTGTTACTGTAGTTTATCAGTGCTAAAGTGTACTTCAAACAAAATCCTAGCAAAACTAATGAAAACTAATTTACAAAAATACAGAGATTCAGAAATACTTAGATTAGTGAGTGGTGTTACTGGAACACAGTTTTTCCAGCTCATTTATTCCTCTGTCCCATGGGAAGGAATAGCTAATATGAATTAGTAAAGCAGGTGACAAGAATTATTTTCTTACTATGTAATTGCAAAAGTTAAATGAGGTGGAAAAATATATCAGGTCTACTCTAGATAACTGCAGAGAGTTTTCAAAAATACAGTTTTTTACAGGACCTTAAGGCTGCTTATTTTTTTCCTTGTGGAGAATGAATGCACAAGGAGTCGTGTAGGTTGAGTTTGTTCTTGTGTTTTGGTGTATGCTTGTCTGGTACAATGTTTTTGTAATGATTGTGCTCATTCTTTTCAGTCTACTCTTAAGTCTTCCTTCTGTTCATGTCTGTGACCCTTAGGATGCAGCAGAAAATGTTATGTTTACAGGAGAAATCTTTGCATCAGCAGATTAGTTTTGTCTCATCCTGTCTCATTGGTTTTTAACTCTTGTATCTTAGCTTGTGTCCATAGAAGCATCCTCTCATCAGAAGGTACACTAGGAATCTTTAAAAATACTTGATGTAATAAATAATAGTAAAGCTGTTATTTGTATGTTTATTTATTTTTAATCATTTCCTGTCTTAAGTCACAACCTCATTTAATTAACTAGTTAGTTGGGGTAAGATTAATACAGGGAGTTTTGTAGTTTGATGAGGCCTTGTCTGCAATTACAATCTTTAAGTTTAAATTGACTTGCAGCTCATGGGTGAGAGAATGTGTGTTGCTAGTCTTGCTTTTGCAAAAAAAAGTTAAGAGTTTTACAGATGTTCACAGTACTGAGAAGTTCACAGGTTTTTAGAAGTATATGTTTGCTGGGGGAGGGGGCATGGCTGTACAGATGGGTTGCCAGGCAATTAATTCTTCCTACTTGGAACGGGGGACAATCCAGCTCTCATAAGCGGTGCAGCATTATTTGCAAAAGGAAACTACCCAGTACCATTTTTCCTTTTCTCTTCCTTCTTTCTTCTGTCTTCCCACCTCCCTTCCTCTGCTGTGTATTTCGGAGAAACTCCTCAGGATTGATATGATAGCAGAGCTGTCATTCTCTTTAACAAAAAAAAAAAAGTCACTTTTATTCTAGGTATTTTAATAGAGTCCCATTAAGGATGTATTGCTGACTGAAATATTGGCATGAAGGGCTCTCACTGAGCTGAGCCCAGGAATTAAGAAGTCAGGAAATGGGCTGCTGCATTGCTAAAGAACCTTGTGTGACACAGTATCTCCTGATTGGGGGGATCATTACTGCTATTATGACTCGACTTGCGTAGGAATTTTAAATTTCATCTGAATGTCAGTAATAACCCTCTTAGCAAATTATCCTGAATAAAATCACGAAGGCATTTTATATAATAGGTGTTGAATTACTGGATAGATTTGCTAATTAAATACTCTTTGTTCTGCTGCAGTTGACATTACAGGGTAAGATCTTGAACAATTATTCTCAACAGCTGTACTTTGTTAAAGGAAAAATTAACTACAAAGTTTATTTTTTTTCTACACTTGAAATTGGCAGATTTTTGAAATGTGCTTGAAAAAATTCCATCATCCAGTTGGTAATGAGAGGATAAATATGCAGGTGTTGCTGTGAAATCAGATAACTACTGACTGCCTTATTAATGAATTTAGCAATACTTTATAACCTTCTGTTTTGTAGCTGTTGGCACTTACAAGTGATCTCCTGTCAGAATGGGTGGCACTAGCATATGCCAGTCACTTGATGAAGCCAACTTGTCTGTGACCCTCTTGTTGTGATTACTTACACCCACTGCTGTCCTCAGGGACAAGTGAGAAACGGTTTTTGCACAGCCAGACAATTTTTTTAGTAGGGGGTATTCCTTTTTTTTTTTTTTTTTTTAAGTTATCTTTCTCATTATTAATAGAATTATTTCAGAGAGTGAAGTAGAAAATGCCAGAGGTTATCATGGGAATATTGGTAGGCCTTCCTTTCTTTTCAGTGTAAACTCTTCATTTTCGTGTAATTTTTCAATTTTGTTTCAGGGACTCCTGTTTGCTTTTGGAGTACTAAGGGAGAGGTATAACCTTTCTCTGTAGGAGTTAGCTAATAAGTAAGAGGAAGCATAGTGGGGTGGTGAATATGTTAGAATTTTGACTACTTAATATGAAATTTGATATCATGTACCAGTGATATATCTTTTAGAGTAATTTCAAAACTGCATGGAAAGGTGGTTGGGTCGAATGTCTGAATCACTCACTAGGAGATGAATACCACTAGGAGTGGAATACCTTCTCTTTAAACTTCCAATTAAAATGGAATTGTGTGTGTCTGATTCCAGTGACAGGTACAGCCTAGCAGGAGTCTCCAGTTAAGGCTCACTGTTTTGCTGTTCTGTAAAGAAGACTGAGGACAGCTGAGGTTTTTTCCAGTTTTGGACTTCAGCAGAGTTCAGGCATCACACTGTCTGAGTGCCCAGTTTGCAGAACCAGTGAATGGTGTTTAAATCAACTGGATGTTTTGAACTTGACCCAGATAGAGTAAACCCATAGATGTCCATGATGTTATGAGTTCAGCTGTGTCAGAGTTGCATCATGGCTTGGAACTGAACCTAAGTACCTTGAGAGGAATACAGCTTTCAGTGCATAATTGCAGGCAAAAAAACATCATACTTGCACTGTGATTGTGTAGTAGTTCTGAAATACTGAAGAAACTTGTCATTAGTGTTAAAGGAATGACAGTATTGTCATCCTGTTTGTGTGCTGTTGTGTAAGGGTGGAGATTTCACCTCTTTCAGAATTTCTTGCTGTCATAGCATAGTCAGCATCACAGTAGTCAGAACTCTTGCCTCCATTATTATAGACTCCTTGGCCTTATGAAAGTAATGAGATTTCCCTGAACATGATCTTATTCCCACTGAATTCCAGCTCTTGCCTGTTTGTCCCTTTTCTTTCCTCATCCCTGCTGATTTCTACTGCTCAGCTCTCTGTCATAGACTTCCTGAGTACAAGTCTGAATTCTGCCTTTTGGAAAAGGTGGCCAAGGAGTACTGCAATTTAATATGTGAGGAATAGTAAAGGTGAGATTTGGTTACTAAATTTGATATATGCTGTTGATAGTGTGTTGCCTGACTATCTCTAGAGTTCCAAATGTTTGGGTTCACCTAACAGAGTCTGATCTATCAGCACTGTCATTTGTGGTTCAGATTAATCCTCAAGAAAATTTTAAATATAAATATATACGACTAGCAGGATTAGCTGAAGAAAACTGAGGCTTGTGCTGAATGGCAATGAAAAGGACTGAAACCAGGGTAGTGGAATCTGAAGCTGTGTGCCAGAGCACCAGGATGTTGATAAGAAGGAAATGGGCAGTACAGTGGAACCCTGGCCAAGTGGCTGAAGGAATGCAGCAGATGTTGGTTCTCATGCAGCTGTGCAGAATTTACCATGCTCTCCTTCCTGCTGCAACTGCACATTTTTTTTTTAATTAAGCACATTTGATTGTCCCTTTTCTGTGCCACAACTGTACCTGTGGCTTCAGATGAGGTGCTCTCCCCACCCTCTACTGTGCTGAACACTTTTAGAGATGAGAGAAGGAGCCTACCTACATGAGGTCCCTTTAGCCATTTCTCAGGTTCAGAGAGGTGCTATTCAGACATTTGGGGAACTTGAGATGCATTCTTGGTGGAGGAAGAAGCCTGGTTACACCCACTGATTCAAGTCCTGTCTTTATCCTAGCTCCTTGTCCCAATTCTGGTTTCCACAAGGACTTTGCTTTTTGATGACCCATTTTGACATCCTTACAAGGGTAATCAACATCCTGACTAAGTCTGATTAAGTAGGCACCATCCAGGCTGGAATGAATAAGACAGGATGTTTTTGGGAAAAAATTCAATGACATCAAGAGATAAGATGATGAATATGAAGGTGGCAACTGACCTAAATTACTAAAAGAGACTTAATTCTGGCACTTGCTGATTAGGTTGTATTTAAGCCATTTGATTCAGTGTTCTTTTTTTCCTAAGGTAGAATGTGTGCATGCACATGCAATTTTGAGATTTGTTTTAATCTTGTTTTAGGGGAGTTAATAATAGCATTAATACGAGGTCAAACAAGAATTTACTCATGTAATAGGAGTATTGAGGTGGCTGTGTGTTGCCAGGAGAGATGTGGTTTGCTTTGTTTTGAAAGGTGAGAGCATTTGGAGTTAGCAATCTAATGGATATGTTTGCATGTGTTAGCCTGTAATTATATCATATGCTAATCTTTGATTATTTTTTTTATTTCAGATTTTGATGCATACCAAGGAGATGGTGCAGAAGGTAATGCTGAGCATTCATTAAACAACAACACTTAAAGAGCACACCTGGTGAAATTTTTTTATTCTAGGAGAACTGTAACCCAAACAGACCTGAAATCACTTCTTAGGATGCCTGATTTACAAATGTAATCCTTCCTGATGGATTATAGCTTTTTTCTTTTCCCACCACAGATATGATCTGGACCCTGCTTGAAGCCTATGTGGGACTGTTTCAAGCAAATTAGCAACAGTGCTAATTAGAGTTTACTCATAGACCTGTTACACCATGTGTTCTAGTGGTTTATTATGGTTTATTTCTTGGCATCCTTTAAACTCTGTCACAGGGTGGTTTTTTGACTCTGTGGAGTTTAACATGGACATAGCCATGTTGCAGTTTTTACAGCTGCATTGATTTTCTGCTACTGCAAATGTCAGGTTTTCTTTTTGGTTTTTGGGTTTCTTTCCACATTAATATTACACAATTAGATACATCTGCCAATTTTTTTTGTTGTGACATATACTGATGTTGTCAATTTTTCTTTACACCTTTTTTCTTGCTATGTACTTCAAGCTTTTTTTATGGTCCTCAGTTTGTGTAGAATTTTCTCCATTATACAGAGTATTATGGAAGTATGGCTGGTGTTTGAATACAGTCTTCTCCAAGCAGGGCATTTAAATAGTTCCAAGAATCAGAATCAGAAGTGATGTGAGGGGCAGAGTTGTCAGTCAAAGAGAAGGGGTTGCTCAGTTAATGTTTGTATTCACCTCTGGGTGTAATTGCACAGTAGTTCAACCTGGGAAGATAAAACTTGTGGGTCACAGCAGCTAGATCCTTATCTAAAAGAAGGATTCCCTGAAAGCTCTGCTTCCCAGGAGAGGATAAACAGAGCTGGTTGGATTAGCAGAAATTAAAAGATGGGAGAGGGAAGATGGAAATATGAAGCCATCTGTGTAATCTGAAGTGAAGAAGAGCAGCATAATCTGGACAGAGCTGTGGTATTCTCAGTTCCAGTCATCCAGTAGCCAATGCTTTCACAGATTTCTTTGAAATAAAGATTCTGAGTATTTTTTTCTCTTTTTTTTCCCCAGTAGTATTGTGATGGCTGCAAATGGGATGGGATACCTGTGGTATTACCTTTCCAGCACTTTGGCTGACTGCCTTGTCTGAATTTGTGCAGCAGTCTTGTGGAAGTGATCTTCTTGTGTCTTAGCAGTCCAAAGTTATTTCTGATCAGAGTTCCTGCTTTTTCTCAAGATCACACTTGTTCACTGACTTATTTTTCGGGTATTCATTTAGTAAAATTTTGCCTATATGTTATGTATAAAACTGAGCAGTGGTCTTTTTAACATAACAATGGCTGAAATTTCTTTATTCTCTTTAAATTCAAATAGATTTTAATGAAATGTACAGACCTATCAATAAAAATTTATTTTGCATTTTCTTGCTAGTATGCATTTTAGTGCTTAAGGGATAGTATATAGATAATGACATTTTTGAACCTTGAGAGCTACATGGGACTTGTAGAAGATGGCGTGGTTCTTTTTTGTTCTTCAAAGCAATTTTTTTTTTCATTTAGATGAACCTTGAAGTGATTTATGGAGACACAGATTCCATTATGATAAATACTAATAGCACCAATTTGGATGAGGTCTTCAAGCTGGGGAATAAGGTAAAGAACCTCTTATTTTTTCAGATTTCCTACTTAGGTCTGTATTGTTACTGAGTGGAGCAGGTGGTATTAAGAGAGGATTCCGTGGCACACGCAGAGAATATACCATGAGAAAGAACTTCACACTGTATAGAACCCATGAAGTATAAAATCTCAGATGGCTCTTTTTCAGGTGTAGCTATTCTGTGCATTTTTAAAAGTGATTAAATGAAACATTTTATGGCATAACAAGCTTTTTTACTAATCCTAAGGTAGCAGGAGATTATCTCAATATAACCAAAATGTCAGGTAAAATTTCTCCACATTAATTTCAATTACAACATGAACAGTTCTGATTTTTTTTCACGAGGGATGTCTCTCAGTTTAGTTTTGTTTAGTTATGTAATTTGTATGACACTCAATATGATATTATATTTCCAGTCATAAATTCAGATATTAATTTCCATGGTATACTAGACACAGAAGAGATCTGATTGATTAGGAGCTGGCAGTCGACGATGTGGAAGTTTTATGGCTCTTTGAAATTGTAGAAGAAACATGAGAAATGTTTTAGAACTTTCTAAAGAAAATATGTAAGAGAAGCTGTTTTTGAAAGATGGAAGAAAGTGTGATGAAAATGAGAGCTATGAAAGCTCTAAAAAACCTAAAGAAAGCATAGACATTCAGTATAGTATTAAACAAAAGTAATTTAGTTTTAAGGCAGAGAGTGATTTGAGGGTTTATTAGAATACTTCCACCTTCATGTGAGCAGGTACATTTAGAAGTAGATGCAGAAGTAGAGCAGAAAATGATGTAATATCTTGATGTCATAGCTAAGTAGCAGGAGGGCTGCTGGCATAGGAGAAAGCAGTCTTTCTTTTTTGTTTGCCTCATACAAGATTATATGTAATTTCAAGTGTATATCCAATGGTATATAAGTGTATATACAGTGTTGTATAAGAAAGTTTAATCTTACTCCAGTTGTGTCTCTGTGGTTTCATTCTGGTTAAATTTTTGTCCTTGTGCTCCCATTTGGTGGCTAAACATTATAGAGGATAGTTACATGATAATAACTTTTATGAAACCTGTCAGGATAAGCATAATAGGTTAAATACTTCTGAATTAGAGTCAGGTTTTCTGAGAGAATAGGTATGTGTTTGCACTTGTCAGCTGCTTAATGAGAGTAAAATATTAAGCTTTTTTAATAGATTGTACTTCGGTATTATGTATCAGTTGAGGTTGGGTGTTTTTTTTTTTTTTAATTAAAAGAAAAGGATAGAAAGATATGTTTTGATTAAAATCAAGTACAACATAAAAGAACCGTAAAAGAGAATAAACTTAACCTCTGTAAACCAGCGCAATCAAACCTAACATCAAAACTGCAGACATTGTGGTTTTCAATATTCTTTCTGTGGCAGAAAAAAGTGATTAGTTTTTCTCATTTCACGTGTTTATTGTTTGTTTGTTTGTTAATTCCTCAAGAAAGTGACAGTTGCTTTTTTTGGAAACACTTTGATTGTTGACATTTTCCTTGGTTTGAGTAATTAGTACTAAAAAATCAGGATAAAGAATTCTGTTTTGGTGAGGAACATTCAAGAGCTGTCTCTGCTCCATTCCATAACAATTTCATTCCAAAAGTTTTGTGTTCAGAGGTGAGGAATATTTACATTGCTTTCTTTGTACTTTTGCTTTAATGTAGACTTCATGGAAGGCACACTGTTTTAATGCAATTACAGTGAAGGCAGTTAGTGAATGTTCCCCTGTTCTGATGTAAAGTGTGAATTTATGGATTTTCTTCAGCAGTGAAGCATTCCTCCAATAGATTAATTTTGGTTTTTTTATTGGAGAAAATTCTCTCATGTGCTTTCTGAATTCCCCCATCTAATGTGTGTGTTCTCTCCCACCCTTAACCCTCCATTATTTATATCCATGCCCTTTTTTCTGCTAAGTCATTACTTAGCAGAAGTTTTTGTTCTCATTTTCTGTGAGTCCTTGTGAATCAGATTTGCCAGTACATTTTGTGCTGAACTGTTGCTGGATTTTGAGCACTTGGTTAGTATGCTGTAATAAAGAAAAACTGAAAATTAAAATTGCAGAAAAATTAGAGGAATTGTTTGACTGTTATAAGAAAGAAAACGTGAACCTCATGGCAAAATGGTTTTTGCCACATTATGTCCTTCAGAACTTAAAAATGTACGGGGGATATCAAAGTAATGGTAATTCCTGCAATAGGGAAAACAGAGAACTGAGTGAGAAGAACTAAGTACAGACATATATATGTATACACATAAATGGAAAGTTTGTAAGTAAGGTTTCGGTTAAAATGGTAATCTGAGTTCAAAACTAGATAGGAAACCAGCAAGATTTTATGCTGAAGGTCCTGTTCTTTGTGAGGGTATCTGTTAGATGGCAAAAGAACTTGATGCATATCCAACTTCAGTGAGACATGAGAAAAGGATAGTTGAGTTGGTGGTAAGAGTGTAAGTAAGAGTGAATATGGATACTGAAAAAAATCAATAGGGGAAAGTAAGGTGTAGAGGAAAGAAAGTAAAGGGTTGTACTAGTTTGAAAGCAAAACCAGTGAGACTCCAAGTCAGAAATACAATT
>VRYO01002772.1:79786531-79833394 GCA_009812075.1 Sialia sialis
AACCTAGGACAGGAGTAGAACATGAAGGCAGGACAGGACACCTGGTATATGCAGATACTCTGTTGAAGAATGTAAAGTGAAAACATACCAAGAAAGAGAAAAGCAACAAGCAAGTGGGAAACTTCTAGCCAATCCAGTGAATGGTTAAATGTGTACTGGAACTAAAGCTCGTTGTTGAAGGTTCATGGTGTTTTAAGCTGTTGCACCCTTAGAATAGAAGTAAGAGATACTTGGTACTACTTCAAGGCAATGTATCAGTGCCATCTGAAGTTTTTGTGTATGGATAAAACGTAGCCTGTGTGTAGAAAAACAGCACTTTTTCCTCTCAAGGAAATCAGGCTACAGAAAAGGTAGGTATATTGTGGGGAAGGGTAAAAGATACTTGCCTGTTTCTCCTGAACATGCACACACAGAGCTCTGGTCTGCAGTCATAGTTCTTCTCCCCTCTGGTTTAGGGTGAGAGTGGGAAGAAAGAAAGGTGTCTTAGCAAGATGGCTTTTCTATAAGGCTATTTGCATTTTCTGTCTAAGTGACCATCTCTCGTCTTTGCCTAGTAAGGCTGTGATATGCCTTGTTTGGTTGTTTATGTGAGAGGTTAGATGGAGTAGCTGTTCTGGTAAAATAAACTGGAGTCAATTATCTCCAAGGTCACTTCAATCCCATTTTTTTCTGCCTTGCTCAATTTTATTAAGGAGCTAGATGTACCAAGCTGTAGATACTGGAAAAGTCAATGGGTGAACCTTTAGTAGCTCATTTTTACTAGTATGTAATTAATTAGTCATGTCTGACCAGTCCTTAAAATGTGTATTCACATGATTTAACTTGTTTTAAAACTTAATAACAGTGCATTTACATATGGAAGTTGAATTTATCCATAGATAAATTGTTGCATTTGTTTTTAATGTTGGTGCATTTGCAGATCAAAAGTGAAGTGAACAAGCTGTACAAATTGTTGGAAATTGATATTGATGGAATTTTTAAGTCCTTGCTATTGTTAAAGAAGAAGAAATACGCTGCTCTGACTGTGGAACCAACAGGAGATGGGAAATACGTAACTAAGCAAGAACTAAAAGGGCTGGATATTGTCCGGAGAGACTGGTGTGATCTTGCTAAAGAGACTGGGAAGTGAGTTTCTTTGTTCTGGCCTGAACATTTCATACTATGTTTCCTGAAGATCACAGATTGGTAACTAACTTGGTGTTAGGATCTGTGTAGGAGGTGGTGAAGGTGGCCTTCTGGCATTGGTAACTAGTTATACCTCTGCAAGTCCAAATGTCTCCTAATTTCACTATCTGGTTTTGCATCTGCTGTGGAAGCTGTGCTTTTCAGTTGTCACAGTGTTGTAAATAACACTGAATAAACCAGAACTGAAATATAGTGAAGATGGTAAATGCTGTCAGCATTTGGAGTTGCGGGTTCTAGATCAGATGTTTTATTTCCTAGAACGGTAAAGAAGCTTTCAGCACCCTTTAAAATTGCTGAAAGTGCACTGGGTGCAGCCTGAGGAGGTAATCTCTTTCCCCAAGACTCCTTCTCTTTCCTTTTGCCATGAGACTCCTTTGATACTTCATTATGATAGGTACTGGATTGACTGTTTATTAATTGTCCTTGCACAGAACATTTAAATGCTTTAATTCAGTAGAAGTAATACATTTAGAATCATAGAAAGAAAATTAGAGTGGAGAGGTGGTCATCTGGGTGCTGACTCATTGTATAATGCCTCTTGAAAACTTAAACAGCTTGTGGCCCAAATGTATCCAAAAATGAATACTTTTCACATCTGTAAAAATACACCACACACTTGCTTACTGTTCTTAAGACTTGCATTTTCTAAGAAAAGATGCATCATAATAGAAGCAAATTTTTCCAAGTTAGGAATGTATTAGTAATTAAAGCTATACAAATGTTGGAGAGTGTTCTTTAGTGACTAACTCTTCTGCAGCTGGCACATCTTCCAACCACATTTTGCAGCAATAGGCAAGACTTTGCTTGCTTGGTATGTTGTCTTCTCCCCCATCTTAAGGTACCTGCTATGGAATAATAAATGGAAACATGAAATGGCAGCAGAAAATAGAAAGTTGCACTCAGCCATTCCAAATCACTATTTAGCATTAGAACTATTTGCAATAATTTGCTTTTATTAAAATAAGTAAATAAATAAAGCATAACATAAAAGATACTGGCAAATTTCTGTAAATATTTCATCAGACTTCATCCTCGGACTCTTTAATATCTAGAGAAAATTCGTGGAGAGAGAAGATTGTGTCTATTGTAATGGTTTTGCATGTGGCAAGCTTTTCTTAATTTTTGTACTGTTTTTGCAGCTATGTAATTGGTCAGATTCTTTCTGATCAGCCCCGAGACATAATTGTGGAAAATATTCAAAGGCGACTTGTAGAAATTGGAGAAAATGTGGTCAGTGGTCAGATCCCAGCAAATCAGTTTGAAATAAACAAGGTAAGTGATCTTGCAGCTCTTTGCTGTCTCAGAAAAGCTTTACTGTTCCTAAATATATTGACTACACACAAAAATATTTTTAATCCTTACCGTTTGGGATAGCAGGAGTTTTATTCGGTGCTGAATTGTTCAGGACATGCTGCAGAGTTCCTCCAGTATGAAGGGAAAAAAGCCCTGCTGGGTCTGGAGGCTCCAGAATAGCAACTTTGTCTTGCCCCATGCTGCTGTTTACCAGGCTCATTCTGCACTTTGTGAATGACCTGATGCTTTCAGGAGAAGTTTTCTCCTGAGCTGTAGCTTTATATTTCAGGCTTGAAATGCATAAACTGAAGAATGGAATGGAAAAGAATCAAATACTCTGTTTTCTAGAAAACCCTCATAACATTTCCCTAGAAAGCTCCATATAACAAAGTTAGTAACCATTTTGAGACCTTACTCAACACTTCCTGCAACAAGAAGTAAAATACTCTGCTTTGTCTACAGCAGTTTTAGTAAAAGCATTGTGGTTTTCATTTTTTTTTGTTTTTGGTGAGTCCTCAATGATAAAACCTGTATTTTTAGCTTCAGAGACTTGCCTTTCCTGTTTGGGGGATGTTTCACCAATTAATTGGGTATTACATGCCTCTCTTATACTTCTAATAGAAGAGATCCATCAACTGTCCATCCGAACTCCATTTCCTTTTTCTAGACATCTGTCTAGTCTGTAAGACTGTGTTAATCAGTTAAGAAATTTGTTGACATATGAGTGTAGAGGAATCACTGAATTTTATGGTTGACTTAAAAAAGGAATGTTCTGATACAAATCTTCTAAGAGTACTTAGTGTCCCAGTAAGATATATATATATAGCAGAATTTTCACTTTAAATTCCTAAAGTTCCTCTGTTTAACTGCTTCAGAAAATAATGTGTTTAACTACTAAGTGTAGAAATTGTTTCTAAGAATTGAGATGACAGTAAATATTTAAATGTAGCATTTTATTTGATTTAAAGGAAAAACTCATTGTGAAATCTCAGTAGTATGAGATACACGGAAACATTTAAATTCAGTTGTATCCTCTTGGTACAGAGCTTGTTAGATACACTTAGCTACACAACATTCAGATTTACTGTATAACTTTAAAGGAACAGGACTAACAGAGAAATCTCTGGTTCTGTTTTTGTATTTTGCATAATACTGTCATCTTCAATTTAGTTTAGTTGTTTTAAAATTAAATTTCAGCATAACACTAATGTATTTTTCAGATGGCAAAAACCTCTTTTTGTTTTATTAATAATAACATTTATAAAATCTGAAGGACTGGTACCTAGGGCTTAACATATAGTAAATACGTTTGTTACAGTTTTTTTAATCTTACTTTGTGTTTCAGGTGAACTTGAGAGTAGTAGAAGGCTGAAGATAGCTGCTGTGTAATCTTGTCTTTTAAAGTTCTGAGTTGTCCATCACTGAAGGAACAGATTTTTCTCATAGCTATGTTTCTGTTTTCCCCTTTGATATTTTAGGCATTGACAAAAGATCCCCAGGATTATCCTGACAAAAAAACCTTGCCACACGTGCATGTTGCCATGTGGATAAACTCTCATGGAGGGCGAAAGGTGAAGGCAGGAGACACAGTGTCATATATCATTTGTCAGGTAAAAATGTATTCCTTTATAGCTAAATACTAGATATTGTTTTGAGATATGGCAAAGAAAACCAGCTCAGCTCCTGGAAAAATATGTTTTAGCATTTCCTTCTGGTGAGGTAGTCTTATATTTTTAAATAGTTGGTTTACTGTACTAAATTTGGTTTTATAGAGCATTGTGATCACCTCAGCAACTATTTCCATTTAGTGACTGGTAAAATCTCCCTGAATTCATTCATGTTTAGAACTAGAACTTACTTTAAAGAAAATGCCTAGACTTCATTTAAGCAGAAGTTCAGGTGATGAGGAACCTTTCATTCGTGCAAAGCTAGTTGTTGTTGGTAAAATAGTGTCCCTGTTATTTCCAGTCTCAACCTATGTCTCTTCAATCAATAATCATTGGATGTGGTGGTGCCTCTGATGTACAGACAGGGAAAATTGAGCCAGTTTCTGGTTTCAGGCGTTTATCCTAGAAATGCTTATCACTATTTTACAAATATATACTTTATTTTGGTTCTGCTAATTAAAATAAAACAGCCTAGGTTGAATTAGATGGACCAAATGATCTCTTAGGCCAGGCTGATCAGATTGACAATGTGACTATTTCAGCTCCTTCATTATTTTCAAACTGAAAGATACTGTATTTGACTTAATTGAGAGTTCTTAGCCTGGCATCCCAAAGCTGCCAAGACTTTTGAGAGCTGAGCCACGGGTGCGGCTGAGCAGTGGCACAATACAAGAGAAGAATATACTTGTTGAAAGAAGGGAGCTGAAGGAGTTGCATTGTAATTATTTTTGCAAAGCAGCTGGATGAGCTGAATAGTCCTAAATTAATTTTGTTCTGAATACTAAGTTGTCTGAAAAGGAGTAGGAGGGACCAATGGCTTGCAGTCTGTCTTTATTAGTGATGGCTTTTCAGTCCATGGCTGCTGACCCTATAGAAACCAGCAGCTCATCTTAAATGAAGATATGAAGGTGTCATGTATTGATGTATTAATTCTATTTTTCTGAGGAAAAAAAACCAAAAAAACTGTACTTAGCAAAAAACAAACCCCAAAACAGTTGTGGTATTTCCCCCTGCTCTGCCCCATTCCTGAAGATGTTTATGTCTATTACAGAATCTTGCTAAAATACTCTTTAAGTTTTGTTCTAAGATTTTTGACATAGGTTAAAAATTAAATTTCCTAATGCAGTTGAGAAATGGGATTATGATTCTATAGATTTAAGTGAGTTACAATTTCCAGGAGTACGACCCTCTTAGATCTGGTATTTAATTCCACCAAATATGTTGTTTTCAATTTAGTTCTTGCCTTCTGCTTATCTTCCTCTTTCGAGTTGGAGAAGAATGTAATGTATATTTTAACCTCTAAGTGGTGTTTCTCTCTTGGCTTGAGATGTCACCATAAATTTCTTTCAATGTTTCTGAATATTTTAGAACTTCCTCTTTCAAATCAACACTGTTGCCTCTGTTACTTATATGCCAATGAATGATGATCCATTCTCTGACCATTCATTCAATTATAGAATGAAAGAATATAAATTTCCTAGCAAAACTGATATAGTTTTGATGTCCACGACTTAGAATTTGCTTGTTGTGCAAAATGATAATGCTGGTTTAGTACAAAGTGAATCCAAAATGCATGCCCTCTGTGTATTTTTAACTGGGCTGATGGTTACAATGTGTTTTCATTGTGCATTTCAGAATTGACAGATGGGACTGTTTACTCTGTCTGCTCGTACTGATTTGCACGTGTAGGCTGCAATAATACAAGCTGGTTTTGCATTCTTGAACTTGCTGGTTGATGCCAGCATTAGCAATGCAGTTTTTTTTTACTACTGCTGGATTTGTATTGGATGCATAATAAATCAACCAAAAGAGTGTGTAACAATTTTGCATTAAAATAATGGATAATATTTGAAGCATAATCCTTTATATAGACTTTTTCACACTTTGTTTTTTATGTGTCTCCTTAGGATGGGTCAGATCTCAGTGCCAGCCAGCGAGCATATGCTCCAGAGCAGTTAAAAAAGCAAGAAAATCTTAAAATTGATACTCAGTACTACCTGTCACAGCAAATACATCCAGTAGTTGCTAGAATATGTGAGCCCATAGAGGGAATTGATTCTGTTCTTATTGCAACGTGGTTAGGTAAGTATTCTAAATTCAGTTTGTTTGAAGAATTGCAGGATCCAAAGTGAGAGGTTTTAATGTGTGTTTCTCAACAGAAATGCTTCCCCAGATCAATCTTTTTACATTGAACAATAGCTTGTGTTACACAGCCTGTAGAAAGCAGCGTGGACTCTAAATGTATTTATGACTTCTGCAGAATAGTGTTTTTTCAGAATGTGATCACTAACATGAATTTAATCTTACAATCCTTTTTCAGAGTTGTGAAAAACTGCTTTTCAGAGATGACAGTACTATTGCATGTCACTGAGATTTTCTTAAGTTACTAAAGGAGTTCTGGGGTGTGCATCTGAGCTAACATATTTCTAGAGAGAAATGCTGGCATTTCTGGCATCTTCCCAAGGGGAAAATACAGTCATAATTACAATGAAAGAATACAAATTTTTGCTAGGATGTAAGTGAAGACTTGATTGCTAGAATTGACTTAGTGGGTAATAGAAACATAAAATCTTATAACAGTTTTAACTGCTTCATATGAAGGAATTAAGTGGTCCCAAAACCAAGAAGTGCTCTCAAAAAAAAAACTAATGTTAGTGATCCAGTTTTAATTCAAATGAGCAACAGGGAATTGCTCTTTTATCTAATAATTAGAATTGGAGATTTTTCTGCCCAACTGTGATTGCCTTGTTGTTCTCTATTCCCTTGGCTTCTTACCTAGAAAAACTGAAAGGTTGAAAATTTGTTAACAGTTCTGTTGGGACTCTTCTTGAAAATGCTATACTCTGTGTGTGTATTCCTTTTAGTGTTGTTTCCTCCCCAAAAGTGATTAACCAACAGACTTGGCTGATCTACTTGATAAACAGAAATTTTGTGGTTGTATCTCAGATGTAGTCCATTATTTTTAAAACTGTTGCTCAAGGACATGAAAAAGTTTTAAATTTTGCTAGCTATGAAATTCTTGACAACGCTGCCTTTTCTCTAGGAAAGCTTCTTAGAGAGTTGCACTGTGTCAGTTTAATAATCTGTTTGTGCAATGCCTGTGTCTCTGGGAAGTTCAGACCTGCAGAAATTAATTTGTTCAGAATATGGGAATACTCAAAGGAAGAGTTAGTCATCAGTATTTTGTGTTTAGGTAAAGGAGGCCAAAATTCAGGATTTGGCCAATTAAAAATTACCTGCTAGCAGGTTGCCTCAGGACCCCTTCACCTGTGTAACTGCATCTCTGTGGCTCCCTTAGTAACAGCTGATTAGCTTGGAGGATTTACTTGGAATGTGTACAAGAAAGGTGCTGCCTTGTTTGTCAGGAAGGGGATGGATAGCCATGAAGGATCTTAATCTCTCAAGATAGTTCATCTAACATGGAGCTTTTTCCATCTCCATTTGAGAAGAAGTTGAAGACAGAAATTCTTCTTTTGCTGAGTCAGCAAAGGTGTTTCTTGGAGGCATTTGATGTTGCCATGTGTCTTCAACAGCTCTCATGCTTTGAGGAGGTGTCAGCCCTGCTTCACATGTGCAGGCTGACCACACAAATCATCCTGTTTATTATGTGGCAAGGCCTTGGTATCCAACTTCCCCTTGATGTCAAAGTCGATTGTGTGGTGTGCCAGACTGAAAAGGTCAAGCACTGTTGGTTAGGTTGAAGGGGTTTAAAATAGGCAGCAAACTTGTGCTTCATTTAGGTAAAAGACAGGAAGGATTTCTGAAGCTAGTTTATTTTATCTGGCAAAGATTGTTAGTCTTGTAGAGAGAGTTAAAGCTCAAATTCAGAGCTCTTACTCAACAACAGGTTAGATTTTTACAACAGGCTGGCTTCCTTCAGATACCTAAATTAACTACACAGATCTTAAGGACTCTGTGCCACTTGATAGCACCTACTGTTTGCAAATGCCTGTGCTGCTTTTTGCACTGTAGTATGTTCCAGATGAAGATTTCTTTTATGGTCTGTAATAGCATCATGCAGCTGAGAGTTTATTAATAGTCTACAATTGTCAGTCTGAAAACCTGTATGTATCTATTACAGTCTTAGTTAGAGCTGAAGTGTGTTCAGTTTGACCTTGCTGTACAGTCAAAATTTTATCACCTTCCCTAGCTTTGTTTTCTTGGGAAAGCTTATAATGAGATTGAGGGTAAAGTCAGGTCTTTTCAAGACTTCTGATCTGCTTAGGTTTTCATATACAACAGTTGATCAGAGCTCTACACATAAGCCATTGCAAACTGAAGTTATCTTCCAGGGGTTTTTTAATGGTACTGGAGGCATAGTCAAGTGGTTTTCTTTTATAGAAACCAAAAATCCCTTGTAAGATACAAAAGAGTACAAGATAATTAGTCCAGCTTGCTAAAACAAGCAAATGTGGAAACTGTTTACTGATTTGTGATGCCAAGTTGGGCTTTTTTACTTCGTATTTTCATCATGATATGCATCCAAATTCCCATTGTTTTTCCCATCTTGTTGAAATAAGGCACATTTTCCTGTTGTGAAGAATCTAT
Source organism: Sialia sialis (assembly GCA_009812075.1). Lineage (NCBI taxonomy): Eukaryota > Metazoa > Chordata > Aves > Passeriformes > Turdidae > Sialia > Sialia sialis. Next base: position 79,795,225 of record VRYO01002772.1, read on the forward strand.
AAGCATCACATCAATGGACCTGTTGCATTCTCATCGTGTGCCTTCCTCCACTGATCAGGTTTATTGTGTTACATAGAGTATTTGTATAGGGAGAGTGGTTGCAGAAAAAAGGTGTTGGATGCATGTTTAACGGAATCTACAGAATCTATTTATAAGGTGAATGTTTCCTGTCACCCTGCTAGTCTGAGTAGATAAAATTGAACTCTGCTGGGGAAGCTTGGCTCACAAAGTGCTGAAAAGTTCTCTGTTCTATCTGTGCTGAAAGCAAATAATTTTGAATTATTTTAGACACTGAAGAACAGGAGCAAATAATGCAACTTAAAATTGCAGAGAACCCCTTAACATCATATTTATTCACTATGGGATGAAGTTGGAAGCCACCTTTTGTTTTGGGGCATTGTAGGAGGTCTGCCTAGCATTCAAGAGATGGAAGTTCATTGGTCCCAAAAATGAGAACCTCATGGGCATACTCTTGCATTCACTCTCTTTGTCTTGAAGTTTCTGAGGAACTGCAATGACAAGATGAGGATCGTCTCAGTTTATAAAACTTAAGAAAGTGTGCACTCTAATCAATTATATAATTTAATAAATCTGATCTTCCTAAATCTGGGAGACCTTATCCTTAAAATATCTACCTTTGGAAACTGGAAGAACTGTATGGCACAGTAATTCTCTTATTGTATTGCAAATAAAGGGGTTTCTGTTAGTATGTAAGTACTGCTCCATACCTCAAAGAAAAGTTACAGTAATTTCACAATTATAAGCCACACATCCGGGTAGCCAGGTAGACCATGGGATCTGTCCATATATAAGCCGCACCCGAATATAAGCCGCCTTTTTTTTTTTTTTAAGCAAGGATCCATGTGCGACAAAGTAACAAATTAGTAACAGAATTGCTGCCAGCTGGGTTTGGTGTCAGGTGCTCAAGTTGCAAACAGTTTTCATAGACCAGCCAAGCCTTTAAAGGCAGCCCCAGGCGCCCTCCCCGGCCGGCTCTCACTTCCAGGTTGGCATTTCACTGGGATTTGTCCATAGATAAGCCGCACCTGATGATTAGCCGCACTACTGGGGTAGGCTGGATTCTTCAATGAAAAAGGTGCAGCTTATAATTGTGTAATTACTGTACATCTTATTTATGTGCAGATACTATGGAAGCAGAGTTCTATAACCATGGGACTTCTGTAGCTGTTACTACATAATATTACTTGCTTCAGATGATGGAAGTTGATGACTGCTGTCCTGGACAGTGTCGTGATGTTCTGAACGAGGTGTGTTCTGCTGCCTTGCAGAGGGATGTGCACATTGGTGCTCTGATTGTCGGGATTCACTCCTGGGTCCTGATGAGGCTTGTCATTAGGAGTGCTGCTCCCTGCTTTGACACAGTCTGTGTGTTGCTGTTTCTTGTAAGGAAGTCCACCAGCACCCAATGTACTGGCTTCTTTATTGTCTTTTAAAAAATTATTATTAGAGAATCGTTTAGGTGTCTTTAGTGTGTAGCAGCTGTTCAGACAGCCATTCCACACAGAGACCAGGATGGATGCTCTCCTTGTGGCACGCACAATTTACATCAAGTTTTGACTTTTTTGTTGTTTTCCTCAGATTAGAGAGTGAAGGGAAAGGACAGCCATGAAAATTTAGATTGAAGAAATGGCGAACCTTCAATGGCAATATGATAACTAGCTCTAGAGACTGTGAACTTCGTTTTGTGGTCTGGCTGGGTATTTTGAGATGCTTCAGACCTACTCAGGGCCTGAGAACCGATAAGGCGCGTCGGGTGCTCTGAATGAATAAAAGACAGAGTGCAAATATGAATGAATAAAAGAACCAGCGCTAAGATGAATGAAAAAAAGCCGCAGTCCCGATGTGAATGAATAAGCGAGCAGCCCCGGGCGGGCGGGCGGCCCCGGGCCCGCGGGCCCCGCTGCAGTGCGCGGCGCCGGCCGCGGGGTGGCAGCACCGGCCGCGGTTCCCCGCCTCCCTGGGGAAAGGTGCGGCGGGATCCCGCGGGCCGGGCACCTGCGGCTGCAATGGGGCCCGGAACAGAGGCGGCTAAAACCCCGAGAACAGACCCCACTGAAACCCCGAGAACAGCCCCCGCTAAAATCCCCGAGAACAGACCCCACTAAAATCCCCGAGAACAGCCCCCGCTATCAGCCCCGGTTCCCTCACGGCCGCCCGGCGCCCCTGTGCCCGCGGGGAAGGAAGCGCACAAGCGGTCCGCAGAAATGTTGTTTTTAAAACCCTGCGTTCGGTAAAAAACCTCTGAGCATCTTTTCAGACTGAGTGGACCGGTTTGCTTGCCTGTTAGTGAAGGTTTGAATAATTCCGTTTAAGTAATTCAGGAGCAAGGCCCCGAATTTAGTTGCATTAATTAGTTTGGTCACACAGCTTTCATTCGTGGTGTTGCAGTGCTTTGTCCTGCAGCCAGCCCTGTAGTTTTGGTGAGGTGATAAAGCTTACCTGCAGTACAGGTAATTTAATGATAGCCCTGAAGACTTTTTCATGTCAGAGGAAGTTAAAGTCCCTTTGATTTTTATTTTTTTCTTGATGTCATGAAGATTTAAAAAAAAAAAAAAGAGTTCAAAGTTCCCTAATTAGTCTCATCTTATTCATTTAAAAATTACCAAAACCAGATATTATTTTTTTTTCCACCACCCAATTAGATAGCCTGTGTTTTGTGTAGCAAGTGAAATAATGTGACCAGTTTGAGCTGGTCTGAGAGGATACCAGTTAGGCTGCTGAAATGGATTAACTGAACCAACTAACTATTCCTGAAAGGAGATAATAGATAAAATAGTTCCCAATTCCACAAGATAATTAAGGTAGGCATGTTCTTTAAAAGCCTGATTTGTAGTCCCTTTTATTTCACTGTGGCTGTTTGCACACCAAAACTTAGATGTGTGCTTGGTTCAGCACAATTTTTTTTTGTTGTTGTTTTTTCCAGCCAAAGCAGCCAAGAAAGTTCAGAGATAGGTGTGATTTAAATTATCACAATGATTTAAAAAAAATAATAATATTAAATGACCAATATTTACTGTCACTGTTTTTTACTCAATGTTGGAAAATTTCAGTTGTCTGAAGACCAGAATTTGTCTCCTTTTATCTTTCTGTGAGCTACTTTGCTCCACATTTGCCTTTTTGGAAGCAACCAAATATTTCTAGCTAGCTGTAACAGTGTCTGTATCAGAAAGTTGGAATGATGTTTTTTCATTCCACTTCTGAACTCAGAATGCACTGAGGATTTTTGTTTTCACCATTACTTAGATCTAACCTATTGCATACTTGATATTTTACAAAATGTGACTGCTGAACTCCAATTTCCTTTCTAAACCTTTTATCTACTACCTGTGTGCTGCAGATATATTACCAACCCTTTTATTAAAAAAAAAAAAATATATAAATAAAGAGAAAACCAGAAAGAAAACCTCCTACAGTCTTTTTTGGGGGGGATACCATGTGTATTAAAGTGTAAAATATGCTATTAGCAGTATGTTTTGCTTTGTATCCCTTTTTTAAAATGAATAGTGGAGAACTTTATTAAAAGTTTAGAAACCTCCTGGAGATGAATTGGTACCTTTATGCGTTGGCAATTTTTTCTTTTGACAAAATTAGGAGGATGAATAAATTTTAGTGAAACCTATATTCTATCAAGTACTAAATAAACTTATTTGGCAATGGATTTTTTTCCTTGTGCTTGAATTTAAGACTGCAACGTAAAAATTCAGAACAGTGGTATTAAAGTCAGACATATCAAATCCTTTATGTAAAGACAATCTATATCTGCCTGTCCAACAAAACTGTTTAATGAATGCAATATTTGTGTTGTTTAATTGAATATTGTTCCTAACCATTAAGTGTCACAGTACAGTTATCATAAAGTGAGGCTTCACTTTCTATTTGTAATCTTTGTTACATTTCTTATAGGAATTTTTACATTTTAAAATGGAAATTTATACAAGGTATAGTTTAATACATTGCAGTCTGTTATTTGGTTTAATGTCTGTTAAAAATATCTTTTAAAGTGCTTTTCTGATCTTTTTGTTTTACTACTAAAGTGAGCCATAGTTTTCTGAAGGTTTTTCTCCTGCTCATTCAATTAAGTTTTTTTTCCCCCAACATGTGTTTTTTCCTAAAGTTAACAAAGAAGAAACCCCTGTAAATGAGATGCATGGACTTTTAAAATGTTGCACATGACAAAGGATGACAAAACTTGAGAATATTTATTAAGTTTACTTTGGCAGTCTTATTCCTAGAACAGTGAACTTCGTGCTTGCTTGCTTATTTCCTTATTTGTGGTTGAATCAGTATTTCTGGGATCTCTTTTGTGTATTTATTTGTTTAAAATCTTGAGTTCTGGCAATCAAAAATAAAGCACTTTGTCTCCAGCGCTGCGGTTTTAAATGCTGCTGCTGAATTTTAACCACTGCATTAGATTGAAACCTCCATGCTGTTAACCACTGAGCCAAAATGAAATCGACCACTGCATTGAAATCAGAGTTGGCAGTTGTGTACGGACTTGAAGGAGTTGGTAATAGCAGTGCACCCGCGTTTCTTTAATGGGGTTTTTATTCTCTGCTTTTGGTTTTAATGGTGCCATTTTGATTTAAAGACTGTTTCTTAATAACGATGCACATTTTTATTGAAATATTTTCGGTGTAACTTAAGGAGAAAATAACAATAAAGCTATCTGTTAGGAGTGGTTTCCTCAGAAACAAAATGTTCCCTTGCATACTCCCAGGATAATGCAGTGTGTTTGTTTTATTTATAAAGCAATCTTGTGTAAGAAGATAAGTAAGATGATTTCTTCATATCTCGTGAACCTTTATTCATGGTTAAAAATTATAGATTGTATTTATGTTTTGTAAAGGAAGTTTTGCTAAGGAGAGATTTTTTTAGCTTCTGAATTTACATTTTGTAACTTTCTTTTGAATCTGCTTCACCAAGCATATGAAAAATAAGCCTGCTTGCATGGTTGACCTCTTAGTCTTTTGAAATTTTTGTTTCTTATTAACAGGACTGGATCCCTCCCAATTCAGAGTCCATCACCATTACCATAAAGATGAGAATGATGCCTTGGTTGGTGGCCCAGCTCAGCTCACTGATGAGGAGAAATATAGGGATTGTGAAAGATTCAAGTTTTGCTGCCTCAAATGCGGAACAGAAAATATTTATGACAATGTCTTTGATGGTTCGGTTAGTTGGTTTTTTTGTTTGTTTCATTTCTGCTCATTGCTGAGAGAGAGAAATGCTTGTAGAGAGAACAGCTTTTCAGATAGGATTCATATGATGTAGGAGAAGATACCATATTGTTTCAGTCCTGCTATTTATAGCTTTGGAGCAGATAATTGCTGATAGGATAGTACTGAAATATTTTTCCCGTTTTTGCATTTCAGCTGTGTCGTCTTGCGGAACATGCGAGTTTATCTGGCTTCATTAATCTGTTTGCCCACAGTCGTGAATGATTGTCGCTGTTACTTTTTAAAGGAATCATTATCTTAACACCTTAGCAACTTTCAGTTTTCTAGTTAATAAAACTTTTGTAAGGCAATGGCAGTTTCTTATCCTAAACCATATTAATTGGAACAAAGTGCTTTTTAAACTTGTGTTTATCTTGCTATATCCCACCTCCCTTCTTCACAGTAAAGTTTTTCTGTGTTATCTTCCCTCTGTCTCTGTGAATTGAATAAAAAGTCACAGGAGTACATTCTTGTTGAGAAGTTCTGCCAAAAAATGTATCTCTGACCTTGTATCACAACTTGAAGTAGGGCCAAGTATTTAACTCTACAGCATGTTATGTATGTATTAGTCATCAGCAAATTAGCGAGCTTCAGAGCAGTGAAAACCTTGAAACTGAAAGCAAATAAATCTTTAATCTAAATTAAAAGTAATTATTTTAAGTTAATTTGGACAAACAGCAGATGTTTTGCATTTTTTGAATCAAAATAAAACGGTCTTTGGAAGCATGTAAGAGGAAAAGACAAATCGAGCGATACTTTGTGAATCCTTGACTTTTGTTCATCGCAGCTGTAAATAAGACAGTTAATTGCATGTAGACTTGACAAGTTGCAGATGGGCTAACTGTAGAGGAGTGGATGTCAAACTCCTTAAAAAACATATATCCCCACCACTAAACAACAGAAGAAATCCTGAAACCAAGCCAAAAATGCTCTCTATTTCACCTGGAATTAATAAGTGTTGTGAGTGGGAGTTTAGCCAAGGTGGCTCACAGCTAAGTCTTACCTTGAAAGAAAGTTTTCTGAAGGCTGTATCACTTTCCACCTACCACAGTGGTGTTACATTAGTGACAATTCCACAAAGTCAATTTTAGCTGTTCACACAACACTTCCAGGCTGAAATTTTGATGTCATGTGTTCAGAAGGTTTTGAAAAGGAGGAAATGAGATATTGCAAAAGGGTAACAGCTGTTCTTTGAACATGGAGAAAATAAAAGATGATAATCTGATTTTTCTTTAATGAGGTTTGTCTTGACCTCGCTGTTGGTAATTTCATAATTTGTATTTGTAAAGTTGATTTCAGAATTCTGATCAGTGGACTGAGGCTGAAGTTTGATAAAACAGTAAACCAGGGTGTTTTTTGGGATAGAGATGGGGGGAGCATGATTTGTCCACAGATCTTTTATTTTTTTTTACTCACCATCTCTTTATGAATTATAACTTAGTGGTGTGCTCTCTAAAAGAGCTTTCCTTTAAGAACAGCATGAAAATATCTCTGCCCTGCACTTTCCCATATGGGTGTGGCCAACCATAATGAGTAGAAAGAAGGCCCAGATACTATGGACCCTTTAAAACTATATTTTAAAAATATATGTGTTATGTCTAAACTCCTGTGGTAATTTCTGCCTCCATCATCTGTCATAATGATGCTGTTTTTACACTTCTGCTTTCAGGGGAGATTTATTGAACCCAGCTTGCAAAGGTGCAGCAAGACAGAATGTGAAGAGCCTCCTTACAGCTACGTGGTTCAAATGGACAACAAGTTACTCTTGGATATTAGACGCTACCTCAGAAAATACTACAGTGTAAGTATGCAGAAAATACTCTCTTTTTTGAAGTAGTGCTCAGTTTTTAGTGACTGTCATGTTACCTTTTTTCTTTTTTTCTATACAGTAAGGCAGTAGCATGCAGCATCAGCCCCCAACTTTCTGAAAACAAAACAAATCAATGAATTAAAAAATTAATTTAGAATGTTTGTTTTCTCAGTTCAGCCTCAAGATAGTTAGATGTATTTGCATTTTTGTAACTGTATGTGTCAGCATTATTACAGATGCAGTAGCTCTCTGTTTTCCAGATTTTTAGCCAGAGTGCATTATCTCAATTTTAGGAAAATCTGAAGCCTATGAAATATGTAGATATCAGTTTGTCATGTAATTGAAATTATTCTCTTTCTTCAACTCAAATTGATATATATTGGCTTACATTGTTAAAAGGATACCCAAATATAGCTCTGTAAAAATTCTTTGAAGGTCTGTAGGAAGGGAAATACTATGAATCTTTCTCAATAATGATTGGGAAGGGGAAAAATAAGGAGAAAAATGGGTAGTTAATTAAATTGATGAAGTTATCTTTTTTTTGAGGGGTAGTGCAAGAAATCCAAAGTGCCAGTGGTAGTGGGTGTCTTTGTATGGCATTGTGGGTAAAAAAGATGTAGTATTTGAAATTTCTTCTCACTGTCCAACATTAGGACAAAAGCCACCGTGCTTTTTAACTTGCATTTCTAATATGCTGGAGGCATCATATTTTTTGACTTGGCACCTAGCTATTTTGGTCAAATTTTCATTGAGCATCTCATGCTACTGCCTGCTTGCTTGTTTTGATTATCCAGCATTGCCTGCTTACACAGCTGCAGGATGGACATAAACTTTGAACGCATTCATAACCTTTGTGTGCTCATAATTTTTGATACACCCAAAAAAATAAATTGTTTTTGAAAATTTGGCCTGTGCCAGATGTGAAAAATGTACCGGATTTGTTGTGTGTTTTAAGTATTACAGAATTCTTTTGCAAACAGCAGCTACAATACTAAGAATTACTACTATGGTTTAATACTAAGTGTAAGTGTATTGAAATGTACATTTTGTGTTATCTTTCTTCTGTAGTAATTCTTACTGCAATTATAGGGGAGTGTTTTCTAAAGTCTCTTCTTAAAGCATAATCATTTCTGAAGGTAAAAATACTTCTTTAGAAGATCTTTGCATCAAAAGGAGCATAAGACCTTCTAAGGCTGTTTAAATTCAAGCATTATTTCACCAGGTAGAGATAGATTGCTCCTTTCCATTGGAGTTAAAGATGACTTGGACAGGTGAAATCACCAAAATGTGAGATCTCATGTTACTTTATTGCAAAGTCCAACTGTCTGCCAAATGATTATTTTGTAAAAGTGTTATTAAATAATGGGTCTTAGTAATATATTTACACCAACTCTTTTTGTACGAAAATTGCCTTTGAGATTTAATGTACGTGCATAATGATAATAGACAGTGCCACATGCTAAGTAATGTCAGACATATAAAGTGTTTGAAAAACACGTGCAGAAGATATGCAATAGTAAACTTGTGTAAAGAAAGATGCCTTTAAGGGCAGGTGAGATTCTTACTACTGATAATTGAGCTGTTCTGTTTTTATTATGGCTGGTTGTTTTGTCTTCTTTTAAGACCAAGCTATGAACCACACTGTAATGTTTGAATGTCAGACATTGTAATTTGCTTACATAAATCTGTTAAGTATCCTACTACATGGTATATTGGATAATTAGGATAATTTAAAAGACAATTATTTGTCCATGAAAGTAAATATTTCAGGTTTTTAGCAGTGAAAATTTACTTTTAAACCAGTTAGCTATAATAAGGTTTAAAACTATTTTTTGACCATGGAATACATTCAGACTCTTGAAATGTGAGATTAATTTCCAGATTGCACATTAATTTTCTTTTTACAAAAGGGCTTTTCATGGAGTTGGGCAAGTAAACTTTTTGTCTTGTTAGCTCCTAGAAAATCAGATGCTGAGACTTCTAGTTTATTCCTTTCATCCAGTACTTGTAGTGACTGTATAACAGCTGGAGTTGAAATTCATCAAATGGGTGTTTGCACTAATATATATAATCCTATAAGCTATAAAGACACACCCAGAAGTATTATGGCGAAGACCTGTCTGAACAAAACATTTAATGAAACTTTCAGCCTCTTATTAAACAATCTTTTATTGTAGTAATTGCATCTGAGAGGCACAGAAATACCAATTTGTAAGGGTCAAATATTGTATTTTATATTATTTTGTTTATATATTCTTCAAATGGCACATAATACAAAAACATAAAATGCAAAAATGTGGTTTTTAACCTGTAAATAATGAGCTGCTTTTTATGAAGACAGCCCTATCAAGAGACTTTCAGCCTGATCCAAGCTCACTGAGATGAATGAGTGTACTTTATTTTCAGTGAGCTTTGAATCAGATTCTTTTTTAGATGTTTAAACGTTAAAGATGTTGCTTGTTTTTTCCTTTAGCCTATTGAAATGCTTTTATATGTGGCTGTATAAATTTAGGGGCAGGGAGAAGTGCCATAAAATCTAAAACTAGAAAATCTACGTGCCCTTTTTGGCACATGAAACTGTGTTAAATAAATAAATACAGTAATGATATCATACGTTCCTTTAAAAAGATGCAAATGTAAATGCATAAATAGAATCTTGTGAGCCTGCTACAATCCCATTGTTTTTGTAAATTACTTGCCTTTATATGAAAATATCTGCTTCTTCAATCTTTTTTTGCCATTAAACATTGAAATGTTTTATATTTGACTCCCAAAACATATCTACCATTGCTTCAGTATTTACAGATTTCTTAATGGTATTAACAATATCAATTTTGATAATCTTACTCCTAAAGGTAAATATATTTTAAAATTACATGGAAATATTTTATTTCTGCTCAGAAATGCATTTATTCTATGAGAGATTGATCCTGTTGTGTGCTTTTTTTTTTCTTCTTAAATTCTGCTTCAGAAGAGCAAATAGATGAAAAGAGAGAAACGCTAGCTAATCTAAATTGGGAAATGAAGAGGGCTTTTTTAAGCATGAAAATTTCATCATCTTGTCAGCTGGCAGAATGCCTGCTGTGTGGATTCACAAAGGCTAAGAATTACACTTTCATGAAATTTTCCTCACTAACTGCCCTGGTTAATTTGAAAGATAACCCACTGTTCTAATTCATTCCTCAATTGGGCGGTGCAGGTTTTATCTTTGATCTGACAAAGCATTTGTGTTAATCGTTTTGGCCCTCTACTAGACACTCTTGGGATTGTGCTTTTACAATAAATGTGTCTGTGATAGCTCTTTAGTCTATTATACTTACAATAGATCCATAGAACTGGTAATTAATTCTGTACTGCTTTGGAAATGGGGAAGAATAGCTGTAGCTCTGTCAAGTGCTGCTGGGAAGTTTGTTTAGCTAGTTCATTTTTGAAGTGTTACCCTCAGCCATCAATGAAACATCCATGCTAGGGGAACGGGTAAAAGCTGAAATATGCAAGCATAAATGGAAAAACGGACCAACTTTTTTGCTTAAGCAGGGGATGATTTCATTTATAATAAATGGATCTAATTATTATGTTGGAACCTGTTTTGTGTATTCAAATGCTCATTTTGGAGCACTTAGTAAACAAATGCCTACTCTTAGATCCCCTTTTAAAAAGCCCTGTAAAAGTTGGTATTCATGACAATAAAATGAATCCCATATCTTATCCAGCCTTTTAGATGTTAGTTTTGCCAACTACAGAGTTGAATAAAAGCCCCCAATATCTTACATATGCCACTTGAGCACTAGCAAAATCCATACAGAACTGGTTGGGCTTAGAAGCTGGCGTCACTGAAGCAGCAGGTTTTTAATTTTTTATTTGCTTGTTTTTTAATACACGTATACACCTGTAGTATTGTTAATTGTATAGGCTAAAATCTGCTTTTATATAGACATTCTTTCTATGCTGTCTGATTAATAGTGTGTGGCATCTGTAGAACTCTGTATGTTTTTAAAAACATGTAAAATGATGGGAACTTTAAAAAGGGTTTTTTAAAAAATACTGAAAAAATCTTGGTTGAACCTGTATTGCACTGTTTGTGTTTCACAGTCTTTTTCTACTTACTACACTGTAACCCACAGGCAGGAGTGAGTTTGAAGGCTATTGAACACTGCTAAATAACTTTATACTGTTCAGCTGTGAAAATTCAGTGTTCAATAGCCCTCAAAATTTCTCATTTCTTACCTGTGGTGGGGTGGTCTACTGCTTGCACATTAGGTTGCAATGTAAAAGCATCTTCAAGATCTTTGAATTACTTTTTTATATATATATTGCTGTTCCAACTCTTGTATATATGTTCAAGGGATTTGCATTAGTATTTTGTGCACTTAAAAAGGTAAAATATTTATAAATAAGATAACATTATAAGAGGCCATAGCATTCACAACGTTTTTGGGATAGCCTCCCACATTTACTTAAGAGAAGAAAGATGATAGGGCTCGTTCTGAACCCGAAATTTCCCACACCTCAGTGAAGTCTATTGCCAAGAACCCACAGGTGTACACCACATGAACAGGTGAAAATACGATTGTAGATGATGGTGATGACTTCTGTAATCATGTTCTCCCAAGAGGCATGCATTCCAAGTGTATTTTTTTGGTGGTTGGGTAGGGGTAAGAAATCTCTTTGGTGTGAGGGAGAGGTATCTTGTAGTGGTAATAATTTTATTTATTGCTGTTCTAATAGTACTAGGATTATATGGGCATGTGATGAAGTGTGGTTAGGGCCAGAACTGTGACACCAGCTGATGTAGTAGACAAATCAGATAGATAGACTTCACCTTCAGATTAGCTCCAGTGATTATTTTTAGTCCTTTCTGTATGTATGGAAATAGGTTTCTGAATCTTTTCCACGTTTGAACTTGTATTACTTGTCATTTTGGTTTATACATACAGAAACAGAGATGTTTCTTTTTACTACTGAAAGCTTGCAAGTCAAGGCGGAACTGAGAACGATATGAATGAAAGATAAAATATTAATGTGATTCCATTTATATTTTACTGGAACCTTAGGGGGTTCCCTCAGAAGGGAAGGGAGTTCCCTCCCTGAGAACGGAAGTTGCCACTAGATTATCAGAAGTTTCCTCCTTCCCTTGATTGAGGATGACAAATGAGTTTTGTTTGGAATTAAGTTTTGGTTAACCAGGTGGAAGTTAGAAATATCTTTATTATTGAACAAGGCAGTCAGTATTCTACGATATGAAAGTGTAATGCATCTGTCATAATTAAAGTTTATTGAGTAATAAAAGATAACCCTTCTGGTCATGGTGTGTAGGGCATTTTGGGGATGAGTAAGCAGTTGTTTGTCATAGCACTCATCGAGTCCATTAACTGGAATTGATTCGCTATTACTGCAACTTCTCCATGGTCTGCCCTGTAAAGGAATTGTTTGGTTCAGACTTGCAGCATCAATACGATTTTTAGTGAAGTGTTTCAAAGTAATGATCGATAGGTCTTTACAAAGGGTTTAACTCTCCTCATTGGATTTTACCAGCCATGAGGGACATGCATCCCATCTCACTGGTGGTTGAGAGGATGAGTGTGACTGTGTGCACTCCAAATTTTAGCTACTGGGAATGAGTTCATATAAGCAAAGGAGCAGAATCTCTATTTAGTCCCCAGAGAAGGCTTAATGACACTAGATATTCTTTGTAGAAAAGGCTCCCCAGGCTGGCCACTGCATGGATCGGGTTCTAAGAAATGTGGGTTGTTTCAACAGAGTAAAACTAACTTTGTAATTTCCTCCGTAGGTAGAATGCAGGAATGTAAGGACTTATTATCACAATAATTTGTGTGCTTAGGCTTATAAATGGCAGTATTGTGAACACCATGTTACAGGAAGTGTACCCGGAGGTAAATATGGTTGTGGTTATGATTGCCACCAAGTGTGTAATGTTTACCTAGGTGATTGAATCACTCATCTAATAACAAGATGTTGCTGTCTTCAGAGGATTACAGAGAGCACACTCTTTGAAGGTACTCTGTTGGAACTGATCTGTTGCCCCGGTCAATGCAATGATGAATTTCAGCAACACTTGGAGAGCAGGTTTGTGCTGCAGTAGAGGGATGCAGTTGTTGCTCCTCAGTGTATCTGGTCTGTCTTTAAATGGACTATAAAGTGTGTAGCTTTGGTGTACCAGTGGCAGCATTTGTTATGAGATTCTGCAGCCAAGAATTTAAAATCTGTGCATCCCGTGGAGAGGTCTGCCACAATGGCATTACTGTTGGTGCCAGAGAGAGAGTGGGCAAATGTGTACTCCTTTGGATACCTTGGATTGCCAGAAGTGCTACAGATACTTACAGATTTGGAGGATTTGCTGCTTTTGAGTCTATTTTAATAGCAAATAATGAATCACAGGAGGGTTTAGGAAAAAAACACTGGTCTTGAACAGATTGTTGTTCATCTTTCTTCTTTTTACAGGAGTTTTAGAGAGCCATTTTAAATTATTTTAGGTTTTTATGTTCAGTTTAAAGTTTGATGGAAAATTATCCCATGAGTCTAAAATTAGAGACATTGCAAGGAGGAAAAGTCCAGGTAATCTAAATAAGGAATAAAGTAAGTCTTAAAACCACCAGTTCTCTTGGAATTCTGATGTAGTTAATGCCTTACGCTATAGTAATTTGGACCAACCAATTACTGAAATACCAAACCAGGCTGAGCCTGTATTAGTCCACAGAACTTTTAATAGAGACAGAAGATTGCACAAGTGCATAAGTTCTGTTTGGTTTGAATGCTTGATGCTGTTGATGTGAAACCAGGAATTCTTACAGTGCTCAAGCACCTTGCATCCATTAGGACAACCAGAGTGAAAATCTGGTTTTCTCTGGACATAGTTCTTTCAGTAAGAATGTTTGGTTGATGTTAATGACCTAAAGGTGATGTGCTTATCAGAAATGTTTTCTTAGACATCACTATTGATATGGAGATCCATGATCCAATACCGATTTTAGAAAGTGAAAATTACTTGCTTTATGTTGTTTTAAAAAAATCCCAAAACCTAAAATGGCACCATCTGTGGTAATTCAGAATTGAATGGACATATAAAAGGGAAAAATATGGGTTGTTTTCTAATAACTGAAGTAAATCTATGTTACCTATACTAAACTCTTTATCATGAATGTTTCCTTCAGCTTCAAATGTAAGCTTAAAATACATTTTACAGTATTTAGGAAACTAAAACGTTTTTATTCAGTTGCTTTCTTTTTGTAAACAGTTTTGCTTGATGTTGTCTTTCATAGTCCACATTCCTAAAGATAATTGATTAAGAAAATAATGGGGTTGGGAGGCAATGGAGGGCATACATGAAGAATTTAGTCTATATTTGCCCTAAAATGCTTTTCCTTTTGGCGCACTGGGAATGACTTTTGCAGGTGTTTATTTTTCTCCTACTCTTAGATGCTAAAGGAATTATTTTCATTTCTTCTAGTTTCAAGCAGTTAACATTGCCAAAAATAATTATAGCAATGTTCACTCACTCTTCTATTTCTTGATAAATCACTCTTAGGAAAATTAAATAAGGTGTTCCTCAACAGAAGTTATTTCAGCTTTCAAAATCTCGTTATAAGGAAGCTTTGTAGTTAGAAGATAATTTTAAGGACTTTTATTTAACTTCATCTAAGCAGCTGTTTAGTTCTCATTGATGTTTATTATTTAGTGTAGTGAGGGAAGAATGGTTGAATATGTCAGTACTTGAGAACCGAGCTCATCAAGTGGGGAGTACTTCAGACCTTTCAGCTTGATTCCTAGAATTAAGTTTGTATATGTGAAAAACCTCTGAGCAATGAGTCTGGGCAGCACCATTTAGCTAAACTCTTCCACCTTCATGTGCTCATTCATGTGCAATGGGAGAGGGAACATGAGCCTTGAGCTGGGTGAGATTTCTGGGGTGTTACTAATTTTTAATTTATGGTGGCCAAGAGAAGCAGTACCAGTTATAATGCAACAAATTTTCTGTAAGATGTCGTGTATCCTAGGAAGCACCATGGTCAGCTTTTGCAGCCTGTGCTGTGTTGGAATTGACATTGGTTCCTCTTCCTGACTCATGAAACCTGTAGTTCTACAGACTTGTTTGAAAGTAATAGTTTCAAGAGCCAGTGAAGTTTTGGATCATCTGAGATTAAAAAGAGATGTTATTTCATCATAATTGACAGGAAGAAATGGAAAATACTGTTAAATTAGCCATGGCTTCATAGGAGGGTTTTGGGTTTGCTTCAGTGTCTTGTTCAGAAGTCAAGTCAAGCTGCACAGGGTCTGAGTTCTGCAGAATACTAGTGTTTCCTGCAGTGGATATGTACAAGTGGATTTTTAATTTTTTTTTTTAATGCCCAGGCATTAAGCAAATAACTGCTTTGTATGCCTGCTTTGGGAGATAGTGTGATTTGAGTGCAGAACCTTATTCCAGTACGTATAGTCAGATAGTAAAACTGTGCTTCAAAACAGTTGTTGGCCCATATGTAGCATGTGTAGTGTTGGTCTCTGAAGAATCCTGGAAACTCATCAGTCAGGTAGGCTAGATTGGTCTTCAGATTACATTTCATCATATGGCATCTACTGATGGGCTTTATTTCTGCATTTTACTGGTCATTAGTTAATCTATTACTGTTGTTCAATCCAACATGGGATTTTTGCACTGTTTCTTTTGTAAATTGAGCCTGATGCAGTGGCAACTCTACTTGTGCTACAGATGAACCTCCCCTCTCTATTTCCATGCATGCTTAAGATTGTTTTGTCTTCAGTCTGCCTTCAGCTGCAGCATCCTATAACACAAGACAAGAAAGAAGGGGCCTGTAGTTCTGCTGAAACTCTTGGAGCAACTTAATGACAGTCTTGTTCACTTTTGTCTATATGAAGAGTTTCAGCTAACCAGCCATCTCCAGTCTAGGGGAGTGTGTTGGCCTTTGAACTGGTAAATGTATGAGAGAAACATTTCTGAAGTCTTCTAAAGCTGTGCCAAATTTCAACACGAAAATTAAAGCTCTGCAGAATGTCATTAGCTTTGTAAGTGGCATCTGCAAGAGACATCACAAATCCATGACTATCAGTAAAGGTTTCCAGATAGGAATGCTTATGCAGTGGCTGAACTAATTAGAGCTAAAAATAAAAATCTCAGTTTCAGCATTGTAGCGCATACTTGGAATGCCTTGCATGTGTACCTTCCACCTCCTGTGGAACAATACAAACCAAACATTGATGTTTGAAGATCTGTTTGTTTTTATACTGGACCAGAAAACATATCTTTGTCTTGTCTTTTCATTTTCTGTACTGGTGTCTCCAGGTCAAATGTGGAAAATGAGAAAGTATGAACTCCCAAACTGTAATTAATACATCTACTCTACAGCACTATCACCCCAGACATTGATTTAGCTGGCATTCTTCTTTTAGTCTTTTTTCATTTATCATTTATTGCCACCTGTCTTAGAAGATTATATACATGCTTATGTTGGAGAGCATTTTTGTAATAAATACGTGTCCTTTCCTAATGAAAATTTGGTCAACCTAACAGTATTTTTCCTTTTACCCCGATTTGATGGAATTTCCTGTATTAATACCTTCATTTTGGATTATGTGTATTTATCGTGTCTTTCTTAAGATGTTTGCATTAGCAACACTTAATTTCTGCACTCTGACTTGAATGTGAAGTATTTAGTATGTTTTAATTGTTTACATTTTTAGAATTTACTGGATTTGGATGAATTATCTGAAAGGACAAAACGGGAGGTGGAGTCAAGTGGAGGTGTATCCTCATCAGCTCTGCAGTCAGCCCCCATTCCTTTGAGTGCAAGGCAACCCAGCTGTGAGGATTGCTGGCCACACTCACTCTCATCAGAGAGAGAAAGTGGTGGGGGGTGGGGAGAGAGAGAAAATTAGCAAGACAAAATTCCTTTCTATCAATCCTGTCTTTACACAAATTCAGACTTCTGAGTTCCCATACGTGAGTGTGTAACTTAATTTCCAAATTACATGATGAAAGCACATCTGTCCCAAAATTAATACCTCTTGAGAATATCATAATTGTATATACTGAAAATAATTAGTATCTGTAATTTGCAAGTCATAAATGTCTAATTTTTAGCGAAGTTGTTTGTTTCCATTTAAGATAAATTCTCAATTTAATATCCAAAGCAACATTTGACTGTACTACAAAGGGGCCAGAATTGTTTAAAAACTGAGAACCCCCTGGTCCCCCAAAATACAGAGACACAAAATGGCATCTGCTGGGTTCTGTTGCAGAAGAAGATGTTAAATTTCTGCAATAAGTTTTAATCGCTGTTATAATTTTTATTGGAGAACATATTTTTTCTCATACTGGAGCAATTCATGCTGGATGATCTTGTAGTTGAACTGTAGATACCAAGCAACCCATTCCTGATCACCTGTCACGCACAAAGATTGAATGTAGAATTTGAATTTGGTAGAAATTTTCTTTGTGTATCTATCTGTGCATCCATCTAAGTATGAATAATGTCATTAAGATTAGTACAACTATTTTATATTAGGTAGTATTCCAGTAGTTCATGCAGTGTTGATGATGCTTTCTCACACCATTCTTTAGTATTTGCATGTGGTTTTTACGCTTTGTTGAAGAAAGCAATTAATCAAATTCCCCCTCCCTCCTACTGCTCTTTGTGTTTCTTTTTCTTTCTGTGATAAGAGATCACCATTTATTCTAAGCTGTTCCTTTAATGGGGCATCTTTTGGGGATCATCTTGTTAGGATCTTGTTGGATTTTTTTTTAACCCTATCAGTTAAATAGCAGAAATAAACTGAGCTGTGATATGATCCTTGAAAGAGTTTTGTGTATGATTAAACATTATGGTCGTTTTAGGATCTAACATCCTTTCTCCCTCCCCAACCCTCAAGTAACAGGTACTGCAGTATCTTATAGAGAATTCATAATTTGAATTCTGTAAATTCTGATTTGTCTTTGGCAGCTTCCCAACAAGAGTGAGTTAGGGACACCAAGACTTAGAAAATAAGGCTGTATTTTCTGCTAAGAAATGGCCAGGGATTTCTCCAAAGTCACTTTTTCAGTGTTCATCCTGTCTCCATTTCTGAAGGGCTTCATGAGGCTTGTAGCAGTGTGCCACCCAACAATCAGATGTCATTCAGAAAAAGGCTTGAGTAACAAATACCTGTTTGAGGAGCATCTGAGTGAATATAAGGAAAATTATCTAGGGAGTGATTAAAAGCTTTCATAAGAAGTACAGTAATTTCACCTGTATAAGGCACACATAAAATTTTGGTCAAAACCCGGAAGTGCGCTTTATAGGCCGGTGCACCTTGTATATGGACAGTGTTCTGAAATTTGCCAACCTGGAAGTGCGAGCTGCGAGAGCAGCCGCGGCATCTGGCGCCGGGGGCAGGAGTGCCGCGGCCCCTGGCATGAGGAGGGCACCTGGGGCTGTGTTTAAAAGCTTCGCCGATCTGTGAAAAATGTTTGCAAATTGAGCACCTGCCAGTAAACCCTTTTCCATTACTAATTCGTTACTTTGTTGCACGCAGATCCTTATAGTCCAGTGCGCCTTGTATATGGACAGAGTTTGGGAATTTGCCGACAACCCAGAAGTCCACCTCATACTGTGGTGCGCCTTATAGTCGTGAAATTACTGTGCATTTAGTTTCTACACAAATTAAACTGGGTCTTTCTAGACACAGATCTGAGCGTGAGAAGCTAACATCATAACCTAGGTTTAGTCTCTCATATCGAGGGGGTCAATGTGATTATTGGCCATTTTTGTGTTTTTAAAGGCAAAAAGGCATCTAGACAGATCTCTTTCCTTCCTATTCTTTTCATCCTAATTTTAATTGTAGGTAGCTTTAGCTGCAAGGTTTCCAGCTTTCTCCTTGTCACTGAACTAACAGATCAACTATGATACAGCACTTAGGAGATTGTTAAAAACTATGTTTTGATTGGGAAGACCTTCAGGGACAGCACAACATCCTTAATATAAGTAATTTAGTGAAAGATAATGCAAGCTCATAGAATCATTGAAAGGCTTGGGTTGGAAGGGACCTTAAAAATCATCCAGTTCCAGCCCTCCTGCTATGGGCAGGGATGTCACCCACTCAATGAAGTGGCTCAGGACCCTATCCAGCCTGGCCTTGAACATGGTCTTGGTAATTTCTTCAGATTAATTCTAGCAGACTTCATTAGCTGTTATTAAGACATTCAATCTGTTCCTGAATAGTGACACTAACAAAGTGGTTTTGCTTTTTGTCTCCTAAGTGTTTTGTAACTTTTAGGAAATATTCCCTTTGGATTATAAAAGTAGTTTAAAAAAATCTAAGTGTTACATATCAATAAATGCATCTAATTTGATTTTTTGGGCAAAAGTCAGTTTCTTCTCAAGAAATCAGTAAAATGTCTTGGTGGGCAAGGTTGTCTGACCTTATAAAATAGCAGCACATACACAGAGGTAAACAAATTCCTTCATTCCGCATTCTGTTCTGCATTGTTGCTTTCCATACTGATTGCTCAGTTGAGATCTTCTGTACCTCAAACATTTAAGCATATCTAATAGAAATATTTAATTATTGTGACTAATACTTTAAAAACCATAAATTTTAAGATACTTTCTGAAAAGGAGAATAGTAAGATAATTCCAGCTGCATAGAAAGTTACTGGAAAGTCATTAAATGGTAAAAAATGTTAATTATTATATAGGAGGTCTTTCTGCTGAAGAATTCTTTGTTGCATTGCCTAAAGGAAGGCCTAATGTAGGCCTAATATTGTTTCCTCTTAATTTTTTTTTTTTTTTAAGCCAACATCCCTTTTGTTAGAGCAAATCTGTATTAAAATTACCAGATTATGAAACTCTGCTACTTCTTTAGAGAACCTTGGGGCCAGCCTCAGGCATTTTATTGCTTTTATGTGTTTCACAAGAGAAAGACAAGAATATGTGTTCATTGAACTTCACATGTTGTTTTGGCCAATTTTCTGTAATCCAGTAAATACAAATTGTACCCTAGTTATCCATCTATGTCTGTCAAGCAAATTTTAATGGATGAGTGAGTGAGTCGAACTCTATGCATGGAAATACACAAATATGCAAAATATGCGTCTAATTACAAGGCTGCTGAATTTACACAAGGTCAGGTAAACAAGGCACTCTGTAATGATTATTAATTGTTAATAATGCCTTTGGCAAAACACACTTCTGCTTTGAACACCTAACACCTTTGCATTTTTAGTTAAATGAAACAGCCAGATTGGTCAACTGTTGAAAAAGATAAAAGACCTCACCTCTGTAATTGCTTATTAATCTTATCTGAGTAATGGGAAGGATACTGTTGTGAAAAATAAAAGTGCTTTCTACAGTTACCTGTGAAAGTTCCACAGTAAAAATCCAAGCAATGCATTATCATTCATTCCTTGAATAAATGAATAAATTAATTTACAGGTAACTTGTTTCCTCCTAAGGTAGTCGTAGAAGCTCTTTCATCCTGTGTGATGAAGTTTTTCTGAGTCATCATTATCCTTTGAAACAGTTAGGATTTCTTTAAGGTATTCAGTGTATCCTGTCTGAATTCTGTTGCCCTTTCCTTCACCCTCATCCATGTATCTTTCAAACTTACTTCTCTTTTGGTCAATTGCAAATATTTGTCAGGTGGCTGTAAGACAGAATAATCTGCAGGAAATGAGAGAAAAAAGGCTGAAATTGGAATCATGAGGTTCCATTGTTAAATGAAATTAAACCATCCAAATGAAAACTCATTTTCTTTATATATTATAATGCTGTATTGTAAGGTTGAATGAGCAATTAATTTGGACAGGAATTGTGAGGGTGGTTGCAGGTAGAAAAACAGCTATAACACATTTCAAAGTTATGCATTTTCCCCTGGTGTTGCAAGTACAGATCTCTCCTGTTGCAAACTGTGCAGCAGCCAAATCTTTGTTTCAGCATTACTCCTTGCTTTCTGTAGCACTGCCACAATCCTAAATTTATGTGTTTTGAAGATGAAACAAATTTGAACATCATGAGAAATACAGTATTCAAATTTGGTTTGAATACTGAGAAGATGATTAATTTTTAAATGTTTATAAGGACATAGACTGGCTAAATACTAAACAATGAGTTTTATTTAATGAAGAGATTTGCTCAGTATGCTATTGGTCTCTAACATTAGCTGGATCCTTATAATTGAAGGAACTTCCTCCAAGATAATTTTTCCAGTAAAATTTTCGGTAAGAGATGCAACTGCCTAGTTAGGAGATGACTTTTCTGATAAATCTCTTTTCACATATGAGACTGTGTGAGTCTCTGCAGATGCAGCTTCTGTCTGGCACTTTGTGTCATGGAGTTCCAAAAGCTATTTGAGAGAGTTGAAAATATTTCTGTTTTTCACTGCTGTGGTTTTGTCATCTTTTCAGCTTCACTGCAATTCTATTTTGAATTACAAAGAAAGGTAAACAAAACAACAAATTTATCATCTATATACTATATTGTCCACATTTATAGGCTTTCTTTTGTCAACTTCTGTTTTCGTGGACTGTCTTTTGCACTCCTTTTATTCCTCTTTTGCCAGGATAGTGCTGGGTAAATATCAGCAAGCACTGATGTTCATTTAAGTGAGCCATGGTTTTCATGGGTACAAAGGCCATACCTGTCTATCAAAATCCTTTTCACCTTCTATTTTGTTGATATTCAAGTATAGAATTGCTTGTAGGTTGTTTGTAGTCCTGCACATGAACAGACTTAGGACAGCTACTGTATTAAGCTTTTTTGTTTAATTATTTTGTTAATCCTGAGAATTTGTAATACAAATCCTACCACTAGTCAAAATTTGCCCTTTTTGTGATACTCTTTGAGCCGTGCTTGTTGTTCCTCTCAAGCTGCTCTTCCTTATTTTCAGATGTTAGCAAAAAGTGATGTTATTTCACTGTATCTGTTATGTTTATAACCATGGAAAAATTAACTCTATCATACTTGTTTTTATTTACAGAGCTGGTTTTGTTGCTGTTCTTTACACTGGTTCTTCTGTCTGGTTTTAGTAATGTGCTCAGAATTGTAGACACCATTTCAAGCAAGGCCTCTCTGCTGCTTTTATACAGACAAATGATTTCTTTTAGTCCTTTGTTCAGTTGGTTTTTTCTCTGCTTTTTTCTTTTCATTCACTTTTCCTTTTGATTAATGTATTATTTTAGCATAATTTTTGCCTTTCAGCATCAGTCTCTTACTGTGAGCTCAGGTTTATCATTCTCATATCTCTTCTCCATCCCCCCCTCCCCAATATGGCCAGTATTATCTGCGCTGGTTTTTATATTTATGCTGTTTTATGATTTTCTATTTGTCTGTTGCATTTCTGAATCTTTTCTATTTTCAACTCCCGCAAGAATTTGTTCCAATTTGTATGTAACTGTCACCTAAATAGTTTCTACTATTGATTGTTTTGGCTCTGAGCAGAAAGCCTGGGTGGTAAACAGCCGCATAAGCCTAGCAGAGGCTAAACTTTTCCATCTTTCAACATGAGGAACTCTCAATTCTGATATGAATTATTTGTCTTTTCTCTTATGTCAGTGTTAGTCAGTCTGGATTTTTGCTGGCAGATTGAGTCGGTTTGGGTCAAGCTGACCTCCTCCAGAATTTTTGTTGTTTTGGTTTTCTGCAGGGATCTCATTCTTACTTTTCTAATATTTCTCTTTTATATCATGCTCCTTATACTAGTAAATAGATTCTACTTAGATAAGTTTTGTTACTTTCTTTAAATTATCACCCTTTTCCACTGTTTGAAAAGTACCGATGAATAGATGAAGGTTTTTTGATAATGGAGACGTATTCCTTAATTTGCAAGTATGGTACTTATTTTTTCTATGGTACAAGCAAAACAAAAGTGTAAGTACATAAATTGATCACTTGGAGCAGCTTTGAGGCAATTTCTGCTACTGATTGAATTTTGGAGTTTAACCTTTTTCTTTTGCTAATTTCAGTAAAGTAAAAGTATTGAGTGCATTGTTACTGATATATTTTTATTTTATTTTTTTCCCTTTCAACTTTTATGCATATTGGGAAGTTCAGTCTGTTTTGCAAACACTTACTAATGCTATAATATGTTTTCCCATATCTCCCTTCTCAAATTTTTACTGCTATTGATTGAAGATTCAATTGAGAAATGTGTTTAGAACCCTGCTTTCTGTGGTAATCATAGAAGTCAGTGGGAAGACAAGAAAATTGTATTGAAAGAAATTGTGTGCGTGTGTGTTTTGTGTTTCAGCATAGATTATCTCTGCCAAAATAATAGCTGTCATTTTGTTCTTGTTATATTAGTGGCCTGTAGCTTACTACTACCCCTTTTGCCTTGCTTTTGTCCATTCGTCTGTTTGTGAATAGAAAAAGAATTTTGTGAAGGGCCATAATTTGGGTCTTTATTATGCTAATAAAATCAATATTTTGTTATCTATTTAAATTAAATATTCTAAGATGGTGACCCCACTCTACCCTGGTATCAAAGCTGCAGACCTTAACATTCAGTGACTTTGAAACTTGAGTTCTGTTTAGAATTTCACGTCATGCCTGTCGCAGAAGAAAAAGATGGAAAATGTATACGCTGAGCCTATAGGACTTCCTGCAGTGCTTATTAATCCTTTATGGATCATTTGAAATGTTTCTAGTTTATTTAAGCTTTGCTGCTTGTATCAGATTGTTCCTGCAAAAAAAGGGAAAAGTGATCATGCTTTGAATTTTTAAAAATGATCTCACTTTCAAGCAAAAGCACTTTTATGCTCCATTAGAGTTGAATTTGCCAAACTCTTACATCGCATTAACACAAGCTTTACTGGATAGAATAAACGTGTTCAGGGACTGACTAGAACTTTACCAAACTGCATATTAAGATTTTGTCATCTTGCAATTTTTGTCTTAAATATTTTCATCATGCAGATAGAGGGGTCAGACAAAATTATTTCATTAAGAAGCTGTGCAGCACAGTTTTTATGTATTAACAGAGGATTGTAAACGGGAACATCAAATTTGAAAGTTTGGCATAAGACTAGTCTGGTAAAGTCCCAAGTGAGCCATCTTTTGCAAAGAACCTCTTTAAGTTTATGCACATAATTGAGGCTCTGCTTTTTGTGTTTTGCTGCTGAGATAGGCTTGTAGAATAAATGCATTATGATTTATAAGTTGTGGAAAAAATTTCTGGATCCACAGGCAGGAGATGAAAACTCTGGGGTGAATTATCTTGGTGGCAAATTAAGGACTGGTTTCCACATGAAATGCAGTAGCAAATGGGTGAGCTTGGCATTGAATTCACTGCACTTCACAGGGATAGAGATGCCAGCAGATCCCTTTGGGAATGGTCTGAAGGTTGAGATATCCATGTCTGGGATCATCTCAATATATATTTTCTCAATGTATATTTTCTTTCTTTAACTAGTAATTATATTTATGAATGGTTGTGTTCTCACAATGCTACTTTCAGAGAACTTTTTTGTTGTTGTGTTTGACAGTTACACCAAGATCTTTAAAATAACAAACACATTATATCTTCTAGTTTTACTAATTCTGTAATATTTTAATGTGCTGTCTGCCCAGAATTATGTTTTTCAGGCATCGGTTATATGAAAATCAGCAGCTTTAGAGCAAAAGGGAAAATTATGTGTTGCTAGTCTCCAAAAAGTTTTTTGTAAGAAATCACATTTAGTATTAGTTTAGAATCTTGGCTTATCCTTTTCAGTTTCTTTTACTTTGTGTGTTTTATTATATAAGAGAGAGGATTAGTATCAATATGAAGAAAAAACACCTTTTATGTGTTTATATCCTCTTACAAAATGCTTATTACCATAGTAACAGAGGGGGGCTATTAACTTAGTATATTTCTTTAAATATTTCTAAAACATACATAAAGTATTCTCTACGTATTACACCCATACATTATATGTTTATGCAATCTTTAATTCACAAAACCCTCCTCAAATGAAAAAAAAAAAGCCCTAACCAAAACCAAACGAAAGAAAACCACCAAAGGAAACAAAACTGTTTGGAGTATCAGCTTAGTTTCACACACAGTTTTTCTAAGGCCGTGTTACCTGACTTGAATTTCCATCCATAGAAATTTTAAAAACAGGAAATTTTAAGTTTCATATGGATGTTTGTGGATATGTGTCACATACATAAATACATACAACTATATGTATATACACACTGATTTAGTCTGATGGAATTTAGAAAACAGTGGGAATCTTTTTCCCTGAATATATAGGTTAAGTAATCTGAATTGCTGCTAGTGTTTGCTTTTACAGTAATTTCACACTCAGAAGCCACACCTGGTTGTAAGCCACACTTCCAGGTAGCTGGGAAGACCACGGAATTTGTCCATAAATAAGTCGCACCGGGTGATTAGCCGCATTTCCGGGATCGGCTCTGTTCTTCAGTGAAATAGGTGTGGCTTATCAGTGTGAAATTACTGTAATTTGTTTTCTCACCTTTCTCATTCTCTAACCTCTCTCATTTGTCTCTATTGCTATCCTGTTGAGTTTTTGAGAAATTAATAACACCTGAGTTGTGCTAAAGCTAATTTAAAAGCAAAAAAAGATAGCTTTTTGAGGAGAGGAAGATTTAATTCAAAAAGATCAGAGGTAACTAATCAGAGAAGTCAAGCTATATTATTCTGGTTAACAAATACTTGGATGATGAGGGAGTGGTGTAGGCGTCTTTGCTGCAGATTACTCTTCCTGAAGCTAATGGTGTTCCCTGAGCCATGCATCAGCCCATACAATGGTCTATCAGCCTTTCCCTGCAGTACATAAACATCTGGACTGGCTTAGGTGAACTTCGTGCCTAGGCATTTCTTGTAAATCAGAGTGAGAAGAGAGGTTCTGCCAAAACCTTCTCCGTGTTCTGCTGCTGGACATCTCTATGCAGAATCGTGCTAACCAGACCAAAGGGCTTGCTGCTGCTAACATGGCATGTGATGAGAGAGGCAAAAGTGTTTTTCTGGCTCATGTTCAGTTCAGGTTCACCAGCGTGTGCCATCAACAAGCTCAGCAGCGATATTCTATTCTCCATCACACACAGATCATCAGCAGAAGATCCTGAATGGGACTGGACCGCAGGGATACACTGCTGTTTACTTGTCTCCAACTAGATTCTGTTCCACTGGTCACCGTGCTGGACCCAGACACTGAGCCAGTTTTCAGTCCATCAAGGTTTTCCAAGCACTGGCTGATGTTATTTTCTTCTCTAGATTTAAGTATACTCTGCTGCCTATTGCTTTTCTCCCATGAATATACCTACTTGTTTTTCTCAGGTCACCCTTTGGTGATGGTAAGAGACTGCTCTTCAAGGTCTGTTGCTATTATTCTTTTTTCAACACCTTCAGGCATAGTTTATGGCTCTTCAGCATAGTGGGTTTTTTGGTTATTTTCCTTTTGACTCTTGCCAGCAGGCTTGTGTGTGCTCCAGTATCATTCTCACCCATGCGTTTGAAGAAATTCAGCTAATTTCTCATACTCAATTCTTCACTATTCAATCTCCACATCTTGCTAGATCTGCCTTTAAAGGTGATGTTGAATAACTTGCCATGATGCCTTTTCAGGTGGTAATTTCTGGCATACTGTATTTCCATTCTGTAGGTGTGAACTGTCTTTGTTCCCGGTGTGTCACTTTTGTTTCACTGAACTAATGTGTATTTTGTGTCAAATGAACAAGGTTTTCCAAAACAGTTTCTTCATCCTTATCATTATTTGCTGTTCTGCTTTTGTCATCTGTGAATTTTATCTAAATTGATTCCTCTCTTCTACTAATCAGTGGTATAAAAAAAGTGAGTGTAGCCTTTTTTTGGTGATACACCAGCATAGTCCCTCTGCCATTCCATACTGACAAATGCTTACTTGACTGTCACCACTTAGTGTCTCATGGACATTGATGTTTTTGAGATGGTTCAACTTTGCACCTGTTAATCCATTTCATATGTACTTAATTAACACTGTGCAGTGCTAATTTGATGCAGTGTCCTTTGAAAGTAAATCAAATGTCATAGTATATTTGCCTTTCTTAACCAAACCTGTAATCTTACCAAAAAAATGAAGTGCCATATTTGTTTGAGGCTTTTCTATATAAAAACATTGACTGATGTTAATTCTATTCCTGTTCTTTATTTCTTGATCACTTAAGATCTATATCAGTATTTCTGTTGTTTTTCCTTAGGTTAATGTTAGACTGTTACATAGAAATAGTTACATGTTCTCATTTGCTTGCGTAACTATTTCAAGGAAATTTGTCATATTAAGTCTCAGTCTTTTGAGGCAGCTCCAAGAGTTGGCAAGTTCAGCGAGTAACATCATCTTGGCTCTAATAGGACTGTTGAGTTCCAGCATTTGTTCTGTGAATATGCTAAATTTTGAGGGCCTATTAAGTATTTTCTTGGTAACAAAGCAGAACATAGTTCTTCATCTTTATTTGCTACTGTGCTGTTACTGTGCTTTTCCAAAATACAGGGAAAAGTTGCAGATCTGTTTTTTTCTGCTATAAGCTATTTTTGTTTCCATTACATTATTGCTTTGTTTCTACATTCTTAGTTAATATCTAGTTTTCCTTATTAGTGTTCTACTTTGGGAAATTTCTGATTTATGTCAGCAGATGTCAACTTCCAGTCTCTGATTTTTATACTTATATTTTATACATGCAAGTTAAAATTCACTTGTAATTTTCCTTACCTTAAGGGAGAGGACTTCCAAGCTGTTTGGAACTGTTCTTTTATCCATATGAATATAATGAGGTCATAACATTAGTTTCTAAGTAGTCACAGTCTTCTACTCCAGACGTTTGATTTTTTTTTTTTACCTGTCATAATGAAATTCAGATTTTTATTTTTTTTTAATTACATATTCTCTAGATTTTAGAAAACACTAATTCTATAGATTTGTGGCAACAGGTATGGTATGTCTACTACAAACTCAAATTTTTTTTTTCTACGGGACAGCATGTAACAAGCATTTGCAGTGGAAAGTTTTTGTGGGCCATACCATTTCAGTATTGAGCTGTTGGTTTTAAGGGCTTGCAGGTCTTGGTAGCAACTAACCTTTATAAAAGACCAAAAGCATAATGCATTTGAGGGAATCATACTTTAGCTGCTGATTTTAGGCCACTTGTTCTTACTGAATGTGATTTTTCTGAATAAAAAGTTTGAGTGCTAGGTTAAAAACAAAAAAAACCCTCAAAACCACTGCAACAGAAATGTGGTGCTCTGTGTCTGTCACCAGAAGCAACAGACTGCAGTCAATCTCTTCCCCATTCTCATGTTTTTTAGTTCAATGGGTTTATGACATGCCTTTATTTCTGTTGAGTTGGCTTTCTTAAATGCTTACACAAGAGCATCAATTTTTAAAGGTCCATCTGGTTACTTAAGTTGGAGATTTTCGAAAAAACAACACACAGAAGCCCCCACTTTCTCCTGGTGTTCTCCCTGAACCCTTTGGTCTTCTAATTTTCTTCATACTAGCTTTAAAGCAGATTTTAGTAAAATTGTATAACTTGGGTATAAGTTTTGAAAAATTAGGTTTTAGAATTTTGAAGCATTGCCACATTTTCGGTGTCTGCCATGCTAATTTGTATGCCAGATTTGTCTAAAGTTGAGTCTTAGCTGAAATTTTACCTAAAATGGATTAAGATTTTTTTCAAGATTAAATATAAGGTTTTTTCTGTCTTCAGCTAATCCACTGCAGCTCTTCAAAGATGGTGTTTCTTTCTGACTTGGCTGCTGGAGATCCGTTCTTTATAGCAAGCAGCAGATACACTCAATTTATAATCCTTTGAAATTTTACATCATTAATCGAAAGGATATAAACTCTCTCCAAATTCCATCTCTCTTTGACCTCTTGTCTCAATCTCCAGACTGCATCTGGAGCAGATTGTGTGCTCAGATATTCCTCAGAAGGTGTTTGTTATTAACATGGAGATATGACCTGAAGAAATGAAGAACTATGCAGTCTGACAGTAGTGGAAAATTCAAATTAGGTCAAAGTCAGTAGGGAGGCAGAACAAGAGCTCTCTTTTTCAAAAAGAATAGGCAGATATAAGGCAAAGTTTGAGAGCAACCTGAGGAAACGAGTTGTGGGCAAGTGCTGAGAAGAATTACAAGAAAAGAAATCTGAGGAGAAGCCAAGGAGGAAGCCTGACCATCCCATAATACTTAGCAAAAGGTTTTTTGAGATTTTCAAATATCTTGCTTGACGCTTAATTTAATTAACGGTAGCAGGAAGAAAAGTCTTGTTTAAGGCAGAGTTAAGTAGAGTAGTATATGTTTGTTATCTCAGAATAAAATATGCTACAGATTTGGTTTAATTATTCCAAATGAAAGTTCCAAAAGGTAAGTTGCAGTTTAAATGTGGACATCTTGGTATATGAACCTGCCTAGGTGCTGAGGGAGTGGGGAAATCTGGTGTAATAGAAATCAATTCATTTGAAGCCCACAGGCATGCAAAAGCAGTGTTAATGTTGTTCAGGTGACCTGGCCACACCCAAAATGCAGGTGCTATGGCTTTGAAGTCTTTAACATTTGGCTATGAGGAAGAGTAGATATTTTACCCCTCTTGCCTCTTTTCTGTCAGTTCTCTTTTGTCATCCTAAGAAAATCCGTCTGGATTTGATAATTTTACAAAACTTAAGGAAGAAGTTGTAGTGTGGAGTAGGAGCCTTGGCATGATTAATAATTAAAAAGCCCCACAAAACCAAGAAACCACCCCAAAAATGCTTGCAAGGATTGACTGTAGATGAGGAAAAGAGACTAGAACATGGCACTTAAGACTGGAGCTCGACCTGAGTGGATGTGGATGAAACTGAAAGCAAAGAGGCTGAATTGAGTGGAGTTGGTTGAATTAGAATATTCAAATACCATATTTACTGGATAAACACCTGGCTGAGCAGATGAGCTTGAAATAGGATGAGGAGGCAAGTGTGGGTAAAGATTGCCTGTGAAAATTTGGGCACAAAAACCAAGCAGTTATAGTGGAATATGATCGGTATAATAGAAAAATAAAAGCATGAGAAAATTCATAAATATTTTCCTGCCTATGCTGTTGGGAAATGCTGGGCAAAATGCATTGCTTTCAGAGAAGACAGAAAATTATTATGGGCTACTCAATTTATTTCAAGAAGCAAAATCTGTGTATTCCTTTAAACTCTGATTTGAAGAAGAATGGATTTTTTAAAAAATAAAATAGAAGAGAGATCCTGATACTACAGAGTTGGACATTTGAAAGTTGCGGATGCAGAGAGAGTACTGCATAGTTAAGTTAAATGCAAGTCATTTATGTATGGTGTAATCCCATTCAGGTTCTTTTCAGTTTGTACAGGTGGGACAGCACTTAGATGAGCAGCTGGTCTGTGTTTGTTGCTCTCCATTGCGTAGTGGATGCTTTTTACCTTATTGAATGCGCTCTCTGAATCTTTGCCTGGGATTATTTATTTTCTCATGGAGTTTTCTGTGACACACTTAACTGTGGAATCAAGTGGCTCTTAAAAATCATCTTTACAAGAGCTGTGTGTTAAAAGACAGGTCAGTTATTATTTTTGTCAAAGATGAGGCATAGAGGAATGAACATGTGTTCATAAATTTGGGTGCCCAGTTTGTGGATCCAAGGACCTGTTTTTTCAGTACTGAGTAACTGCCTGAAGAAGAACTTCCAGGTTGCAGTTGGGTCTAAACTGGTTCCTGAAGTGTTCATTGCTTGTAGATCCATCCGTTCAGTGAACTGGAAGTGACTTGTCCAGCAGCACAGAGAGCATTTCAGCACCCTGGGGCCATGTTCAGTTTACTTCAGCACTTTGTTTTCATCTCTTTCATTTATTTTACTGCATGCTCTCTCCAATGTTCCCAGCACAGAGGGATGCAGCAGTAGCTGTTTTTCACTTCAAAAGCCTGTTCTATTGTAAAGGCAATCCAGTCCTTTAAAAAGAATTAAAATATAGATGTGGCCCTTTAAATTGACATGTGATTTGTACATAGAGGGAACTGAGATGAGGATTACCCTGGCTTCTGATTGCAGGCTTCTTGAGCTTAATGTATTTCTCATCCACTCTGTATGTGAAAATCTATTGCTAAAGGGTGCCATTGCATTTCACAAGGAACATATGCATACATCTGATGACAGGATTATATAAAGGTCTATATAAAGGCTTAACTTGTTTTTATTAATGATATCATGAAAATTAAGCTCTCAACCATTCAATCAGCTCACTGTGGCATAATAAGTGTTTCAGCACAGAACTTGTATTGCAGTAAAATACAGTAAATTTAATGTGACATCCATTGGTAACATGTATTACACTGTTTTCAGCAATTTTTTTTTTCTTAGGCAAAATTATTTCTCTGTATTTCCAAAATATTTCTGAAAATTTGGGTTTAGTGTCTTGCTAGAAGCCTATACTGTAACAATAAACTCCTTACAATTGTAAAGAAATAAAGTTTAAAAATATTACTTTATTTTGTAT
Source organism: Sialia sialis (assembly GCA_009812075.1). Lineage (NCBI taxonomy): Eukaryota > Metazoa > Chordata > Aves > Passeriformes > Turdidae > Sialia > Sialia sialis. The sequence continues at coordinate 79,826,742 of VRYO01002772.1, forward strand.
TATAATTCTATTCATTGGAAAATGTTTTAATACAGTAGGTATTTTGTTAGAAGCCAGCCAGTCTGATAATTTTAAAAGATTTTTATTTTTTTTTTAATGCAGCTGTTTCCTCTCTGATTTGGATTTTAATCATGACTTGACTTAAGCTTTCATGTCTTATTTATGCTGCCAGGAGAGAACTTGAGCACTAGTTTACTTAATTATTTGCTGTAAAACAGCTGCTAATATTAAAAAGAGAGAGGAAAAAAAAAAAACTCCACAAAAAATGCCATCTCATCTTTAGGTCTGCTACGGACAAAAAAAAAGCAAAGGCAGGGAGGATGACTGTAGCTACCCTGTCTGCTTGGCACTGTCTTCCTCCTCCTCTCTCACTTTCAGTTTTCAGTGTAATGAAGAGCAGGAGAACAATATTCTGTAATTAAGGATTCCATTAAGTTGAAGAAAAGAGCAAATGGAGTTGTTTGTTCTCCTAGCTGAAAAAATTTGTCTGGGGTGGGGGTTAGTGGTAGTAGTGTAGAAAGAGAGAGAGGTGGGTGGAGAGACTAAGTCAGAGCTGTTTGTTGAATATACTGTTAAGGACTGTTACCATCCTAATTAATCAAGTTAGAAATTACAGCTGTAGTCGGTTTCCCCCCAATTCTTGTTATCAATTTTCTTCTCTTTTGAGACAAAGCAAATATAAATTTTGTGTTCATTTGTCATTCGTTCTTTGACTTCAGCATCTCTGAAAATAACAATGTAGCACAAAAGACCAGTATTTACCTAGTTGTAATGTGGGTTGCCATGGTGTTTTGCAAATTATTGCAATTATGTTCACCATGCGAGTCGCCCTTGGTAACTGGCGAAAAAACTGATAATCCTGTTTTGAACAAAAGGTCAAATTGCTGAATAGAAAGTCTTGATTAACTAAAAGATGTACAAAGTGGAATTATTTCCTACCATTCAGAAATAGTTCTTGATCGGGTTTGGGGGAGGGGGTGAGTAAGTACATCTGATTACTGAAGTACAAAGCATTGAAAGGATGTTGTCTTGAGCCTTTCATGTAGTCTTAATGGTGGCTTTTTTGTCAAATTTACCCATTTGCGGCATTGAAAGAGGCAGCTGCATTTAAGCTTGAGAGATGGTGCTTTTTCAAGAGTTCAGTGCATGGAAAGTTCTCAGCAGTATCTGCAGTTTACTATTAGACCTTCGGCTATTAAAACTGATGTGCTGCATTTGAGCCCATAGCTCTTGGTGCTTGTAAAACCCTCTGACTGATGATCTAATAAAGTGCTCTTACCGGACAATCTCTGATCAGATACTTTAGGAGAAAAAAAATAATCACAGCTCTGAAAATGGTGGAGGTAGAAACACATGGCTGTACTGAAAAGTTTGCTTTTGTAATCTCTGGTGGAAATGTTAGTAAATAAGACCCTATATATTCAGCTTAAGTATTTTAAAGGTCAAATATATTGTTCCAGAATTCATTTTTATTTACATTTACAAAAGCGAAAATCAAGCAAGAAATATTAAAAGTTTTTCATCATGACCAGTCTTCAACAGTTGCATACAAGTATATAGAGGGAATGGTTTCCTGAACTTTAGTGCTTTGAATTTCTTTTCATCGTTCCTTTATCATTCTTGGTGGGGGGGGGGTGGCCGGGGAAGGAGGGGAGGAGGTGAGGAGGATTAAGGAGTTTTCTTTTTTAATTATTTCTACTTTTTGTTTTTTTAAGTAGCTACCTGGAAATTAATTCTTAAAACTTTGGAGAGCCTGTGTGAGAGCAGCATGAAAGCAAAGTAAACCTGAACAAGTTTGTGGGTTTACATTCTGCATCACCTAGCAACCCCCTGGCTCAGCCAGTTCTCTCGTCTGCCCCCAGTCCTGTTTACAGACCATTCAGACTGCTCTTCGAAACCATGAAAGATATTCAGTTTCATTAGTGCCATTCTCAAGGAGAAAATAATTAAACTTAAATGAACAAACACTGCTTAGTGATGTTTTAAAGTTCTCTAGTTTAAGGTGACCAGACTGTTGAGACCCCTTTTTCTGCCATCACCTTTAAGTCTTTTGAGATTCTCTGAGCTTGCACACGCATGTATTGCATTACCACTTCTAAAGTTTTTGGAACTCTGTTAATTCCTTCAGCATTCAGAGATGTTCATAACCATATTGCAAGGATAAATGCTTCCCAAAAACAACCTTTTTGTCTCTTTGCCAGCTTGAAATATATACTAGAGTTGACAAACCTTACTGTAGATGCCATGTATATGAGCAAAACCTTTGTGTGTTCCATCTTACCTCTGATGTCTTGCAGGAAGTTCAACATGACAAGTCTGAAAAATTCAAGGACTGTACAAAAATTTCAGAGGCGAAGGATGATAACAGAATTGTGTAATAATAGGGGGCAGTAGAGTGTTTTTAGCTTTCTAACCAAACTAGAGGCATAGTTTTTAAGAAATCTTTTGAGTTCTTACTGTTTTTATGTTGCTACTCTCTGTGACAAGCAGTACATGGATGGGCTGTATAAGCTCTTTGTGCTTTTTTGATAGTTGACAGACAAAGCAAAATTCTTTCTGAAGCAAGGTACTGTACTTAGTTGTGACCTTTTGTAGCGTAAGAATATGGCTTTCTTTGAGTTGTGTGAATAGGGAGAGTATTTTGGCAGAATGGACTTAAATATCCTTCTAGAGGTTTTCGCTCTCAGTACAGAAATCCATAAGGCTTCTTTCACTGATCCTTTTCTCAATTTAGTTTTCCATGTGTAGTCATTTTAAGTATGTCTTCTCTCAGTTGCTTGCTCAAAGTCCATTTTAGCTGTTTTCAGTTTGTCTTAAGTGAAATAAAATTGTTGGTAATAGCTGGGTCTCTTTGTGAGTGGTATGTTAGCCTGAGAAGACTTTTTAATCTTTTGCGGCGTGTATTTTGGTGCCTAGAACCTTATTTTAGTGAAGATAAGACCAAGGTATTGGATTGGATGTGAAGCAAAGCAGAACATATTTGCTAATTTAGTTTGTAATGTACAACTGTTAAGGTTGGAATTTGTCCACTTGTGGTGCTATTACACGTGCTAAAATGAGGGCCACTGTTTGCATCAAATCTATCACAAGGGTTTGGAGTGCTCTATTATCCTTTCAGCAGGCTGATGATGGAGCCTGGGCTTTGCACAAATGAGATCAATAAGTTTCAAATGACTTTTATGAAATGACATGTGACTGTACATCTGAAGGTATCTTAAAAAAATCAATTTTTAATAACATGTAAAACTCTTACATTGACCTACAAGATATTTTTCAGTTATGTCTTGTTTGATAATTTTGTTTAAAACATTTTTTATGTTAGCTTGAGTGTTTCAGTTCTTGGGGGAGGGGGGAAGGAAGATCAGGGTGCTTCTTTAGTTATCTCTTGCTTTGATCACATATACATACCTCCAAGAATTTTAGTGGTAAAACTGGTATGACAGATAATGCTGAGAATAATATTTCCATAAAAATAATATAGTTTTCTTTTGATCTTGATTGGTTTCCTCCTTTTTATTTTTTTTTCCACTTAGAGATTAGAATGCAATTCATGTTCTATTATTTTGGAATATTCAGAATTACAAAATACCATTCTTGCAACTCTACAGACTTTTATTTTTGGTAGCCTCTAAACAGGAGTTGGGTATTCTGTGGCTGACTTTGCCTCACAACAGCGATGCGTTGCTGATAGGACTGTGAGATGCGCAAGTTCTAAAGGAACTCCTAAAAAGCGTGCTGTGGGACAGAATTTTGTTGTGGATTAAATCCTCTGAAATTTATGGCCATTTTCCGTAAAATCCAAAGGGGAGTATTTTGGATGTTTTAGATCAGTGCGCTTGGCAGCTTCAGTTCTCAAATGGCCACCTGGAATCTACAGCAAAGCTTTTACCATTCTAGTATCACCAGCTCTTTTAAGATAGAAGGACATTTTGTGTTCTGAGAAATTCAGGTAGTGTTTATGTCCTCCTTTCTGCTTTCTTTAAGGTAGCAAGTCAGTGTAGCCACATTGCCTTCACTTACAGTTGGTGAAGTTGCTTTGGACTTTGTGTAATTCCCATTGATGCCAGGTGCCTTTTGGGTACTGAGACAAGAGATACAAGTGTCTCTGAAAACAGGAGTATTTTGGAGTGGATGTCCTTCTCTTTTGCCAGCATTGAGTGTTAAAGTGATCATTTGCCTTCCACTAGGAAGTGACTGGCTAAGATGCTTCAATTTGATAGCATCCTTTAATGTGAGTCATGTGATAATAATATTGGGTATATTACCAGTCTTCTTACTGCTTTCAAGTAATACAATTTCAAGAGCATATTTCCTCATTTCATCTTTCATTTAAGAGACAGTTTTGTATTTTTCCTAAGAGATCATGCCTATCTGTTCATCAGCCTGGATAATGTGGAATTCTAGAGGAGGAGAGTGAACCTCCAGGAAAGGAATTTCCTTTCTTTATAAGAATTTTTGTTGTCCACTCCATCCCACAGCTGAATTCTGATCAGTTACATAGGCCAAAACTCAAGAAGCTCTGAAAATAAGGAAATAGTTAGAGAAGCGATTGAATTTGTATCATCCAACTTCCATTGAAGAGAGGCAGCATGAAATGGAGTGTGAAATGTGGTCACTGTTTACATTTTCCCTAAATTGGATCATCAGGTAGCATCAGACTAAAAATACTCATGCTGGGAAATTTCTGGATGAGAAGCTAGCTGCAATATTTATTGTACAGAAAAAGAAAAGTTAATATGAAGTCAATGGCCAAGAGTGAGTTGATAAAATAGGTCCTTTTGTGATCTGAACAGTCATATACCATGCTGGATCTGAGATCAGGTTTCTTAAAGCATTATGTATAATTAATGCTTTATTTATAAATTTCAGGAACTAATTTCAGTTGTTGTTGCTATAATAGTTACTAAAACTATTTGCATTGCCAAAATGTACACAACACCTAACAAAATATTAGAGAACATAGAATAAGCATTCCCCAGATGAGGGATTGAAGCTGTAGGGTAAATATATAAAGAATTTATGCTAACCTAAGATGTTTCACTATTCTAAGCATATGTTGCAATATCTTTCAGCTGCAACAAGCTTGGCAGTGTGTTTACCATGGTACCTATTCCACTTAAAATAAAAAGATAAAAGCTCCTGTCAGCCAGCATCAATAGTGGACTCTTGACCTAATTCCTTTTATAAAACACTTTATTTGAAGAGTCTGTAAAATATCAAAGGAATTTATTATTCAGAGATGATTAGATGTTACAGTGGTGTAAAGCCTTAAAATATTCTTGAAAATCATCTTTGTCTTATCTACTCAAATAGGAGTACAAATATTTCAACTTAATCCTAAGCTGTTTTTGACTTAAAAGTTTCAGTTATGCCTGACAGAGACCTTGCACACAGTCTTTGCTGTGAAATTCTTTTTACATTTGAAAATTCTTATGTGGAGTTCAGACATCTCTCTTCTATAGCAAGGGTTCTCTTGAAAATAGCATTAGGGTTTTTGATTTAGTACAATTTGATCTCCTTGTAGTGAGATATTAAAGAAGTGGAGAGAGCTTCTCCATCAATTTTTTGTTGAAGTGGAAAGAAGGCTGGAATGCCTCATATATCAATACCAATGCCTCTGGATTTACTACTTTGAGATCTCAATATGTCCAGTGGAAAAGGTTTTGCAAGTCCCCTGGATTTCCTTCACAGGTAAATTTAGATCTTTCTTGTGATGACGCAGATACATGTTTTTATTATTGCTTGGTAACTGATTTGCTTGGAGAATATCAAGCTTTGAAGGATCCTGAAAAAGTTGCTGACCCAGTGTTTTGCATCAGTGATTGCTTTTAACTTCATTACTTCATTTTTTAGGGTTGGTTTGCATGATTCTTGTAAATAGTGTGCCTTACTACTTATCAAGGAGATATTCCTTGATAGGAAAAATGCCAAAACAGGTAAGATGCTCCTTATAAAGGCTTAATTCCTGATGGTGGTCATTTTTCTATGAGGGAAGGGAAGAAGGGAAGCCTGATGGCTCCTTTTCCAGGTATATTATGCTCTTCTGTGGCAGCATGTTCTTTTTGTTTCCCTCATGGGTTGTTTTTTTTTTCTGACAAAATTATTTTAGAATTTTGCCTTTATGAAGAATTCGCTTAATCTTTTCTTTCCTTTGCCCAAGGAGGGGGTTGACCATGAGGTGAGTTTTTAGACATCATGAGGTGTCCCTTTCATATTTTCATCCAGTCTTATATAGATTCAGATAATCTCATCTCCAGATTGTTTCCATCAGTAGCTGCAAATTCTAGAGGAGTGGCTGTGTCTGCTCAGACTGTCAGGAGATACACACGCTTTGCAAAGTCAGGTATCTTAAGGTATCACCTGTGAGGAGCCCTCCTGATCAAAGTGTTCTACACTGACCCTGCTTTGGTAGTTTCAAAGATGGGTTACTGCATCCACAAGATCATTCAGACATCCTTCAAGACTGATGTGTCTTTGTACTTGTCCTGGCGGGACATTCACGATGAAGCAGCTACAGAAAGTGCACGGAACAGGCAGGCACCAGGACTCTGCAGAGAGAGAAGTGTGTGTTTCTAACAGTTTGACCCCAGCAAGTCTTCCATCTGGAAAAATCCTTTCAAAAGTTAAATGAGTCTGTGACTTTCTTGTGTCCA
>VRYO01002772.1:79834394-79841894 GCA_009812075.1 Sialia sialis
AAATGTGGGGTGTAGCTCAAGGAACTAAGCTATGCTGAACTTCACTGAAGTGGTGGAATCATTTTCCTGGAAGTGTTCAGAAGGTGTGTGGATGTTCCATCTGGGCTACTGGAATAATGGCTGGATCCTGATCTTAGAGGTCTTTTCCAGTGCTAATGATTCTATGATTCATATTACTAAGTGGGTAAAGTTTTCTGGTGGAGTTTTATTTCACTATTTATGATAGCATTTCTGACCTGAGGGGATTTCTTCTTCACATTATAGCAGTGGCACATAGGTGTCACTCAGGTCTGCCTTGTCTGCTGAAATCCTAGTGCATGGCACTAGTTCTCACACAGTCATTCAGACTTGCATTAGTGCTGTTTCTCACCAAGGTGGGGCAGGTGCATTGGATTGTGCCAGTGTTCTTCCTAGAGTGTTTCTTTGTTCTGGACAAGCAGAAAAGCAGATTGGAAGTTGAAATTACTTCAAAGTAATTCGGTTTCTTGTACGCAGCAGAAAAGCTTTCCTGACTTTACAGCAAGAGCTCATCTCTGAGTCAATATTCATATCACCTTTCATGTTGGAAGTGTAAAATCATGATGTAATTCTCAAAAGATGTAGTTACTAAAGATAGTCAAAACATTGGCCAAAGAATATGCAAACAGAGGTTGTTCCAGTTCCTGACATGTTGTCTACTACTGGGAAAGTTTATCTGTTCCCCTAAACACTCAGCTCTTTCCAGAAGACACAAACAGGTGACACAGGGAGAACACACGACATGTGTGGAACAAATTATTGCAAGTGGAACTGATAACTTTCAGGTCACTGAGTTAAGTCCTCTGTTGCCATGGAACTGCCTGATTTAACTTCATAAGATCATCTGTCTTTTAATATTGCTTGGAGGGATCAATAGGTTTGATAATGTATCCAGTAATGCAGTATTGGTGGAACCTCATCCTTCCAGAGGATTTCAGGCCACTTCAGCCTTGTTAGGCAAGACTATCCATAATCATAATAATGGATGTTGACAGGAAAGCAGGTTTTGAAGCTCCTGGTCTTCGAATGGATGAAAATAATATGATTTTGTAAGAGTAGTATGAAAAGAAAGGCCAGTGTGAAGTTAAAGTGTCCTGGTTAGCAACTCACAATGGTTCCTGGATCAGAAAATCTTCATTGCATTGTCTCTCACATGCAGCCTGCCAAAAACTGGTTTGCTGATCATGGCATGAGAAGCAGGCTTAAGCTGGCTGACTAGGACATCATGTTCAGGCTGGGTTCCTGTGCTTCCTTTCTGGTGAGTTTGATGGTGTAAGGTGATAACTTCAGCTCTGCAGTGCTGGGAACATGGGTTTGGGGTGTAATGTGTTCAGGTATGCCAGCCATCTGACACTGGGCATCATCCACCAAGATCCCATTTTCAAAAATCCACATTAGTATTGTCTTCCACGGAGAGGAAGATTGCAGAAAAGCAAGGATGGATTACAAGTAAATTCAACGCCGAAGTAATTGATAGTGACTTCTGAATAATTTTCAGTGCTTGCAGCTTTCTGCTTTTTACCAGTGCACATTTTCATTCTGCATGAACTTTTAAAGTATTATAGTGCCTCAGCATCCAGACTGCCTGAATGCAGGAGCAGATGCAGAACTGAAGTGTCTTAGAGAAGCACATTCAGTCCTCTGCTGTAGCAGGCAACCAAGCTACATTGTCAAATGTAATTTGTAAAAATTATTAAGATAAAGCTCAGTAAATGCTTGTTGTTGACCCCTGCAACTTCTGTTTGAAAGGCTGTTGCAAAACCACTTGCCTCTGTATTTTGGGCTAATATTTCTAACGCTTGTTGATCATTAGAATGGGAGAGGCTAATTCTGTTCTGTCAAGACCAGACTTACAAAGAAACAAAAATTACTTTTGACTTGCAAATTTCTCCCTATTAGCTACAGTTCATGGACTTAATACTCTTCAGGGATTTTCTTTTATATTATGCATGTATTTCAGGGTTTTTTCGCATACTTTTTTATATTGTAAAATGAACTTAGCATTTGTGGGCAGGATGTTTGGAAACGCTAGTTGCTTTTTTTTCTTCCCTCTGTCAAATTGTATTTCATTTCCCACAGTGTTGCTGATACCAAGTAGAACAAAGCTGAAGGTTCCCTATTATGATTTTGTTTGATCTACTGCAAATTAATTTACAGACTCAGTGATAGCTGCTGGGAAATGAAGGATTGGTTTTGTTTGGTCAGTGAAGATGACAGGCATGGATCAAATAAGGGTTAACAATAATGCACTTGAACAGATTGAATCAGAACATAGTGAATGTATTGAATTTGATTGCAACATGCATATCCATGGAAAAGTTTTTTTGTTTAAAAGAAATCAAGGCTATGGCCTAATTATCAAAGCAAAACATAACATAAAGAGCTACATGTTTCTGATACTGCTTTTTTCAAAAATAGCTCCCTTCACACAGTTATCTACATGTTTAATTTCCATGCATAATAGCAACAGTTATTGTTGTCATTTGTTAGGAGAGATTAACAGATAGCAAGTACAAACAAACACAAATAAGGCTTGAATAGAGAGGTGACAAAGAAGAAAAGACCTCTTTACTATTAATTATAACTGGTGGGAAGTCTATACAAATGACATTAACTATTTTCTGTATGAATTGAAGTGATATCCAGTTTGTTAGTATCAACTCAACACATTTGGGCATTTTATTGTAGTAAATAAATTTGATTATTGCCTGCAATAATAATTTGATAATTTGATAATTATTTCTTAGTAGCTGAAAGCAAGGATAATAGTAAGCTGTTGAATTTAAATGGTTATTTTTATCCTGTGAGCTATGGTTTTTAGTTTAATCAGGGGAGTTTCAGTCTTTTTTCACCTGTTTTTTGTGACCAGCAGAGCCTCCCAGTGCTTTCTTCAAGAGTGACTGCATTAGACTGAAACAATTGCATAAAGAAACTTGCTTCAAATATCATTTTTCAGTGGTAGTTTGAGAGGACTATGCATTCCCTTATAAGACAGTAGAAGCTGTACCTTGCGAGTGGTGTAGTCCTTTGTTTCCTAATTGTTAGCTAAAAAGGCCAATAGGTGGCAGAAAACACAGTTACTTTTATCATGCATTATTTTCATGGTTGTCTATTTTTGAGTATTCTGTTCAGCTGAAGCTGGGATGCTGCTCCCATTACAGGCTTTGTTTTTTCAGTTGTACTTGCATTCCCTAGCAAAATACCTTGCTATCTGGCAGTTTTCATTATTTGTTTTTCTAATATAACAAATTGTTTCAAAGTTCAGATGTAGTCACTTAATATGTTTTGAGTCATCAATGTTCTCTTTGTGCGCACAGAGTCTTTTCATAGTTACAGCTGAAACCATGATGCTCTTCAACTGGAGGGTTTTGGAATGGGTGAGGACACCCTCCACACCTCCCCCTGCTTGGCTGTGTAATTTAAGGTACTGCTTATGTCAGATTGCTGCCAGACTTTCATAGGAGGTAGAGATGCCACATAATAAACAAATTTTCAAACAGAGAATGTATGTTGTCTCTGAAAATTAACTTAATGCAAGATCTGTGAGTATTCATTATCCTTACAAAAATGTTTTTGTGTTTTCCCTCACAGTGGCTCTAATGATATTTTTGGTACTCATGTAGGTGAGTACCTGAAGATCTCAGTGCTATCCTTGAGTAGATTTTTTTTTTTTTTATGGTAGAAGTTTATTAAATATCTGTTTAAACTGAGTTATTTAATCAGTGTGAAACAACAAATAAACACCTTCCTCTTTTAGAGATAAATCTTAAGTTCATTTGCAAAACCAAAGCCAAGGCCTGTCTTTTTCACTTGAGGCTCATTTGTGCCTGCTGACTTCAGAAGACACAGGCCCTGATTTAGGATTTCTCACAGTCAACCGTGTGCTGATGATCATCCTGGTGAGCAGTGTCTTAGTTGCTAATATCAGTTCTGAAGTATTGATCATAAATAAATTGTGTATGATGAAGAAAGTGATGCTAGGACTGCTAGGGCAACAGTTGTGCAAGAGATCAAATCACAGGTTTTTGAATTAATGGCATTTTCTCACTGTGCAGTTTTAAATGTCATGATTTACATTGCTGATCTACATAACAAATAAAGTTCATACTTGGTGATCAGATACACTGATCATACTGTTTCCAAAACCACTTACTTTATTATGAGAGTCTATAGCAGGGAGGATTTCCTCATGCCAAAATCTGCTATGTGAATTGCTTTTGGAGATGCTTTTTTCTTCCTCCATTTACTATAAATGGATCATAGGGTTAACTAATGGATAATTGGATTTAACTTCTTTGCAGGAGCAACAAAAAATTTGGAAACAAGTAAAAATAACCAGTCACTGTTCTCAGCAAAGATATCACCAGCTAATAGTCTAAAATACAGAGTTTGACAGTGCTGAGCTTCTCAGGGTGGTAAAAGCAGGAACTGCTTGAGAAGAGTTGCAGGAAGTTGACTTCTCAGTTAACAACAGAAGCTTAAATGCTCTGCCAAGTAAGGTTAAATGAGGAAATGCTAAAAACTCAATCTTGATGTTGTGTCCGATGTATGCATTGACCTAGTGGGGAAGAACAAAATTGTAATTCTTGAAAAATAATTAGTATCTTTCTGGAAATGGCTGCTCAATGCCCAAATGCTCAGTAGTGTGCTCTAGGCAGACAGAAATAGATGAGAGAAAGGAGCAGAGAACAAGATGGTAAATACCGTTTTGTTTCTGTATAAATTCATCTTCATTGGTAGCCTGAATACAGTGTGCAGTACTGGTTTCATCTCCCTCCCCACTTTCCCATTTTCCCCCACTCTCTCATTTCCAAAAAGTCCTGGGAGAGATTCAGAGGAAAGCAACAAAAATTTGGAGTGGTTTCCAGGCAAGGAACAACCAAGTAAATTAGGACTGTGGTTTGGAAAAGACTTTGATTGAAGGTGATGTGATGGAGGTCTATAAAATCATGAGTGGCACAAAGAAGGTGAATGCAGAATGATTTTTCCCAGTCTCTCCTGATGCAAGAAGTAGAAAGTGTTAAAAGAGAAGCTGCATGTGTGTGTGTTAAAGTACTTTTCCATATAGTTTATAGTTGTTCTGCAGGCTGTTGCAGATGCTAGAAGTTTACATGGTTGTGAAAAGCACTTGAAGTTCATTTGGGTCGTTAATGCATCCTTAATGCACTAATTCAGTCACCACTGAATATAGAGACACTAATTCAGGTGGTCCTTGTGCTATTTCCAAAAGCTGGGAAAATCTTTGGAAGAGTTTTACCGAGTCCTTTCTCTTTTGCCATTCCTTAAGTATCTTCTGTTGGTTCTTAGGGATGTGTGTGACATTGTTTTTAGCCTATGGTTGAACCTGGCACAAAAAGTTCATTCTTATCAGTCCTGGAATCATTTCTTCTTGCATACTCTTATGAGTATGCCTTGTCTCCCTGAGCTGACATAGAGCAAAGTGGCTCAGATTTTATCTCATTTTAACTCAGTAAAATGTTAGTTTTTCCTAAATGAATCAGTTAGTGTAGAAGTCTTGGAAGCTTCCAAAAAAAAAAAAGAAAGAACAACCCAAAAACTTAGAGGAAGAAAGGAAAGCTTCTGGCTGCCAACAGAGAACAGAAGACTTAAAACTCTTTCTCCCCTCTAAAGTGCAGGCATTTTACTTCAATATTTAATTGGTAATAAGTCTTGCTGAATGGTCTGCATAGCTGGATAAAATACTCTTCTTATATGTTCATGTTGTTGTTACTGGAGAAGAGCAGAGGTTTTGGGATATTTCAAAGAAGGGATGACTGAAGTATGCAGAGTGTGGGATTTTGAAGCAAGAAGACTCCCGCTTTGTTGTCTGCCATTAATTGTGTTTAAACAAGGACCTTCATCTCTTTACACGTATTAGAGTATCAGATTCACAGAGTATGTTAAGATTGGGATATTTTTCTTCCTTGACTATGATTCATTTTTTAGGTGGAATTAAAACAAGCTATAACTGGGATTTAGGGTAAAGAGTGATTTTATTTTTTTTCTGTGTTCTGCTTCTCTGCAGGGTTGGTTGATATGTGAGGAGCCAACTTGCCAGAATCGAACTCGTCGGCTTCCGCTGAGTTTCTCCCGGAGTGGCCCCGTGTGCCAGGCCTGCAGAAAAGCTGTTCTGAGACCAGAGGTGAGTGTTTTGGGACAAAGCTTTGACTGAAGTGGAGCAGGATTCTCCTGAAGTTCACTTGGCTCTCAACTCTGCCTTTCAAAGGTAGCAGGATTAAGCAGGAAATTTTAATTAGTTTATTATTTTAAGGGGGACTGTTTATGCTTTTCCTGCTCCACATTTAAGCTGCATCCTCACTGCTGTGAAGAGAGCATGCCATGCAGCTGCTGTGTTTGGAAATTTTCCAGCTGACGAGCATTTGGTCAGCAAACTGGAATTTGCTGGAATGTCTCTGCCAGAATACAGGTAAATTAACATAGACAAACAAACCCAACCTTCCAAACCAAAAACTGCCACCTGCTTTTCTGCTGACTGGTTCTTACCTGGCTGAATTTGGTGCTGAGGAGCTGGACATGAACTTTCATGCCATCGTCTGAGGGTACTCTAAGATGGTATTTTCAGGAGAGCAGAATTTCTGGGTTCTGCACATTTGAATTTGGCTCCATGCCTAAAAAATGTAGGAGCTTTTAAACCTCACATTGAGCTAGATGGTCTGGTCTTCCAGAATTCAAGACTTCCTGGTGGTTTTCTTGGTTTCTGAGATTAAAGGAAGCTGATTGTTTCATGTTGTAAAATTCTGGTAAAGCACTCCACTTGGTAAGAAAAAAAGAAAGAAAATTAGTTTAACATTTAGAAATCTTGACAATTTACATAAAACAACCCGAGAGAGAAAAAGAGGCCATAAGGAAAATGGAAAACCTATGATTTCATGTTGTAATAAGTCTTCAATTTATTCTTACTTACATAAAACTTAAAAAAATCAAGGGTTTGAGGTGGGGCTGCTAAGTGAGTGCTCTGAACAGCATTGTTTTACCACACGAGATTCTTTTGGTTCTTCTTTAGTAATAAAGATGTAGAAATTCTAAAGTATAAATGTCAGTAAAAATCCAGAGACTGAGGCAGCATTTTCAGAGACTGATCAAAAGCCATTTTTTGCATTAGTAGTAAGTTAATGCCACAGAATGTAAGAAGACCAAATTATGAACAGCATTAAAGAAAGGATAAAAATGCGTAGAAGTTCCCAAATTCCTAGTTCTGGAACCAAGTGATACCACATTAAATTATAAAGGAAGAAAAGTAAATCTGTCAGTAACAAACCTTTCATCTATGTCATAAATCTGAGTATCCAGCTGTAAGAAATTGAAAACCAACAGCAGTGGGAAAGGAGACCCAGACTTATACAGTTATTAGCAGGGTTATGTTAGTTATCAACAAAATTTATGAAGAAATTCAAGTTTTGATCCAATTTCTAGCCACTAGAGAGGTGTTCTGTAGATCTGTGAGGAGATTATTCTGTATTC
>VRYO01002772.1:79846894-79852263 GCA_009812075.1 Sialia sialis
AGTATGAGGTTTGGCTGCTTTCCTGCCACATAAGGTTGTTGTTATCTAACCTAATTTGTGTCTTCCAGTCAGCTTTCATCTCCATTCCTCACCCCAAACAATGAGCTAGCTAGTACAAAAATTAATCTTCTGCTTGAGACAGCTCCTCTGGTTAGTTGTACTGTATGTATAAAGTTATTGTTTGCTACAGAAATACTTTTTAACAATCCCCAACTCCCCCAGCTTTTGCGGGGGGGGGGTGGGTGAAGAAAAAAAAAGAAGGTTGAGCTTGCAGTTTTCCCTTGTACTTGTGTAAACATTGACCAAGGAATTGACAGTTCTGGACTGAATACATTCAGTGTATCACTGAACAAAAAATTGTTGATGACCTAACGTAGATAATACAGTCTTGGAGCCTTGTGAAGAAACAGTGTATTAAAGATGACATCCTTTCAAGAGACAATTTCCATTGCAGAATTATACAGTGGAATGAAGATAAAATTGAGTGGGATATATAAATTTGGTGAATAAAGATGAAAGGCTGTAATGAAAAGACTGGGAAAAAAAGTGTCTGCTGTAAAAGCTGTAAGATTGAGACTAATACTAAACTTTCCCAACTGGATATATTTGGCTATATTGTACTTGACATCTATGCACCCTTACTAGCAGCAGTCTTGGTTTTATCAGGAAGCTGAAAAGTCTTAAGGACTTTCTTTGTGGACAGCAGAAGGCAAATTGTGATACTTCTGAAGAATTCTTTTGGTATTGATTCAGGTGCACTCTCACCTGCCTGGATGTGTGTTACAGACCCAGCCGCAACATGAGCAGACTGCTGTTCATGTCAGACTTGCCATACCTGTGGGAGTTAGCTGCCTTGCTGTGCAGAATTATGTAAGATTTAAGAATAACAATGTTAAAATCATAATTTTGTAAGGATAAAGTTGTAAGAGTATAGAACAATAACAATGATTTGCAGTAAATGCAATTTTTTTTTGTGCTCCTGTGGTTCTGTCTAGCTTATAAAGATGATGGCTAATTAGGCAATCCAACTTTCTAGGCCAGAAGTTTTTCAGTTTACTTTTTCCAAATACATTTTTCAATTTACTTTTTAGAAGTAGTGTTACTAAATCCTGTGAGAGCAGCTGCTCTGGGCAGTCTGTTCTTTCTCAAATGGAATGTCCTCTTACTTGTTCATCTTTTTATTCCCTGTAATTTGGACACTGGGGTGCTGCATGATACTCCAAAGGATAAGGTCATTTTTTTTCAGCCTTACTGTAATTTAAAATCACTTGATTGACATTTTTATTGTGTGCATGTATGAGTATTTTTCTTGGTCCTAAATTTCAGGTTGTTTGGTTCTTTTTGTTTAGCTGTATTTTAAATCTCAGAAATTCTACTTCACTAGCTTAACAATTTAAATGTGTTAATTATTCATAATTTATGTTCCCGGTGAGATTCATTGTGTTTTGCCTCCTACAAGCTTTTTATATGGTGTATAACACTTCTTTTTTAACGGGGAAGATTTGGAGATGCATTTGAGAGTGGAATGGCCAAAATGGCTGTGCTCTGAGTACTGTGATGGCAGCAGCACGAGGGTTCACTACAGGGTCCCTGCTACAGCATCAGTGGTCCAGGAAGTGTCTGAAGGAGAAGCTCCAGGGAGAGCCAACATCATGCCTAGTAATGCTTTTATTCTGTTGGATCAGTTATGAATTTCTCTAAACTACGTATCATGACAGGAAGCCTGCTTAGCTGCTTTTTAGGGTTACTGAAATCTACTTTTATTCTTTCACAAGGCAGATTCAGCTGGCATCTAAAATTGTGTGTTCAAAAAGAGGCAGAGAACATCACTGTGCAGTATCAAGATGCGCCTGTTTGGTATCTGATAAAAAATAAAGTGGTTGCTCAGAGGATGAAATTCAATGTGCAGAGATTGTGAGTGCAGATAAACTACGTAGATGGGGAGGAGTGAATCTTTACAAATAATTTTATAAGTTGCTAGAAAAATTAACGTGCATTCTGTTGTGATTGGACTGCTTTTTGTGGGTGTGTAGGTAAATGGTGGTGATGTTTATTATAATGTCAATTATAATTCTAGTTATGGTGCTGAGGAATCAATTTTGAGTTACGGAGAAGGAGATTGAACATAACATATATTTTACCTGCAAAAGAAAGTGTGTGGGGATAAATCCTCCATCACCTTGACTACATATGGAAGAAGTAGCGGGAATCTTAGTGGAGTTGTCTGGTACCTAAGATGTTACCATTGATTTTGACCCTTGGGTAGCTGATAATGCTGATAATTATAATGTCCCAAGGTCTCCAGTTTCTCTTTTTGTCTACAGAATTTTGGCAGACATCAGCTCCTTTTATTAGGAGTGTTATATCTTGTGAAGTTCACCTCCTTCAGTGCATATGAGCATTTTGGAGTGCAATAGAACAGTTTTATTTGAGCTGTCCAGTTTTAGCAAATGTTTTTACAAGCGTTGCACCATGATCAAGAAGCAGCTGACAGACATTCAAGTTCAGATGTCATTTGTTCTTACTGAAAAGTCTCTGAAGTGTCTGTCCTGTTAGTGAAATTCTCTGTTCCCCACTTTCATGTTTTTGTGGGTTGTCTTGTAGAGCAGAGCTGTACCTGCAGTCACAGGCTTGGGGAAGAGGGGAGGAATCCTGTGAGGGAGCTGCTTGACTCTGTACACTCAGGGCTGTACTCTTTTATTTCTGAATTTATCTGCTATGCATTCTCACCATTGAAGCACCCTTGAATGTTTATATAGCTTTATCCTGCAAGTAGCTGTAAGTTCTGTCTGATGATTAGAATGGAGAGAAAAGTCACTTCTTAACTCTTAGAATTGTTTCTTTATGGTAAGAATGTCTTGTATTGTTGTACTCGTTATTAAAGCTTCTCAAGTTTCAGAAAATTATGCATGCTCAGATATTGTATTTTTTTGATTACAGTAATTTCACAAATATAAGCCACATCTTTTTCATTGAAGAATCCAGCCTACCCCAGTAGTGCAGCTGATCATCAGGTGCAGCTTATTTATGGACAAATCCCAGTGAAATGCCAACTCGGAAGTGAGAGCTGGCCGGGGAGGGTGCCTGGGGCTGCCTTTAAAGGCTTGGCTGGTCTATGAAAACTGTTTGCAACTTGAGCACCTGACACCAAACCCAGCTGGCAGCAATTCTGTTACTAATTTGTTACTTTGTCACACATGGATCCTCACTTTTTTTAGAAAAAAAAATGCGTCTTATATTCGAGTGCGGCTTATATATGGACAAATCCCATGGTCTACCCGGATGTGCGGCTTATAATCAGGTGTGGCTTATAATTGTGAAATTACTGTACGTGTTTTAACTTCTCTTGTGGGACAGAGTCCAATATTTGAAGCATTCAATACAATTCCTTGTAAGATATGTTGAACTTCTTTTGAAAATTTTAATTGCTATCATCAGAAAGGTGAAGTATCTTTCTAATGAAATGCTACTAGTTCTAAATTGTTAGGCTGCTCTTCTAAGACAAAGAACAGTAGTCTAATGAGAAAATTCTTCTAATAATGAAAAAAATGTTACTCAGACCATCAGATTGCTGCTAAAGGAAGTGCTTCACTGGGTTGTTCTATGTCTACCAGTCATAGCCAGCTGCTTTACTTCTCTCCTAGAGACAAAATATCCCTTGCACTTGCAGGTACTAAGTCTAATAATAACTATACCACATTCCTTTTCCAGCTTGTAGGTCAGAATTTACTCAGAAATGTTGCAATGTAAAATGTATGGTTTTCCTTTGAGGCTCCTGCTCACTTGGACACTGCTCCTGAGCTTCCTACAGGCTTTTGCCTGGAAACCCCATTATCATGAGATCTCTTGCTCTGCCAGTTTTGACCCACACAAATTACATTCTGTCTTCTTCTGCATTTGGTAAAATAGTATAATTTGTATTTGGTAAAATAACATAGTTCATTTTAAAGGAATACCAGACCTGCTTTACTGTTTTGGTGCTGTTTTTTCTCATGTTTTTGAGAAAAAGCATGCAATTTTCCTGTCTATTGTTTTTAGAGTTTGTTGTGAAGTTTGAAAGATTAAATTTAAAGATTTCTTCACTTGTTGAATGTGATGATTCAAAACTCCTAATACAACCAGATAGTTCTGCCCAGATAGGGCAAAAATCTCCAAACTTAATTCTAGCCCCTGAAGGAAGCAATCTTCAGAACACTTTTGACTACACTTTTTGTCCTGGGACATAAACACACTCGAATGACTGGCAAAGTAAAAACCTAAAAGTTTTTAATTCTTTCTTTGTTCTTAGGTGGACTTATGCTTTTTCCTTGTGGGTAGTCTTAAGATTGGTGTCTTTCGCTTCATGTTCGGATTTGCCAGTTGAAAGATGCAGAACAGGACAGAATCTATGGCTTTTTCTCAAAACAGTCTAAAAACTTCACAGTGGTGACAACCAGTTTTAAACGTGCATTGTCTGGTGAAACTTGTGCCACCCAGAACCTTGTTAGACTGGTAGGCAATGCCAGAGATGTGTGTAGAGAAGATGACTTTACAAACTAAAATACATCAGAATTAGTTCATGCACTGATGGCAATGCTAGTTATGGTGCTGAGGAATCAATTTTGAGTTATGGAGGAGGAGATTGAACATAACATATATTTTACCTGCAAAGGAAAGTGTGTGGGGATAAATCTTCCATCAGCTTGACTACATGTGGAAGAAGTAGCAGGAATCTTAGTGGATTTGTCTGGTACCTAAGATGTTACCATTGATTTTGACCCTTGGGTAGCCGATAAAGTTGCCTCATAAGTCACTGATACGTGTCTTTGTGCACAGCTGATCTTAGCAGAAAAGATGCTGTCCTCTGCTTTGTCATCTGTGTAACGTTACTTTTCTTTAGCATTTAGTAGAGAGCCATTCCATTAAAGTCTAAGGAGGTACTCCAGAGACATCAGATCAAATCTTGCTTCGGGTTAACTACTTGAGCTCAAATAATAGTTTGTTAAAAACTAAGAGTTGAAGGTGAAAAACTGTCTTTTCAAACTTTTTACTCTCCTGCTAATACCTAGAATTCAGGTTGTTGACTCCTGAAGTCTTGGAAAACAGGAGTACTGTAATCCAAAGCAGTATTTTTAGTTCCCTTGCTGTAAGTGATACTTTTTTTGTTTTCACGTGCATTATTTTACATCTACATACTTAGACAAACTTACTTGCTTGTGTATCTAGCCTATTTATGGTGTTGTTTATTTAATAATAAAGCATTTTTTAAATTATGTACTTGTGTTTGTTGAATGATAATCAAGATTCTGCTAAAAAAAGACTTTCACAAATATTAATAAATTGTGTTGTGGAAAAGAAATGCAACACTACCCATTTCTTAACAAAATTGT